>OX632357.1:20278666-20313666 GCA_951751655.1 Ophion costatus | reverse complement strand
ACTCCCGAGCTCTCGGCCACTCTGCACTATAGCCATTTTTCCAGACTCGGACCCCCTTTTTTTTCTTCTTTTTTCGCCTACAGTACGTGCAGGCCGTGAAGTGCGTGTGCAGGGAGCCCGTGGTACGGGTAACTCGCTTGCACTGTGGCGGAAGGTTAGAGAGAGAGAGAGAGAGAGAGAGAGAGAGAGAGAGAGAGAGAGAGAGAGAGAGAGCGAAATTTCTAGCTCTCCGGCAAATAGAAGTCTGAACTTTTGTAGGGGTAGCTATCTCTCTCCCCTTCTCGCTCTTTCTTCGTATCTGCATCTCTGTTTTTCTTGTGCTCTTGCATTGGGACACGATGGCACGCAGGCCGACCACGTTTTCCTGCGCTCCCCTCCCTTGCTCTCTCTCTCTCTCTCTCTCTCTCTCTCTCTCTCTCTCTCTCTCCCTCTCTCTCCTTCTCTCTCTCTCTGGCACTAGCTAGCACACTAACCCATAGTCGCAATCATAGGCCCTGCATATCGGCTCTGAAGACGCTAATGGCCTTTTTCCACCACTGCCGCAATTCTACGTCGCGCTATATCGAGCCTTATTCATATTTTATTTGGATATATATATATATATATATATATATATATATATATATATATGAGAACGAATTATGCTTTACGAACGACCAATCGCGTTGCGTGTCAATTCTGTGGCCAATACTCCCCTGGCCCCGTCCCTTCGAAACGAGGAAACGCATGCACGTACGACGCAAACTCTCGAATGTTATGGCGGAGTGCCACAATCAAGAAAACAGAAATAGCTGGAGAGAAAGAGAGACGTATTCGTTATAATTGAGAAAAAAAAAACCGAGAAATTATTATCCAGCAGAACCTCAGATTCTGGATTCTCGAATATTTCTCACGTTGAAAAGGCCCGACTATTCTGGGTTCCTGACGCTCATTTATTTGCCCCAAGAGCCCTCTTGTTTTGATATCGTCGAAGATCCGACTATTCGCCGTGGCGTTTAGAAGGTTTTATGTCGTTTTTTTTTCTCTCGTTTTCTAAATGGCGAGGAATTCAAAATCGACGGGGTCGGTTCTTTTTAACTTTTAATTTTTTTTTTTAACGGGTCGACAATGTTTTTTTTTCAATTTCGAGTGCCAGCCCTTTCGGCCCTTAATTTTTTCTTGAGTGCCCATTCAACGTTCAGGGAGATTATCGTCCGAGAGGCGATATATTGCATTGCCTCATCATGGAATAAAAACATCAACAATACTAATAATAATAAGTTTAACTATTCATAGTAATCGTCACCATATTTATAATAGTAACGTAACAATAGTGACGGTAATCGTCATTATATTTATAACCGTAATAATAGATAATAGTAATAGTGATAAAATACTAATAATAGCAATACAATGATAGTAATAGTAATCATCATATTGATAAAATAATCCCGGGCAAGTTTTAACTCTCGTGATGCGACGGCAAAGAATTCGGCAAGGATGAAATTTGAAGAAAAAAAAAACAATCTGGTCATGTTGAGAATGAGGGATGGACGAATAATAGTAATACAAATATAATAATAGTGATATTATACATAGTTATATCACTATTGTTATATTGTTATATTTGATATGCAAATATAATAATAGTGATATTATACATAGTAATATCACTATTGTTATATTTGTATTTCTATATGTATATATATATATATATATGTATTTGTATATATGTAATAGTAATACAAATATAATATGGCAATTAGAATTACTATCACTATTATAATACTGATAGCAATACAATAATAGTAACAGTAATCACCATATTAAAAAACTAATGTAAACAGTGAAGATAAAATATATACACGCAAGTTTTTAACTCTTCCAGCTATGACGGAAAATTCGGCAAGGATGAAATTTGAAGGAAAAAGAAAACAATGTGCTATCATCGAAAATGAGGAATGGACGAGTAATAGTAATAGTAATACAATAGTATTAATAGCATTCTACTAATAGCAATACCAATTTTATAATAGCGATAGCAATGAAACAATAGTAACAGTAATCATCATCGTATTCGAAATTAAATATAAACATTAACGATAGAATAATCACAGGCAAGTTTTTACAACTCTTACTGCGATGGCGGAAAATTCGACAAGAATGAAAATTGAGAAAAGAAACAAGGTAAGGTCGAGAATGAAGAAAAAAATATTTAAAAAAAGTTGCACGTCGACGACCGCTGTGGGTTGTGCGTAAATAAATCTATGGAATAACGTTCCGATGCTCCGTCCCTCGCGTGCATACCTATATATATTAATCCGTATACGTACTATTCCACGTGACTCTCCTACGAGAAAATCGAGTCTCGTGGAGCCCTGGAAGCTGGCACATCAGTGAGAGAAAACCGTGCGAAGGAAAGGCAAACTTGGCTGGAAGGGCAAGAGAGGAAAAGATGCGGGCCGCGAGTAAGGGGGGAGGGTGAGACCAGAGCAGGATCTCATGGTGAAACCAGCCTTTCGACTTCTTCACGAAACCAGGAACGACTCTTCGACTGCCGAAACGAATCCTCCTTCGTATATACACGAATTTTCTTTCTTTTTTTCTTCTTCGTCTTCTTTTCTTCGCTACTTGGCCCTGTGCCGCTTTCAAGCCTCTTGCTCTCTTCGTTGCACGCCCTTTCTCTCTCTCTCTCTCTCCCTCTCTCTCTCTGGCCCTTTTTCCCTCTCTTATTGCACGAAAGAACTGCGGACGACGATCCCAGGTTGTCCAATCCTGTGGAAAACTATGGACCCTTGAAGAACACACTTGGAATTAGATATTTTATCGATGAGGTTGACTTGATTGCATTCGCGTCTTGGTACAGATGTATGTATATATACTTTGAGATTGGCTAGACTTGTGTGTGTGTAAAAAGAGAGAATATTTCTTCACTTATTGCTTACTGTTGCAACTTTTCAGCAAATATCGCAAATATAATTTGAGATGTGAACCGCGATGTCTCGTACCGAGCCCTTGTCAGGGTAGGTCTTAAGGGGGAGATACGTTTGCGCGAGGAGGAAATTTGCCGATTTTCATGATTTTTGTCCAAAGGAAAAATTTCTTCGCCATATTTGACACTTGGGGTTTGTTTTATGACTACTCCTAGCTGTCACATGGTATTGATAATTTATTATTCATTTTTAACAATGATGGAGGTGTGGCACGATTTTCTAAAGTGCATTTTCAAAAATGGCGTGACGTACACTGAAAAACTAATCGACCGATTTTGATGAAATTTGGTATAAACCTTTCTAACGTTAGTGTCTAAAACTTGACTGTTTTGAGATGTTTTCAAAAAATAAAAAAAGTATTTTATTTTGTTGCAGAATGTTGTCATTGTTTTTCGGAAAATTCAATCTTTTTGTTTCTAAGCGTACCGTTTTGTCGATTTTCATGATTTCACACATTTTCTCGGTTCAAATTCTGCGCATGAGTTTGAATGAAAGACAAATCTCGCTTGTCGCGCCGTCCGACTACATCTTCCGTAACTTGTTTAGAAGAACGTGCCGTGCTCCTTTTTTGAAGATTCAAAATATACCATGTAACAGCCAAAAGTAGTAATAAAACATACCCTCTCGACACGGCAAATGAATCTTTCCTTTAAAAAAAAATCACGAGAATCAGCCATTTTTTCCTCGCCTAAAGGTATCTCCTCCCTTAACGGTGTTGAAGTTTGCATCGTTTTAAGGATGTTGAGTCCCTATGAAACATGTTAATGTTAATTGTTCAATAAATAGCTTCTTAATCGTCATGACATTTTTACACGACCTCTGAAATACTTCATACAAAAACATACCAAATTTTCAGAATTTTATCATCATTTGCGATTTGGGACTCAACATCCTTGATGCAACAAAAGTTTTATTTTCTTATTTTTATCAATTCACAAAATGATTTTTTTTGCCAATTTATATTGTAAATCTCGGAATAAGTATCTTCGAAAATGGTCGAGGGATTTTCGTAGGCAAATTCTGCTAAAAGAAATTAAAGAAGTTCAAAAATATTAATTTTCGTTGGATTCCGACGATGGGAACTTGAACCTCGTTCAAATAAAAATGTATATATTTATATATATTAGGTGTTTTAAAAAAATCGATTTTTTTCTCAACGGAAAATTGAAGTATGGTGAGAAAAAGAAAGTTTTGCGAAATTTCAGGGTTCTAAACAATTTTTTACTTACAAGAACATCCCTCAGGTGTCCGCCTCCGATTTTGTTGTAACTCATATATGTGATAGAGCATCGAAAACTTTGAGGCACGTATTTTTTTTTATCGGCGGAAAAACGGATTTAAGGGGGGAAACCGCCCCTCAAAGAAAGGCGTGTCGAGGGGTGATTTTGCAGTTTCACCCAGAAGCTATCCACCGATCTGAATGAAACAAAAACGAAAATTCTTCTAATGAAAAGGATGAAAAATCCACTATGAAATTGTTAAGAAAAAATTTAATTAGAGGGTAAACCAGCCCTCAATTTGCCTTTTTTCACCCCACACTTAAGAGGGTTGTATGCAAATTAATAAAACAGGTATCATTTTGAAGGGCAATAAAAATTAAAGTTGACGGGTTTTTGCGTTTTGGCGGCATAGCACATTTAAGGGGGTAAACCACCCCTAACATAAGTTTATTTATCATGGTCGTTTTTTCTGTGTTTAAAGTATATCCGCTGATTTCAAATATTTCTATAAGCTACCATTTAATGTTTTATCATATTTCAAAATTATTACATTCGTCTTAAGGGGTAACTACGCCTCTGACGAGAAACATCATTGAAGTATCCGCTCTCGATTTCGTTGAAACTCATATATGTGGTAAAGCATTGCAAACTATTAAACATGCTTTTTTTTGTATCGGCAGAAAACCGGTGATAGGGGATGAAACCACCCCTCAAAGTTTCTCCCACAAGCAGTCAACCGATCTGAATGAAACAAAATCGAAAATTCCTCTAATATTAAGCGATGAAAAATCCACTATGAGAGTGTTGATTAGAAATATAATTAAGGGGTAAACCACCCCTCCATTTCTCGTTTTTCACCCCACGCTTAATAGGGTTGTATGAAAATTAATAAAACGAGTATCATTTTGAAGGGGAATCAAAATTCAAGTTACCGCGTTTTTGCGTTTCAGCGGAACAGCAAATTTAAGGGGGTAATCCACCCCTAACATAAATTTGTTCATCACCGTCGTGTTTTCTGTGTTTAACATGTATCCGCGGATTCAAAATATACTCCCGCATTTTTAAATTATTACGTTTTTAAATTTTTACATTTTAAGGGTAAACTACCCCTTCTAATTGCTTTTCGTTTGAAGTTTCGCGAAAGGTTTTACGAATTTCGTTAAAACTGTTTTCATTTAATCGGTAATATCAATTTTGTGTTTGTGTGTGCAGGCATATTCGTTTTGAGTTTTAGGAGCGGTATTTTGGGAGTGGGGACATGGGGCTACCCGTTACTGATAAGACTCATATTTTCGTGTCGAGACGCTTCCGATTTTAATATGCACATCCATTAAGCATCTCCATAGGAATAAACATACACTTCTACTATATCATTAATTATAATAATTTCCAGAATAAGTTATAAGGCTCACTTCGTATATTTCGGAACGATGATGCGCCTGGATCAAGCGATAATATAGCCAGCGACGTAGTTTTGTGGAGGAATGTATATTTTTATTATTTTACTGTTTATTTAATTAAACATATTAATGCAACTGAGGGTTTTACAGTAGGTTAACGAACATGCTTTTAATATATTTTGACATATTTAATTTGGGAATCATATCAGCCGATTTAATTAATAGTACTTGTGAAAAGTATCGCAGTCATATGCCGTCAAATCATTATCTCGTGACATATACTTTTTTCATATGATAACTATCAACAATCATGGCTCATAATTCCTGCAATAATGATAGTCGTCAAAAAAATGCTTTAAACACAACGACTTTTTGCACCATGCACATCTGATAATGGCCAAATTATTGCAACCGGGTATTTCGCAATGTGTGTTCGATTCACGAAAACCAAAGGTAACAGGATTTTCAAAATCTTCTGGTTTTTTAGATATATAATTACTTTTATACCATGAATATTTAAAAAGATTAGAATACCGCGGTGATGACAGTTGATTGTGTGTAAGTGATTGCAATTTAATTATATTATTCCTCAAGTGCAAATTCATATCAGATTTTAATAATATTACACTGTCTGAAAAATGTCGGACGAAATTTTTCCACACTCTGAATCCAAATACATCGAGCGGCTGAATTGTTCCAGTTGTACTTTTTGGAATAATCATTGGGATTATCTTCTTATCACGAGGTGTCGCTTCATGAACAACCTTAGGGCAGTGTCCACTCCGGGAGTCTATCAATAATACGCCATGTCTCCCGACGTTAGGAAAGAAAACCTTTTCCAACCAAGTTTTGAAATGCTCTGTTAACACAAAACACGTTCAATATTTAAAAAAAATACTAATGTTGACATCAATTACATTTCATATTAAAAAAAAAATCATTCATCATAATATGTGAGCAAACGTACCAGAAGTAAGTTTTCCAGATTTGGATGCTAATACAAAGACGTTTTCTGCTTGAAATAGCGCTTTCTCTACTCGTGGTCCGAATTCACCCTTCGTCTCCTTTAAAACGATGAAAAGTGGGGAAAGTAATTTCCCCTCAGCGCTTATAGTAGGCTGAATTGTATAGCTGTGAGTTATTGAAGAAACTGACTGTACAACGCATTCAACTTTCTTTTCTCCTTCCGTTGCAAGAGTTCGCGCCGAATGAATTTCCATATGAAAACCGCTTTGATCCGAATTATACACATTTTCCGATCCATACTTTTTTATCAGTGGTGCAACATCGGCGACAAATTTTTCTGCATTTTTCCGTAGAAGTTCTTCTTCTCCCGTAGTTTTGCGCGTTACAAATTTATTGATTTTTCTGGATACAATGCGATGCTGTTTTTTAAAATTCCATAGCCAATTATGAGAGGCCTTAAATCGCACATCATTGAAACCTATCTCCTTTTGGGCTTGTAGCGCCCACTTTTGAAGATCAATATCATGTATTATGACACCAGCATCTAGAGCAGTCTTCAAATTCTTCAATGTATATTCAGAAATTTGCGCTAGCTTTTATTTATAAGTACCGGCTTTATTCAGCTGATGTGCCCAGCGCCGCAATTGTCTTTCAGACTTGACAGATTTGTATTTCTGTTGGACGGTTTTGAGGCTATAGTTTTTTGTCTTACCAGACCTCCAGTATTGAACTGCTTTATTTTTGTAATCGTAGTTCACCTCATCATCACTGGAACAGGCGTTAGAATCACTACCACCAGTATCTTTTTGCCATACGGTATCTTCTACAGCATTGGCTTCGTACTGTTTAAATGGTTCTTGAAAAGCTAGCGTTTCTTCCTCTATCATTTCAACTCCATTATAGTCTTGCATGGAACTGATCAATATTTGTTCAAAACCGTCCGCAAGTTCAATTTCCGCGTTGTTAACCGGCGTTTGTGAAATATCCATAGCTTCAAATGTAGCTAGTAGAAGTTTGATAACGTTTATTGGGTTGACTTTCATCGCTGATGGAATTTGTATTATCCAATACACAGTACACTGTTTGTAGCTCACTTTAACGTGAAATGGAAGAATCCGAATGCTAACCGTCTTATAAAGCAAGCGATAAAACTGCAAGCTATTGACAACTTGAACTGCCAGAGGCCAATCACACATTACCCGAAAACGTAAACACATATACCCGAATATCGTTATCGCGTCATGACGCGATAAGAATATTCGCGCTGGAAGAATTAATTATTGCAGTTAGTCGAGAAAAGCTGATACGTAGGCAAATAAACATCGGTCTGTTCGTTGATTGTATAACTTCATACACAGAGATAAAAGATTTCCGAACGGGAGCATTCTGGATAATTACGCATTTAAGAATCGAAGAGTAAACATTTATCTGCGTATGATTTTTTTTACGCGGAATAACAAAAACGAAAAAACCAAATATATTTATATATACCATTTGAATTTTATTAATAGTATCGTTAATATATTTTTGTTACTGCTTTGCATCGTTGCATGGGGGATGCTTTCATGAAAACTTTTGAATTAGAGGAAGAATCATTTCGGTACGAAAATATAATTATGAAAATATGAAAATATGAGCCTTATAAGTAAGGGGTAGCCCCAGGTCCCCACTTCCAAAGCACCGCGCCTAAAACTCAAAACGAATATGCCTGCACACACAAACATAAAATTGATATTACCGATGAAATGAAAACAGTTTTAACGAAATTCGTGAAACCTTTCGCGAAACTTCAAACGAAAAGCAATTAGAGGGGGTAGTTTACCCTTAAAATGTGAAAATTTAAAAACGTAATAATTTAAAAACGCGGGAGAATATTTTGAATCCGCGGATACATGTTAAACACAGAAAACACGACGGTGATGAACAAATTTAGGTTAGAGGTGGTTTACCCCCTTAAATTTGCTGTCCCGTTGAAACACAAAAACGCGCCAACTTGAATTTTGATTCCCCTTCAAAATGATACCTGTTTTATTAATTTTCATACAACCCTCTTAAGCGTGGGGTGAAAAAGGGCAAATGGAGGGGTGGTTTACCCCTCAATTATATTTCTAATCAACACTCTCGAGGTGGATTTTTCATCGCTTAATATTAGAGGAAATTTCGATTTTGTTGCATTCAGATCGGTGGACTGCTTGTGGGAGAAACTTTGAGGGGTGGTTTCATCCCCTAACACCGTTTTTCTGCCGATACAAAAAAACATGTTTAATAGTTTGCAATGCTTTACCACATATATGAGTTTCAACGAAATCGAGAGCGGATACTTCAATGATGTTTCTCGTTAGAGGGGTAGTTACCCCTTAAGACGAATGTAATGATTTTGAAATATGATAAAACATTAAATTGTAGCTTATAGAAATATTTAAAATCAGCGGATATACTTTAAACACAGAAAAAACGACCGTGATAAATAAATTTATGTTAGGGATGGTTTACCCCCTTAAATGTGCTATGCCGCCAAAACGCAAAAACCCGTCAACTTTAATTTTAATTGCCCTTCAAAATGATACCTGTTTTATTAATTTGCATACAACCCTCTTAAGTGTGGGGTAAAAAAAGGCAAATTGAGGGGTGGTTTACCCCCTAATTCAATTTTTTCTTAACAATTTCATAGATGATTTTTCATCGCTTTTCATTAGAAGAATTTTCGTTTTTGCTTCATTCAGATCGGTGGATTGCTTCTGGGTGAAACTGCAAAATCACCCCTCGACACTCCTTTCTTTGAGGGGCGGTTTCCCCCCTTAAATCCGATTTTCCGCCAATAAAAAAAAATACGTGTCTCAAAGTTTTCGATGCTCTATCACATATATGAGTTTCAACAAAATCGGAGGCGGACACCTGAGGGATGTTCCTTGTTAGTGCTCAAACGCCTTTTTCATGTTTTTTTATGATTATCGGAGTCTTAGTTTTTTTTTATCTCGATGCAGAAAATTTTAGTGCGTGATCCAATGTAAGTCTTGATTACATTTTTTCTGTAACAATACACAATTTTTATTTAAACATTTTTTTTACCATAAACAATTTGTATTTGCAGATTAAGAATCAATATATGTAATTCGGTTGTGAAAATTGTATCAACCACTTGATGAACAAGAACACGGTGTTTACATCACTGAACGTCTAATAAGTATGCGTGTTTTTTTGCAATAATATGTTGCTTTGGAGTAAGAAAACAAATGAAGAAAAAGAATTGACGAAATATCGAGAAAAAAAGAATTAAAGTCGTTTGAGCACTACCTAAAAAAATGTTTAGATCTCTCAAATTTTGTATAAATTACTTTTTCATAATGTAGTAACATTTCCCGTTAAGTACCGCGAAAAAAAATGATTTTTTTTTTAACCACCCTATATATATAGGAAGGATGTGCGATTTATTTGTAATTGCCCTTTGCGTATTATGTTTTGTCCAGTATTGAATATATATATATATATATATATATATATATATATATATATATATATATATGTGTACATATTTATTAGTTATGGAATTTTTTAATGATATAATTTGACATTATTGTTTATATATATATTTTTAAAGCACCCATTCGAACAAGGTCCTCTCCCCTTAATAACTTCCCCCCCATATTCCACAAGCTTGAAGGTAATTTTATTATATATTATTTATTTATATTAAATATTACTTAATTATTATTATATAAATTATTGTCGCGATAGAATTCGGATCGATGGAAAATTGCGAACGCATTCATACCTTCGTTCATACGTGGATAAAACTCGTTCGTTTATTTTCGCTATGGATAGTCCGACATGCTCGATGAAAAGCATTTCCGAGCTTGGATGACGTTTGCTATCGTTCTATGTACAAACTATATTTTCTGCACGTTTCTCGTTCAGGCTGCGTGACGTCAACGGTGGATTTTGCCCATGTGCCCCACAACTTTGTTTATCCTGCCTATACAAGCGCACTTTCCGAAAATCAATATCAACAATTTGTCAATCTGTCACGCATGCCATTTTTCATTTACTTCGACGCGTGCTTCAAATTTCTCGCAATACGACACTGCAACAAGAAATCTTTCGTCCAATTATTTTTTTCTCAAGTTGCAAATGGAGTAAAAAAATGTTTCATACATTGGCGAAGAAAGAAATTGGGAACTTTGATATCATTTTTTTTCGTTGTTTCCGCTTTCGATGAGGAAACGCGACAGCGGAAGTGCAATCGGTCGATTTTTGCTTTCTTGAGCTTTGTTTGAAACGGTAAAAGCGCGCGCCTGAAAGATGTCCACAAAGAACTGGACTGCGGTCTCCCAAAGAAGTAGAATACGAATGGAGTCAATTACGGGGCATTCTTGGCTCACCGATCATTGACCGAGAGCCCCTTAATGAGAGGTGCCAGCTTTGTTCGAGGAGTCGAGATCCGTTCGGGCCGGATCGCCCGACGAGGGCGCAAAAGTTACTGGATTTAGTATGATCTCTGACGGCCGACAGGAAGAAGAGAAACGCTGGGAGCGAAAAGAGAAAGAAGTGAAAAAGAGCAGCGAGAGCGTAGAAAAGAAAATCTTTCGATCGTCTTGCAATAGGCACCCTCTCTCAATATATATATATATATATATATATATATATATATATATATACGTATATTTAATATGGTTGAATTGTTTTAAGCAAATATGTTTAAATTTATGTTTCAAAAGTGAAAAAATAAATTAACTCTCAATGAATATGCTCATACTTATCTAAAAGACATTGAAAAAATCGAGATTTGGGGGATGATAACAGGGTTGGGTATGGGGACAATTATTGGCTACTATAGTACCCTCCGAGGCGTCAATTGCCATAAAAATCATATACACTACCGGTCAATGGTTTTCGGACACCAGATACTTGCAAAACCTTTAATCACTTTTCATAATTGCAAAATCATATTAGAATAACATAATTCATTATATAGATCCATATAGTGTATTCGTAAAATAATAAATTAAATGAATTATATTATTGTAACGTTTCTTGACAATTATCCAAGGATCGAATGTTTTGCAATTATCTGAGGTGACCACAAACTTTCGACCAATGGTGTATATAAAACTGATTTTTATGGCAATATTTATATATATATATAGATTGCACATAGTTCAAAGTCTTGCTAAGGCAGGCCTTATCGCCTAGAGGAATCGCCAAGGCATATAGTGTACGCATCACCGAGCTGCGCGCATTCACATTCTTCTTTCTGCTCTCTCTCACTCTATTTTCTCCTCTCTCTCTCTCTCACTCTGTTTTTCTATCTTAGAGAGCCGCTGCATGTGCGTGCGAACCAGTGACGTCCCAAAACTTTCATTCGCCCTGCGCACATTTGCGCACCACGCGCATGTGTATATATATATATATATATATATATATATATATATATATATATATATATATATATAGTGGAATACAACGAGACCATACTTGGAAAATAATCAATTAGCGCTTCCGGGCAGCACTCGAGGGGAATTCAGCCAGTGTGGGACTCGTAAAGAACGAAATCCAAACCCCACCTGTTTTATGTCATTTTTATTTTTCCCTCCGCGTTGTATCGCGGCTTAATTTCCATTCCCCTTAAACTTACCGAGGTAAGCTCGTAAAAAATAGAAAAATAAAAGGAAACGGGCCGCTACCGCGCTGCTCTTTTGCTCTGATTTTTTTCGGCCGGAACGTAATTCACCGCGGGCACGATGTATGTATAGATAGAGTGTGTTTTTTTCTCGTCTATTTCAATTCGCGAAGGTACGATCAATTGGATCGAGATTTCACGACGGCGAATCGCGGCGTTGCATCATTGAAACGCAACGAATGGTCTTTTCTTTTTACACGGTTTTATTCAAGTTGACTTTTACTTAAGGTGAAAAACGGAAAATCGACATTTCACCCACTTCCCGACTACTTGGAGCTCTGAAATTTTGCATACACGCATCTAAAAGGTGACAATGCACGCCTCAATTAAGGGGTTAACCCCACTTGCGATTTTGAAAAAATCGATTATTTTTATTGCATTTTTTTAAGTATAAGTATCTGAGAATATGTCCTGAAAATTTCAAGTCGATCCGAACAAAATTGACTGAGATATGAGCGTTGAAAGAGAAGAATCCGTGAATTGAAGAACTGAAATTGAAACTTTAAACGCGTTTTTCTCAAAATGGCATTTCTGAAGTCGGTGACCAAGATTACTCGAACACTAATGAACCGATCTTCTTGAAATTTTGCAGGCTTATTTAATACATAAAAATGTAGTCTTTAATCGTCCGATTTTTTTTTTCGAAAAAAATGGCCGTTTTATAGCGAAAAAATGGCCGTTTTTTTCGTTAAAATCGAACCATTAACTTTGACTGTCCGCCATTTTGTGAGAAAATGAATATTTTTTAAAATCCTTCGATTAAAGACTAGTTTATACTTATATTTGACTAAATCCATCCGTTTTTTTTTCAGATGATCCACTTCGCCGCAATGTTGGTCACCGCAAACCGTGTATATAAAAACATTATTTCATTGACGGCCATTTGCCACTAAACAATGTAATATTTTTCAATAAACAAATTACTGAAAGTTCTTCAAGATGTGTTCTTTAAGATGGTGTATTGATCGATTAAAAAAGTTTTGTAGTTTTCTTTAAAAAAATTCATGAAAAAGGCCTTTTTTGCGCAACAAGTGGGGGTAACGTGTTAAAAAGAAGATAACCATAAAATTGTCAACTTATCGTGTAAATTTAGCGATATCTAATCATCCATATGAAATCTCACTAACACAAACAAATTCGTAGCCAACTGTGTTTATATGGAAAAAGTTTATATGCAGCAATTAGTCGTAAGTTCAATCCCAATTACAGTCTTTGTTATTTTTTACAAGCATTCCATGTTCCCAACATGCAAACACGTAAACTAGTAAACTACTAGTAACAACTATCTAGTAAAATCAATCAAAGACTAAAAGGTAGAAAATAAGTTATATGTAAAAAAATGTATTAACAAGCTTTTATTTAATGCAGTAAAAAGTAGAAAATCATTTTTTTTACCAAGTCACCTACATGTGACTATAAATAAAAGCTTGGGGCACCAAAAATTTAGACGTATACTCTCGAATTTACACAAATCCGTTACCATATCAACTGTATTTAATTTACTGTAAAACAACCTTAGATTTCCTAAATAAAAATCCCGCAACCGTGCATAAACGTGTGATAATGACTTCTCTTATTACTATTGTGCCAAATTAATAACGATTAACGAAACTGAATCGATCAAATTTATCAAACATTTAAAAAGCTGAGCCTCCAAGCTTTTATTCATAGTCTCATATAGGTGACTTGTTAGAAAAATTATTTTTACCTTTTTAGTACATTAAATAAGAGCTTGTTTTTTGAAAATATTTTTTATCCATATAATTTCATGAAATATTTCATACATATATTTCTTTCGTACCTTCACTTTTATTACGATCTATAATGTTGTATAGATCAAGATCGTCCATGTCTAATGAGGATAAGAAAGATTCCGGTGATTTTCGTACCCAAAATCGGCGAAATAAATGTGAATGGAGGAAAAGTGTACTTTTGGGCATTGCAACGATGCAAATTTCAAGACGATCGGAAATCGCCAATGCAGCAGTGGGGTACCAGTGGCACGAGGGGTCGCCACGATCATGACGATCCTCTTCGTTGTGCCGGGACTGCTGTTTTTTAGGCGATGCCTTCGAGAAAAGTCTTTAATATGTCTACGCGAGAGCGACCGTGTGAGCCACCATGAAGGAAATTCTCTCTCTCTCTCTCTCTCTCTCTCTCTCTCTCTCTTCCCCTCCCCCTCCGTCGCTTTTCATGGATCCCCGCCGATTGTGCGATACATCGACACACACACGTACACACATGGCTAGTCGCAGAGTAAGAAAGAAAGAAGGGGAATGAAAAGTGTAGTCGGGATATACGTGGTAGGAAGAATGCGACGAGGTGATGGTATAAGGTGAATCTTTTTCTTTTCACCCTCGCCAGTCAGCCACCTGATCCATCTGCGTATTATATACAAAGATATGGGCCGACCAACTTTCCTATCCCTGCCCCCCCTTCCTTTAAGGAAAAAATTCTTCCCAAACGCGACGGCGATCTGTGCGAACGAAAATATACGACATAAATCATCTTAGAGTCAGGTCAACGCCACGATCTAAAAAAACAGCCGTTTCTATTCGTACGTTCTATTCCGGGCAAGCGATAATTCACGGGCTGCACAAAAAGCGCACCTACTCTCCGTTCGTTGTTCTTGGTGGACTGTATTCCGGTATTCGTCTTCGGCATTCATGAATAATAATTTCGGTATGAAAAATTTACTTGGGACCGAAATAGGCTGAGGTCGCGAGAACCTTCCGAAGACACTGCGCTCTAATGAGCACAAATTTCGACCCATTGTTCGACGTACTTTACGATACACGTGAAACGCTCCGCATCGTAAAATTCTTACGCAACATCGCGCACTCATTTTTCCGTTGATATGGGTGGTATAATCATTGCGAGAAATGTTCGGTCGGAACGCGAGATAGTCAATTTCTCGGTAATTTTGACGGACACAAATTACGTAACGCCAAATTCTTCAGTTTTTTTACACCCCCCCCCCCCCTCCCCCCGCGTACCAAGACCGTAACAGCTGACCGTAACGCCTGACCGTAACGCCTCTATCCCGTAACGTAACGCGTGCTTTGTCGTCAATCATTGCGATTTTTTTTCATAGACGTAACTAATTTGAAAGGATCGGGCTTGCACTCATTTTATAAAGTATATATTCATCTAGTTGTATACTAATTTTTATGAAAAAATCTTTAAAATTAACCGACATAAATGGCTTGATTTGACGACGAAAAAAAATGCTCCATGGTCCCATCGATATCTTTAGGAAAAGTTATGAGGACATAAAAAGTCAACAATTTATCGATATCTATACAGATGTAGCTATCGTTATGCGTAGCCGTTTTTTTATTTTGGTTTTTTTTTTACCAAAGCCGACAGTTTGGACACTTTTTTCTATTTTCAAGGCGGTTTTTTGTATTCGACCAGTCTTTAAAAATAGTCATTATAAAAATGTAAAAAATCGTCTATGTACAACCTTAGTCACTGCGATTACAAAAATGTAAAAAAAAATTGGAAATCGGTTGATAAGTATTTAAGTATTCTTCTTGATATAAAGTTATTTTTTTTCTATAATATTGATACTTTCATTAAACTATCCATTCGTGGGTGATACGACGGGTCTTCGTCTTCATTGTATTTCACAAAATAATAGGAGCCTGCAGTTCATCTGTTGTGAACGATGCCGCACCTGTAGGGACTGAGGGCACTAACCGGTCGGGCTACCTGTTCTCACTAAAGTGACTAGGTCTGTCAATTGCCGGACTTGTGAATAAAAATGTTGCGAACATATTCTTCAATATATGTACTTTTAAGAAATATGACAAACAAAAATGTTTTTTTCTAATTTTGCTTGGGGAAAGTGGGAAAGCTACTGTGCAAGTTCGTGCGTAGTGAATTCCTCCCTTAACTGATATTCCGTATGGAACGCTGTCAACTTTCCGCGGTAAAATTGCGGGCGAGTTTTTAATTCAAAACGTGAACATGGAGAGATTTTGCTACTTCTGGCAGTGCCAAAATCGTGACGTAACGCAAACCTTGGCTACCCCCCCCCCCCCCCAAATAGCGTTACGTAATTTGCGTACGCCGCCAACGGGCCTGCAATACGAAGCCGAAAAAAAACCTTTCAATACTTTATCCCGATGAGAGTATTGGGATGACGAGGTCAAGATTCCTTACACCATTTTTTTTAACCGCTTACCAATGTGACGGATCCGTAAAAACGATCCTTTTTCTTGCATTTTCTCCAAGTATACTTTTTCAAGACTACATAAAAAAAGATTAAGCAAAAATAGTCAAAATTGACCAAGTTACAGACGATTTACTAAAACTTTCAATCGCGTTTTTCTCGACGTTTCTTGACTTTCTTGTTTTTTTAAATTCAATATTTTTGAAGCCCCCGAAAATAAATGAGTAAAAATTTCGTCAAAATTACGCTTTTTTTAATGTGATTTTTTTCATCGATAAACGTCTACGTATACAATGAGAACTACATTTATATTGATTGTGAAAAACGTTTTTATTTTTATTTTTCAGACGAACCGTTATCGAGTTATCGATCCTGCTGCTGGATTAAATTTTTCATACAGAGGCTCCATTATACCTCAACGACGTTGTTAATTTGTAATTTTTCGTAATGCCAATTTTCATGGAATACGTTTAACGTATGCCCAATAACATCGTCTTTTCCAAGACCCAAATAAATAATGTAGTAGACGAAAAAAAACCAAAAACGACTTTTTTTGGCCCGTTGCGGTGATGTCCTCCCTTAAAATTGGGTTGGCAAATGAGCTCGTTCGGTTTTTACCTTTTATCTCACTGTAAAAAAATCAAACGAACTTATTCGCCAAACCAATATTGCTCAGTTCCAAGATCACCAAGTTCGAGATCTTTTTGAATTAAAAAATGTTGATAAACAATAAAAAATTAAAAAATGTCCTTTCACTATAATCCTAAAACTTTCGAGTGATTCCATAATTTTTTTAATTAAAAAAATTTTAACAAAAAAGTTCGTTTTTCGCGAAAAAAAACGTGCATGGATCTGAAACCCAAACAAACTGAAATGACATGTACGTAGAAGGGCATAAGATCGCTTTTCAATTTGGTATTTCAGGCGAGCTGGATGGAAATAAAAACAGAAAAATGACCGTGCTCTTTCTCGCGTATGCGCTAAGGGACTCGTACAAAAAAAATATATCTCATATAGTCTCGCCATAAGTAAATATGCATAGCGATATTCTGCACTATCTTGGGCTCGTCAGTCATTGCGGCTATCGCGCGTAGATACATTCAGCTCTACACGCACATACATATATTTTTTATAAGTTTTTCGATCTACATTTATATCCCGCCCGCCCTGAATTTCATCGGGAACCATATTTTTTAATTTTTTTTCTTGCAAGACCGAAAAATTACGCTTTTGACTTCCAAACTGGCGAATAATGAACTCAAAAATCGATATTTCCTTTAAAAAAAATAGGAAATACCGGAAGCCCGAGTTGAGCTTTGATGAAAAATACACTAAACAGGTCTCAAACACTTTTAAAAAAAATCCGAATTTTTAAAACGACCTCAGTGAACTTTCGATTTTTAGCAGTCGCGGAAGGGCATTAGGGGGAAAAAAATAGGTGTTTTTTCTTACATCAGGGGTGAGGTTTTCCAAAATAAAAATCTATAATCACCGATGATGAGGGAAATAGTTGTCTGAGTTGTGCTAAAATGTCTCATATACAAAACCGGTCAAAATTTTCACCATGGATAATTCCGAAATAATATCTGAATAATATAATTCATTTTATTTCTTATTTTAAGAAAATACTATACAGCTCCAAAAGTGATCAAAAATTTTGCAAATTCATTTTACGCGGATACTATACAGCTATATAAAAAGAATTATAAGTATTTCTTTAGATAAGTGACTTTTTTTTGGAAAATGAGTTTGGATTCGTTTAGGTAAAAAAACTTAAACAAACCCAAACAAATCCTAACAAATTTTTTACGAAAAAAAAATTGTTAAAAATTATTTCGAACTTTTCAAAAACTCCTGTATTCAAACTCTCACGCCGGAAGGGGATGGGTTTATTTGAATTTGTGTGTATTCGGGAAGGCTTCTTTTATGAATCCCCCCACCCTCCACCCCCAATATAGGGGTTGAGGTATTCAGATATGCCCTATTTTATTGCGTGTTTCCGCGAACTTCAAAACCCCATAACTTTTTATGGGGGGGGGGGGGGGGGGGCGTAAATTACCGCTTCCCCGAGTCAATATCATGATTTAAAATCCCATAAATGCGAAAATAGTGAAAACAAAATTTAGGCTCATTTTTCGAAAAAGTCCCTTATCCAAAGCATTGCCGAACCATATTATTCAAGTATAATTTTGCAATTATCCAAAGTGATTACATGAAATAAATTGCATGATTCAAATATAATTTACTACAATTCAAATATAATTTTGTAATTATCCAAAGTGACCGAAAATATTGCAAAATTATTTTACGAAGATGCTATACAGCTCTACAAAACGAATTAATTTAAATTTAAACGAATTGCAAATATAATTTTGCAATGCTCCAAAGTGATCGAAAATTTTGCAATTATCCAGAGTGATGGTAAACTTTTGCCCAGTACTGGATATATCCGTGTCGCGGGAAAAGCTCGAAAATTGGTCGAATAGAGAGGCAGCAAACACGAGAGCAGGGAGATGTCGAGAAAAGCGAGAAACTGTGAAAGTATACATGTAGCTAAAACGAGCATCGATGGAACGAAACATATACATGTGTAATCGACGAGTGTTTGCTCATCGCCATGTACATTCAATATAGCGTAGACGCACCGAGAGCGATGGCGAGAGAGTTCCTCACGATTATGAACGTGCGTTTGGTTGTCGCAAGGGAGACTTCTGCTATCATATTCTAGGTCGTGCGTATAACGTTTTCGTAAAAGACGACGACGACGACGACGATTCTATCGAGCTGCTTTTCGTCGCTGCACGCACACGCAACGTGTGCTGTTTTGTTGCGAGGCGACCGCGTCATATCAAAATAACGCACATGCCGTATCGGTATATTACGCACTAGACACCTATACATATACTAACACACAAAAGCAACAATGGAAAAATGACGAAACGACTAAATTCACCGATCTCTTTGGTCTATTTACGAATTCATTTGCTCGCGTGGCCCTCGCTGCCTTATGGCAAGAATTTTATTTCTCTCGTACGTACGTATGTGTGTGCGTGTGTTTTTTTTACATCTTTTATATCCATACAGGTAAGTGTCACGTGTCAATTCGAGAGGGCCGTGGCAAAAGAAATTTATCGGGCGAATTGGGAAACTTGCAATTGACCAAACAAGCCTTCGAGATAAAACGAATAAGAAGAAAGTGTCTTATACCGGGGTGGGAAACTTTTCGTACTCATTCGTAAACATTCGTAAACATTCTCGTGCCAGTTTCGGGAGTATTGACTCGTTGTACAAAAGGTGTATCAATCGAGAAAAAATCGGAAAATATCGTCGTGTAATGTTCTTTTCTGTCTTCGTGATCAGGTGTTTGCTCGAACGTTCGTCAAGGAGCTACTTTTCGGGCATAAGTTTCAATGTAGACGCATATACGGTGGAATATGATTTTGGAAAATGCTATCATGGGATACTGCGATTTGTGGCTTTTTTGTACGGAAAGACACGCGGACATGATCGAAATGTCGAAAGTTTTTCTGAAGGATCAAATTGATCCTTCGTGTCTCAAAATTTATCCGTGCCATTCACTTCAAATACGTACGGGGCATATTCCTCAACATTTTCCATCGTATGGCCAGATATATTTTTTTCTTTCGTACTTTTATACGTCTGTTCGTGAGAAACAAGCTAAGTTTTCTTTCCTCGAAAATTGATTTTTTTTCAACAGCTACTGTAAAATAGGGTCACTTTGAAGAGGTTTTGGAAGTTTTTTGTAGGTAACTTTTTTTCACATCCTGGATTCCAACTTTTTTTGGTCCAATAGAACAATGTGTCCTTTGGCTATGAAATGTAGGTATATAAGACTTAAAAAGAAATATATATATATATATATATTAAAGTGTCAAAGAACCTCGAGTGTGGGGTTTCCTTGACAAGCCATTCAAAAGCAACTTATGTCAAACATTGAGGGTTACTTTGACATCAGTCTGATGAAAAAAATCATATTTTATGCATCATACATGGAATTAAATTAAACACACTGATTTTTTACAATCAAATTATCATCCTTATTGAGGAAACATTTTACATAAAAATATCAAGTACCTAGGGTACTTGATATTACCCTATTGATATTACCCTACTGAAAAATATCAAGTACCTAGGGTACCCTAGGGTAAGGGCACTCAAGGGTGTATTGCCCGTACATTCCCTACCAAAAGTCAGTTTCAGCGAGAATTTTGCGTACTTTGCGATGAGATTAAAATTCAAAAAGGTCAACCACATTGAAGATGCTGAGAACCGTAATGTCCGGTAATAATAATGTAAAAAAGTTATAAGTAAATTGATGGTAAAAATTTTTTTATCAAATATCCGGTGAACAATTTTTTTATATTATAAAATGAACTGTTAGGTTTTTCTAAATAGGTATGAATTTTTAAATAATTTTCTTTCTATTTTCATCTTAATTTTTTTAATTAAAAAATGGATGAAGAGTCTCAAATTTTCAATATGCTTTCGGAGCAATGTTCCGAATCGAATCCAAGAAGTGTCCGGGGTATTGAACGAACAGTGTTATAGGTACAGTCTCTGAAAAATTCCCAAAATGGGCTTTTCGAAAAAGAGAAAATGCTTTAAAGAATCATATGTATTTAGAAAAATATCATAATTCATTTAAGGTAGTACGATAACTTCCACGGGGTCAAAAAAGAGTCTAAATTTATTTTACCCCCAGCTGCGCTGATCAATGTTTACTGATGTTGATTATTCGTATTATCGATTATAGTATGCCAAATGTTGTGTCAAATGATGAATTTATTGCACGTGAACAAATAAATACTGAAAAATGAGATCGTCAATGGATCGGTAGTAACCTTCGTAATAATAATATTAACATATCCACCATAAAAACGGACTAAAGAGACCACAGAAAAGAGCCGAAAACCTATTAAAATAGGCTTGAATTATATCAGCGGAATTAACACGATAGGCAAAACATAATTATACATATTATTGATACGTGATAAATGATAAAGCTCCATAAATTATTGTGTGCATATTTTGTGGCGGCTTTTATTCAAATTAATTTCAAAACAAAGCTGGGTTATGTTCGCCAAACGCATCAGCTGTTACTCGCGACGTTGCTGAGTCCGTGGGTGCTGTTTCGTCGTTCTGACCATTTTCAACCGGAAATTGAAACTTCCTTGTAATGTAGTGCTTTAACTTCGCCGTGAACATTGATTTTCTTATTTTTTACAATATCTATTATGTCTAATGTATCGAATTTCAGTTTTCCAACGGGTTTAGTAGGATACGCGAGCAGAGAAACCACGATAACCGCACTTCCGGTTGACCGTCTCCGTAAGACGACGTGTTTCGCCAACTCAAAGTGCTCGACTTTGCAGTTTTATTGCAAAAAAACTAAACTGTCAAAATAGCTCAAATTTTGGCAATAGGCGCATAAAGTACTGGTTAAAACCATATAAAAATTTCAAATCCGAACGTTGGATTCGTAGTAGTGATCGTACCTCCTGAATGTCGCAAAAAATCAAGTTTACCGGAGATTTTTTGAACAAATTTTTGTTTACCAATTTATTTATAAATTTACTTTTAGTACTCAAAATTCATAAAATTACTTTTAGTATTCAAAACCAATGTTCTTGGCATCTTCAATTCGGTTTTTTTTTTCTTCAGATTTCGATGTTATCGCAAAGTACTCAAAATTCTCACCGCAACTCACTTTTGGTAGGGAATGTACGGGTGATACATCCTCACTCAGTCTTATAATTATTATTGAGATCAAAATCAACTTCAGCAACGTTATACTAAACTCGAACAATAAAAATGAGCGCAAATAGAAAAAAAAGTTTAAAAAGCGCACACATTTAAACCGTATTTTACGCTCTGTCAAAGTAGGGCCCAAAAACTGTCAAAGTTACCCTTAATGTCAATTTAACCCCGTTTTAGGGTACTCGGGATAAAAATTTCCAAAAATCATCGTGTTATCCAAAATTTCAAACATCATACCAAAAGTGGCCTTTTTCAATTTTCATTTCAGCACAAATGCACGTAAAAAATAAAAACGTACATCTCAAGACGCGGAAAAAGATGAATTGACTGCAAATTCCGGTCGTCGTTCATTTTTCAAAATGCGAGACACATAAGGCGATAACTGCTAAAGCATCATTCGTGCTCGAGCGAGTATACACTTTCGTGATATTTTGATTCCTAAGCCGAGCCCGAAAGGCTCGGTAGCACGAATGTGCACGCGACGGGAAGTCATAGCTCGCAGTCGAGCATGGATGAGACAGCACACGTGAAAAGGGCATCTTTGTACGAAACCACTGGCGTACAAAGTGGTGGAAATCTTGCGATAAAGGGGGAAAACAGGTTCCCAATTCCAAAGAAGATTTTCAGTGAAGGGCTACGGAAGGGAGGCAAGAAGGGAGGAAGGGGCCATCATTGGTTGCGGGGCTATTAAGTTCTTACCGAATCTTCGCTCTCTGCTGATGCTTGAGGATAGAGCGATGAGCCCCGAGAGAGCGATGCACCGTACTGCGTCAGAGCGCTTGTTGCGCCTGTGTTGGGGTCTCGACTCTTCCTGATCGTTCCGTAATGCGATGGAGCGGGGAGGAGACAGCCCTAGACAAAAGAGAGAGAGGGAGAGAGAGAGAGAGAGAGATCAGAGGATCTCGAAAAAAATATTCTCGCTCCCACCACGCCATCTTGGTATAACGTGGCCTGACTCTAGCCCAAAAGATCGCTTAGGTTCGAGGGCGCATAAAATAAGCGCAGTTGGACCATGGACCGGAGAGGGAGGGGGAGAGAGACGAAGAGAGATAGGGCGATGAAATATAAAAAACGCTAGTGAGCATTCGGCTGAAATTGACTGCATGCGAAGGCCATTGACCGCGCAGTGTCAGTTCCTCTTCTTTGCTACAGTCCATGTACCTATCACTTTTATGTGTACCCTATCACAGTCGCACCCAGGCATGTATACATCACCTTCGTGTACCTGGGAGCGCGCGCTTGTGTGTGCAATTGTATGCGTATATATATATATATATATATATATTAGGGTGGTTAAAAAATTGATTTTCTTTGTCAACGGAACATTGACGAATGTTAAGAAAAAGAAAGTTTTGCAAAATTTGAGGCTTCTAAACAATTTTTTAGTTAGTCCTCAAACGACTTTTTCATGTTCTCATGATTATCGGAGTAATAATTTTTTTTTGTCTCGATGCAGAAAATGTTAGTGCGGGATTCAATGTAAGTCTTGATTTAATTTGTTTGATAACAATATTCACTATTTTTATTTAAATATTATTCACCATTTTATTTTATTTAAATATTATTCACCAATTATTCACCATTTTTATTTAAATATTCTTTTTACCATAAACAATTTGTATTTTCAGATTAAGAATCGATATATGCAATTCGGTTGTGAAAATTATATCAACCACTCAACGAACAAGAACACGGTGTTTACATCACTGAACGTCTAACAAGTATGCGTGTTTTTTGGAGTATTATGGTGTTTTGAAGTAAGAAAACAAATGAAAAAAGAATTGACGAAAAATCGAGAAAAAAAATATAAAGTCGATTGAGCACTATCTAAAAAAATGTTTAGATCTCTCAAATGTTTAATGAATTATTTTTTTATAACGTAGTAACATTTTCCGTTGAGTACCGCGGTAAAAAAATATTTTTTTTTGATCCACCCTAATATATATTTGGGCGGT
Organism: Ophion costatus; assembly: GCA_951751655.1. Classification (NCBI taxonomy): domain Eukaryota; kingdom Metazoa; phylum Arthropoda; class Insecta; order Hymenoptera; family Ichneumonidae; genus Ophion; species Ophion costatus. Next base: position 20,289,521 of record OX632357.1, on the reverse strand, counting down.
TAAAAAAAAATTCATGATTTCATGATTGGTGATTTTTTTCATGATGAATATATATATATATATATACGCGGAAAGGTGATTCTGAAGACATTCGATTCCGAGGGTCGACCCGCTTCGAAAATGCGTTTAAAAAATAATCCCTGGCCGTACTCGAAAAAGCCGGATGTGCTGATACCGAACATTTCATACATGTGACAGGTTCAGAGACCTTCCGCTTATTTATATGGATCGATACGATGGGTTACAGGAATTCGTCGGCGAATCCCTAGATCGTAAAACATCCCCATAGGGATTGGATAGGGACGTCGGACGGATTGGATAGGGACAGGAGGATTCCGCGCTATTTCGCGATTCACGTCGTTCGAGCATTTTTTAAATTTAAACTTCACCACCGGATTTGTTGGATCTCCCAAAAAATATATTTTCGTAAACTCGTGCAAAAAATTGTCGGGGAATCGGGGAGATGCGAAACTTGGGACTTGTTAGGGACAACGCGCATAGGGAGTCATCATTGGGCTCCAATTGGATTCTGCACTGTTGAACGCCGCTCGAGAATTCCTACCACGTTCGAATCGAAAATATGTGAAAAGTCACGGGAAAACAAGTCGACGTGTTGAAACATAAGCTGCACGCTTCGTGAGCGCGTACGTGTGTGGTGATGCTATGTCAAAGTGCGGTAAAATAAATAAACGATCATTACAGTGGATTCTCACTGATGTGATTCGAATCGATTTTTAAGATATATTTTTTAAACGAATTATACTTTTTTCAAGGAGGAAATACATTCAGGCGAGGAAAATGTTCGCTGATTTGTATGATTTTTTTTAAAGGCAAGATTTCTTTACCTTTTTCGAGACGTAGGGTATGTTTCATCACTCCTTTTGGCTGTCACATGAAATGTTTAAATTTATTTATCTTTAAAAATGGCTGAAAAACTAATCGACCGGTTCTGATGAAATTTGGTATAAATATTTCTAACCTTATTGTCTAAAACATGACCCTTAATATTTTTGATGAATAAAAAAGGTATTTTTTATTGCTAAATGTCGCAATTTTTCGAAAAATTCTATATTTTTGTTTCACAACGTACCATTTCATCGATTTTCAACATTTATCACTTTTTCTTGGTTCATATTCTGCGTATGAGTGTTAATGAAAGAAACATTCTCATCGGTTTTTTTCTTTAAACTTATCCCGCCGACGCTACGTGTCACGCCGTCTGACAACATTCGCCGTAACGCGTTTAGACGACCATGCCACATCTCCGCCATTTGTGAAGATTAATTTTTGAAAAAACTATGTAACAGCCATAGGCGGTTATAAAACATACCCCAAGTCTCAAAAATGGTGAAGAACTTTTTCCTATTGAAAAAAAATCATGAAAAGCAGCATATTATTTTCTCGCCTTGAGGTATGTCCCCCCCTGAATCTAAGATTTACACTTTTGAAAACGAACTCATATCGTACATCCCCATATTTCGGTTGGATAATTCAGCGTACAGAATCCGGTGGGATCGGATTCTGTTCGATAATGTGGGAATCCTTCAGGATTCAAATTGGATTCCAATTGGGGAATCCATTGGGGAATCCCGATTGAAACCCAACGAACGAGCGTGACGTTTCAGTATAGGGACCCGATGCGTTGGACCATTGGATCCCTATCAGGAAGTAGGGACGAGAATCCAAGTGGATCGCTAGGACCATGTCTGCATGGGTACCTGTCGATACACTGGGCCTTGGTTGGGTCTGTCCTCGTCTTCGTCATGACCCACGAGTTTCAGTCGCATAATACCACTGCACCGATATATCCGTCACCATATATCTATGATTTTGTGGCTATGTATGCCCTTGTGTGTATATACGGGGAAAAAAGATTATATACAGACGGTGCAGCGTACCAAGAGGGCTCAAACCTGTGCGAAAGAGCAGATTACGTGAGAAAAGGGGAGGAATGCGAGCGTCGACCCGATTAAGCTTTCTTTCGAGGCGTCAGCTAGAGCGACTCTTCTTTTCTCTCTCTCTCTCTCTTTTTTTTCTTTCTTTCTCCCTCCACCTTTTCACAACCGCGCGTCCGTAGGAGAGGCAAAAGGATGAAGAAAAAGTAGTCTGAATGGAGGCGAACTCGACTACTGTGCTACTTAACTCCACGTTGCGCTCTTATGGTCCACGATCCTGATACATATATGTATATTTATATACGGTACTGTGTATGCGTATATAATTACATGTCTAAGCCGATAAAAGCTAAGGGGGCAGAAAAGTCGCTAAGCTCAGACCCCAATGAGCAAAAAGATCGCTGAAAGTTTTCGCAATTCGGGCCATTTGTATAAGAAGAGCGTTTTTGTCTTATCAAGATTTCTATAGGGTGTCTCCAAATGATCAGACATGTTAATTTATTAAGGGTTTAGGCCACAGTAACGGGCATAAAATCATGTACGAATTGAACAATTTTTTTTTTCGTATGAAAAAGTGAAAATAGTGTGTAAAATTAATTACACATCTATCACTGTAAAAAAAGATATGAAATTTATAATACATTTAAGATACAAAGGAATTGAATTTTACGAACTCAGTAGATGAAATTAAATTTGAAACACTTGTATCGTACATTTAAAACAGGAACATGAAATTCTAACGTGGATATAGAATTTAATAGATGGAACATGGAATTTCAACGACAAGTTTGTAAATTTGTGGAAAATGTATTGCATTAACCCGTGTCTTCAATTGAAAATTACCATAGATGTATGATAAATCAACTATAAAAAACAGAGCATTGAAAATACAAAACAAGTTTGAAATTTATTTACAGCTGCCTGAAAAATATAATATATGTGAAACTGAATTTTACGATGCGTACAATGCATGATCACAACAGATTTATTTAAAAGTGCGAAACTGGAATTGAAAAAAGAATTCATAAACGCTGATGAAAATCACATGAAACAACGTGAAAATTATATTCAATTTACACTACATTTAAGGGACGACAGAATTGAATTTTACGAACTCAGTAAATGAAATCGAATTTAAGACACTTGTACCGTAAATTTAAAACAGGAACATGAAATTCTAACGTGCATATAGAATTTAATAGATGCAACATGGAATTTCCAAGAAAAGTTTGCAAATTTATGGAAAATGTATGGCATCAATCTGTGCCGTAAATTAAAGACTCCAACAGTTGTATATTAATTCGAATATAAAAAACAGAGTATTGAAAATACAGAACGCGCTCAACCCACCTCGGCCGCTCGCGACGACCGATGGTCGCGCGTAGTTCGCGTAGCGCCCGAGGGACGGCGCCTTGTTCCGCACTTTCCCATAGCCATTCGCAGCTTCGGTCGGGCATATAACCCGACCACCGGCTACGATCGTCCTAGGAAAAACAGACGCGTTTCCAACTCGTGCACGCGTCGGAGAGTGTCGCAAATTAGAATGTTGTTACCTGTCCATATCCACGCCAGAGTCGCAGTTCTTGAACTCGCCTATCCGGAAGCAAATTATTTTACCCTTTTTACGCCGCCTGGTGTTGAAGGAAGAAATCTCACAAAAACCACCTATTTTTATCTCCAGCTTTCGTCGAGGAGGATAAATACGAGTCACATTTCTGAAATGAACTTAATACTTAGGATCAGTAATTTTAATACGCACCCGTATGTTGATATTAGCAAATGGTTCTTGAATTTAATATACATGGATGTGAACATTTTTTTACACATGCATTATTTTTCAAGCGCACTAGTATATTAATATTACGGAGCTACACTTTTATTTTTAAAATAACCTGCTTTGGATTTTCAAAAAATTATCTGAAATTTCATAAACGGCGTCCGAATAAAAACATCATACACTTGTGTATTCATTTTTATACAGAAGCTTTTTACAGTGTACATTAAAGGTAATACTTTTCTTCTGTGAAATTAATACACACCCGTATGCTGATAATTAGCAAATGGTTCTTGAATTTAATATACACTCGTACATAGATATCAGCAAATGGTTCTTGATTTCAATATAACTTGGATGTAATTATTTCTTTACACGTGCACAAGTATATTAATATTACGGAGCTACACTTTCATTTTTCAAATAACCTGTTTTGGATTTTCAAAATCGTATCTGAAATTTCATAAGCGGTATCCGCATAAAAACTTCCTGCACTTGTGTATTAATTTTTATACAGAAATTTTTTACAGTGTCTTTAGTATGAATATCAAACTGTTGGAAAATATTCTTTTTTTTTCGATGTGCAAAATGACCGGCTACTGATATTTTCTTTTGTTATGTTTTTTTAGGCGTTCCGCGACGTGACATTTAGCATCCACAATTTTGTACCTAGAACAAAAAACAAAAATTCTCGTCAATCTACATTAGAATACCTAGAGAAGTACGTACGTAATGTGAAAAATATTGCTTTATTCAAAAGTTGTAGGTATTTGAACTTAAGGAATGAATTTTAAGTGAAAAATTTTGTTATAACTGCTCATAAATTGCTCACGAAAAGAAAAGTTTTCGATTAATCAGAAATTCCGTACGTACTTCTCTGCGAAATGCAATTAGGAACATAACTTTTAAATTTGAAGCAAATCGAGTGAAAATTGTTGAAGTTATTTGTTACGCCAATTGGGAAAAAGCTTTTGCGAGATGTTTCGAGTAATCGGCCATTTTGCACATCGAAAAAAAATATATATATATATTTTCTAACAACTTGATATTCATACTAAATAGATGTGTAATTAATTTTATGAGTAAATCACTTTTTCATACGAAAAAAAATTGTTAAATTCGCACATGATTTTATACCCGTTACTGTGGCCTAAGGCCTCAATAAAACGGATTAGTCATTCGAAAAGTAAAAATATTTTTATTTTACTATAAGGTACAAACATGGAGGTTATGTGTGGAACACAATATCCGATAAATGGCCACCTCGTCCCCGTTTGCGAACGTTCACTCTTTTGACGAAATTTTCAATAACATTTTAGCATAATCGCGGACTAATTTCATTGATGGTGCGTCCACTTGCTTCCTTGAACTGCGGAATGGCCTGCGGATCATTGGCATACACTTTTCCTTTCAGAAAAGCCCCAAGAAAGAAGTCCAATGGCGTCAAATGTCACGATCTTGGTGGCCAATTCACATCGCCGCAGCGCGACATAACATGACCAAGAAACTTCGTCTGCAATAACTATACGATAACAATGCAACAAGCAACAATTGTCTATGCGTTGCTCGACCGTGTAATTCTCCACGACTAAACCTCAATACTTCCTGATGCCAGTTGTCAAGGATTAGCACTCTGTGTTCGCCACGAAAAAAAAATGGCGCGCCATTTAAAATGGCAGGTCATTTTGAGACACCCTTTATGATAAGAGTAGGACGATACGTGCAAGGGTGTGTGTGCGACCGTATAAAAACCGTTGTACTGCCCCGAGAAAATGGCTGTCAAAGATTCTCGCCATCGCAATGTCTGAAACATCCAAGCACCAAAATAGCCTTCTATTAATATAAAAATTGTCCAACGAATCGATGAAAAGCATTTCACCAGCGAAAAAGCATTGTGGGCCACGTTGCTGCGCGAACAGATCGATAAAAAAATATTTAAACAACGAAATACGTTTATTTGCACAAATAAACGCGTTTGGTCGCTTACTGGACAATTTGGATCGAAGCAGGACGAACATGACACATTTATGTTTATATCTGAAACTAGAAATTGACCCCAGTGGGACATTTGTTTTTCGTGATCGATCCGAACGAATGGGTTGCGAGTAATATTGTTCAAAATCAGTTTGACCCTTCGTGGTCGCACGGTCTGGCTTTAGCGCGCTCGTCACAGGGGGTCGCAATGACCCCAGCCATGTTTCAAACGATTGCCGCGTCGATCGTATCGTTTCGAATGACTCATAAAAATTCAGCATATTACGTTGAGCATTCTAGAATGTGGCATTCTCGGTATTATGTTTTGATGGAATTTCAAAATGGCTGAAAAAAATCAGCAAGCGGTCAATGTGTAAAAGATGCCCTTTTTACGGAAAAAAATCACAACTCTTCTAATTTTCAATTTTTTTTTCATACAATTTTAGTGATACTCTTGAGACATGAGTTTAAGGGGTTACGCGGGTTTGAAAATGTAAAAAAATCCATTTTTTTTTCAATTTTATTATTAGCTAATAGAGCCATATGTCTAGAATATTCTTCCAAAGTTTTGAGTCAATCTAATCAAAAGCCTGGGCAAGAGAGCAGTTGGGAAAGACCGGCCGGGCGCGACGCAGGTATGTCACATTTTTCTCAAAACACTATTTTTGAAGTCGGTGGACACGATTTCTCAAAAACGAATGCACCGATCTTATTGAAATTTTTCACACTTCTTCAAAATATCATTGACTAGTGATTGAACGAAGGTTTTTTTCTTTCGACTACAACTAATTTTACAAGGCTATGCGTAGTGTAAATTGTGCCAAAAATTGAACTGTCGTGCATACAATTCTGCCAAAAATACGAATTTCAATTTTTTTTAAATCCTTCTTTCAATCACCAGCTATACTTATCTACGACCAGAAAAAAATGGTTTTTCGATTTCAGTTAAAATTATCATGAGTTATCCTGACCACCACGAGGACACTTTTTTTTGGTGTTTCCGGAAAGCAGGTCCCAACGCCTGTATTTCTCAAATTTTTGAATGAACTTTTTTCAAACGATTGTTGCAATGTTGCTCTTTTATGTGCTTAACGTTTTGAATAAAATAACTCATATATTATATTTTGTTAAAATACAGAAAATATGCTGTTTGGCTTCGAAACCCACGTAATTCCTTAAGGCCTTAGGCCATCCTAGAGGCCGAAAAATCAGGCTTTTTGGGGATTTTTTTTCAGAAAAACTACAAAATAAATCGAGATTACAAAAAAGAGTGTTTATCATACATATCAGTCACAGTATACAATAATTTTTTTCAAGCGATTTATTTCAAAATGGCGGCTGTGCGGCATTTTTGCGAAGACGTCCGCGTTTGACGTTGGCCGGAAACATAACTCAGACAATTTTTAACCGATTCACTTGAAATGTTGAATATATCTCGAAAAACACATTGTCTATGGAAGTACGTGGGGTTTGTTTTTTATTGCATAGTTCATTTGTTATTAACAATTATCTGACGATTTTTTAGGCAAATTTTTTCACTTTCCACTTTAGAAGTGCGCCATTTGGCCAAAAATCAATATATCGACAAAATCCTACGTACTTCTATAACAATTATGATATATAATCGAAAAAAGTGCATTGGCTCATTATAATTAAAAAATAACAGGCGCTATTTGTCCGGCCGTGGACCCTGGAAAAATGGAGACGTCATCGCAAAAACGCTGCACAGCCGCCATTTTAAAATTAATCGCTTCGAAAAAAATTATTCTATACAGTCACCGATATGTATGATAAATACCCTTTTTTGCAATCTCGATTTATTTCGTAGTTTTTCGGAGAAAAAAAAATGCCCAAAAAGCCTGTTTTTTTCGGCCTCTGGAGGCCTGGCCTAAGGCCTTAAGGAATAAAATAGCTCCACGTCCGACCCTAGCCTTACGAAGGGTGAGTAGAGTCGGTGCTTGTACCAAAGCGCTTAAGAGGCAGGCCAGTCGCCCTGACCGCCAACAACTCATACTAATTTTGCCTCGGTGTTGCGCTTGGGGTCTTTTTGACCCCTCGTCGCCGCGGAGGGTTAAAATCCGTTTTTTTCTTCAATGGGCATCGCGCAATACACCGTAGATAGCCACGAAGCTAGAACTACAAGAATGAAACAATTTTTCGAATTATTTCGGGATATTCGTAGGCTGCGCGGGCCTTTGAAAAAAAAAAAAAAAAAAAAAACGTCTAGCAATTTGTTCGGTCTTTCGCCCGGCACCGCACGCATACGAGTTTTCGGAGGGACGAGAGGAGGAGAGGAACTCGCACACATGCAGGCACGTACGTTCGGCGACCGAAAAAATTTTCTCCCGTCATCGCGCATTCTCTAGCCGCCCGCGGGGCGACCGGTTGCAATAAAGAGAAGAATATAAAAAAAGGGCAGCGGGTGGAGGGGGCTTCTGAGCGAAGCGGGAGGGAAAGAGGGAGAAAAAAAATGCGTGGGGAGATAGAGAAAAAGGCGCGCACAAGCAACCCTGTAGACGGCGAAGGCTTATCTTGCGCAGCGTTGGAAAGACGGCGTTAGTTTTGGGGCCGTCAAACACGCAAACCGGTCCCTTCTCGGATCACGTGGAATGCCGCGGTGCGAGCGGCCATCTTGCCACACGCATGCACAACACATGTTAGTCGACTTTTCTCCTCCTCTCTCTGCCTCCTTACTTCTTCAGAAGTGCATCGCTGCACACACTCGGCAATACGAGCCGCACACCCGTAGCTTGCCATCCTCGAACCACCCCGCGGAATACGGACCTTCACTTGAGCCTAGCTTTGCTAGCTCGAACAGAGTTTTGCTGGGAAAATGTACTGGAAATATATTTATTGAAAATAGTGACAAAAATATGGATAAAAATATGGACAAAAATATTGACAAAAATATTGGCAGAAATATTGACAAAAATATTGGCAAAAATATTGGCAAAAATATTGACAAAAATATTGACAAAAACTTGACAAAGAAATATTGACAAAAATATTTAAAACATTGACGAACAATGAAATTGTTATTATTATTTGAGGAAAATGGACTACCAGGCAGATTGTGATTCCATCATAAAAATCACCTCCAAAAGCGCGTTCTAGACAAGAATACAGCCTTAAACATAGGGCCGTACGCATCGGCGTCTTCATCAATCTAATCGAAGGAGCAGCTTAAATGTCTCTTCGTTCTCTGTTCCATCAAATTTGTCCTTAGAAAATTACACGCTCGTTTCGCCGCTTTTCCGGTCGTCCGAATCTCAGAGAGATACCGATTAGGAGCATACCGATTTTCATCAGATAACGATTGCGACTCCGAGTCGTGTATAATTAAATATAATTTGAGAAGGTAAAGGAGCGAGAAGGGAGCACGTATATCCGAGCATTGAAGAATCGTCAATTTACGGAAATAGAAATACCCGAATATTGAGGAATGCGAGACCCATCGTACAATTCTTCATTAAAAAACAATCACTCAGGATATTTTGGGTTTGTTCCCCCGTGCACGATCGCACCAGGCCACACTCTTTGCCACGAACCATCTCCGTTTTAACGAACAATTTCCGCGACTAAATTCACTCGCGGCGATACAGGAAGTCACGTTTATTCGGTTGAACGCTGCAGTGCTTTTTTTTGCTTCGAAGATACAGGCAAATCCGGGTCTCACGTTCTTCGAGCTATTATCAAGTTTTCAGGTGTCGATTTTATCGAAGGCTTTATCGATAAATGATTATTCATAATATAAACGGTGCAAAGTCATTGGCGCGGTGGACGACCAGAAAATGTTCGAATAATCAAACAGTTAAATAGATAATTGAGTATAGTTGAGTTTTCAAATATAGAAATATCCGAATAGTACCATAGTTGAATGTTTAAACATTTAAATAGTCAAATAGTTCATTACTAGAATAGTTGAACACTTGAATAATTTAATAGTTCAATAGATAATTAAGTAGTTGCGTGTTCGAATATTGAAATGTTCAAATATTTGAATAGTTAACTTGCTAAATAGTTAAAAAGTTAGATCCTTGAAAAGTTAAATAGTTAAAAAGTTAGATAGTTGAAAAGTTAAATTGTTAAATGGTTAAATAGTTGAATAGTTGAATGGTTAAATAGTTGAATAGTTACGTAGTTGAATAGTTACGTAGATATGTAGATTACAAAGATAATAGTTAGATACTTGGTAGTTAAATAATTATAAAGTAAGGTAGTTAAAAAGTTCTATAGCTGAATGATTAAATAGTTGAATACGTAAATAGTATAATAGTTGAAGAGTTGAGTAGCTAAATAGTTGAATAGTTACGTAGATACGTAGATCACCCCGATAAAAGTTAGATACTTGGGAGTTAGATAGTGAAATAGTTAAATAGTTATAAAGTAAGATAGTTAAAAAGTTAAATAGTCAAATAGTTATATAGTTAGATAGTTGAAAAGTTAAATCGCTGAATGGTCGAATAGTTGAATAGTAATATAGTTGAATAGTTGAATAGTTTAATAGTTGTAGAGTTAAATAGTTGTATAATTACGTAGTTAAATAGTCCAATGCTTCAATAATCAAAAAGTTTGAATTGTGAAAATCCAAGGCGGCAACGCTCACTCTCTTATATAGTCGTCCACAATCCAAATGTCAAAAAATAACGTACGAAAAATGGTTTTCGTATGAATTTGTCAGCAGATACGAGAGTTCAACGAGTCACGACTTTTTTTCTTCTCTTTATCGGAGAAGAAAGTCGAGAGGTCTTTTTTGACCATCGCGCTTCTACCTGTTGGTGATCGCGAATACCCTACGGGGCAATGACGTACCAGTAAATCAAGCAACCAATCGGAAGGCTAACCCCACTATAGTGCTCGGCTCTCCCGACCAATAGGGCGATCCAACCGACTTTGGATTCTCCCAATTAACCTTTCCTATTATTTTTTTTTTCTCCCAGCACTTCTTGTGACGCCGTTCGCCATAACCACGCAATGCCGAGCTGCGAGCGAGCGAGCGTGCTATTGCGCCACAAACGAAATATTTAGACCGACGACTGTTTGTAAACAACCGATACGGGAACTCGATTATTCATTTATTTACTTACTATACTTATTTACTATTCTCGACAAGAAGAAATGCGGTCAACTGTATCAAGATCATGTTTGTTTCGTTGCTCGTGAATAACAGATTGGCAATATGGTAATAGCGCAGCGTGTAGCATTCGTAATT
>OX632357.1:20076166-20273666 GCA_951751655.1 Ophion costatus | reverse complement strand
GACTATTTTTGGGGCTCTACTGTTATTATTTTATAGTACGAGATATTATCGTCGGTATACACAATCGTCCCTGAACCTTCGTCTAACGTTTTTCCTCGCTTGGTCAATAGATCGATGAATAAAACAAAAAATGAGGGGCAGGAACCGCAAAACAAAACCTGTGCATATATACACACGCATTTCTCTCTCTCTCTCTCTCTCTCTCTCTCTAAATATATATATATACATATATGCGTATGGGTGAGTGCGTATGCACGCAAAGAGAAGTCCCGTTATGCGAATCGGGATGTCGGTTTTTTTGTCTCTCGGCCGAGAGGGCCCTTTCGCTCTTCTCTCATTACGTTTCTTCTTTTTTTTTCTTCTTTCCTTCCGCGCAGCCCCGAAAGCCCATTATACACGTACGTATCTATGTATACACGTAGATAACAATAAATCTATTATTATTATTATTATCATTATAATTATATATATATATATGTGTGTGTGTGTGTGTGTATATATATGTATATATATATGTATATATGCATGACCCATTCGCCAGATCCTCAAACGGATAAGCAAGGGACTCTTCGCATTCCGCCATCGTTGGCTACCGTCCCTTTCGAATGGTGAAAGTTTGCGTTTCTTCGGTCACGTATGTATATATGCATATATATGCGCGTGAATGTCTGGTTTGTAAAACAAATAGAAAAAAATCTACCTTAACTGAGATAGCGATTTTCAGAAAGAATTTTTCTCATGGTCGCTTAAGGCGTCTGGGCGAGCATTTCGGAGTGAGAAGTTTTAGAAATACAATTTTTTCCATTCGGTCGTCTCATAGCCTAGGGTCTTAACTGTAATTTGCAAGAGAGATTTCGTAAAAATTCGAAAAATTGCGGGAGTTGTGAAGATTTTTGTCAAAGGTCAGATCACCCACAGCGCTACGGAAAATTGCCCCGCTGCGATTTGGCCTTTTCCCTCGAAAGTGTGTTTTTTGCAACGGTGGAAGTCTCATGTCACAAACTATTCGTCAGATTGACTTTATATTCGTACGAAGCATGGTTGATAACGTTTTCTATCGTATGACCGGATTATTTTTTAAAATATATTTATCCATTTGTTAAAAGGAAATTATTAAAGTTCTCTTCTTCGTCGATAATCTAACCTCTTATTCTGTAGTTTTCCGTTTTCGTAATTATTGAAATTGCAACAAACTATTCGCTCATACGAAGATTTTATGTTTGCTAAATATATCCATAAATTCCTTTTCCATCAATCAACTGATCCAAATTTAATTCCGCGTTCGAAAGCTTCGCGGCCTCGACGAATTCTATGCTTTCGCTCGAGAATATGAACGTCTAGAATAACGCACGAACGCCGAAAATTGATGGAACAGATGATGCCCGCAGGGTCGCAGGAATATTCGAGTGTCGAATGACAACGGAAATTCATAGGCCCCCGTTCCGATTACGTCGAAATTGATAATAATACCGGCGATTAAATATTTAACAAAAGCAAAGCGGTCGGATTCTTATCCATAATTAATACATAGTCTTGGCAAGCTCGAGTTTATTTTGAATTTAAAAGGATTGATTGTCAAACGAGTTATTATTATTTAACCGAAGTGCTGCCGTCTCTGGACGCCCAATCGGTGTGGGCGATTCTGGCGACGAGGGTGACGGGCAGGAATTGAGAGTAAACTTCCGGCTGAAAAAATAAAATTTCGACGAAAAAAAAATAATTTCAATAATTATTTATTAACAAATGATTATTAACATGTCAAAAAAAATCATCCGGTCATACGATAGGAAATGTTACAAACCATGGTCTGTCCGAATTAGAAGTGAATCGGACGAATCGATTTTCAGCTACAACCTGCACCGTTTAGTAGAGACATAGTGTCGAGAAAGAAAGCAAAAGACCGAAGGGTGAAAAGATCGCAGCGCGGCGGTTTTCTGTAGCGCATTGAGCGCTACACAAAAATTGCCACGACTCGGTTGATTTTTCGAATTTTTACAAAATCTTCATTGCAAATTAAAATCAAGACCCTATACGATAATGCATTTAAAAACTCGTCTCTCTTTTTTCAATGGAAACAAATAGTCTTTTTTGGAAAATTCCTTGACAATACTAAAAAAAGTTATGAAAATGAGGTTTGGAGGGTTCATGCTACATGTGTTGGAGTGAGAAAAAAAATATCATGAAATAAAATGTACAGAATGTTGGCTCGGCATGGCTACACCAAGAGCAACCTTTTTAGACGTTCTGCAGGAGGTCCTACATTATGTCCTACTGTATGCTGGAATTCCAGTTTAGTAAAAGTCCCACGGTTTTAGAGATTTCGGGCTTTACGTTATATAAAAAAAAAATCATCTGCTTTCGGTTTTTCGTATGCCATTTCCACAAATGATATGAATCGGCAATAACCAAGCAACTTTTTTAAGTTATTGGCACGATATGCGTAGTACATTTTTTTTTCACACCACTCAAAGTCAGACGTTCGAATTGGTTTGTATGAAAATGCTGCATAAGATCTTTTTTCATGAAGTTTCCTTAACATTTAAGGTTGAAAAGAATACTTTTCTAGATAAAACATCTAAGCGAGAGTATTTTTTGAAAAACCGAGTGAAAAAAGTTATCATTTGTAGAAATGACATGCGAAGAACCAAAGGCGGATGATTTTTATCTCGAGAACCGTGGGACCTTTACTAAACTGAAATTCCAGCATATGGTAGGACATGACCTGACCTATCGACAGTTGCAGGATCATCCATAACAGGACACCCTGTATAAATGTATATGTGCACGTAGTAGACGAGATGGTCTGCAATCTCAATAGTCCATTGTGGAAAGAAAAGAAGTAGAAGGAAAGCGGCTGCGAGCGAAGCAGGGGTAACAGGTGCCGGGACGCTAAATCGTGGCGTATAAGGCTTGCCCGTGGATCCATGGCGCAACGCGTATACATACACGTACACTTGTGTATTATTTTGTTGCTCGAGGGATCAAGGGCAGAGTCGGAAAGAGCCGCTATAAGCGCGACGGGAAACCGTTTCTTCTTCGGCTAGCGGTGAAGAAGGGGGAGGACGAAAAAAAACCCTTCCAGTCCTCGCACACAAGGGCATAAAAAAAACCAGAACGCACCGCGGGTGGAGAAGATGCTATTGGGCCAGGCGAGGAAAATCGAGGGAAAAGAGGTACCCGAGGGCCCGGACGAAAATTGAGAGAGGGAAGAGCAGAAGGAGATTGGACAAGATGAAAAAAAAGCAAGAAACTATTAGCCCTCGACCTTGGCAACTAGGGGTGTACATTGTGGATCCGTAGGCGGGATGCGCGCGCATCCGTGTCGAAAAAAGCGTCTCTCACGGTCTTCTGCCCCCCCCGCTGCCCCTCAAGAGAGATGCACTCGATGCACAAGGCTCGTGAAATTTCGTGATGGAAAATCTCAAGTTGCGCGTAAAATGTTCCGTTTCTTCGTTTTCTCGATTGAAAAATAAATAAGGCTATTATTGCCGATTGTACGCTGGAGACCATCACATACACATCGATAGAAAATGTATTTACGATCGCGAAATTATTATTGACGATGGATTCTGAATTATGTACCGAAAAAGTGTCTTTTCAACCCTTATACAGGAGGTCTCAGAATGACCTAACATTTTCATGTATTAATAAAATGCAGGCAATAACAATTTCTATGCGTCCCTCGATTGTGTAATTCTCCATGACTAAACCTCGATACTTCCTGATGATAGTTGTCAATGATTAGTACTCTACGTTCGCCACAAAAAAAAATGGCGCGCAATTTAAAATGTCAGGTCATTTTGAGACACTCTTTGTTTGGCTTCGATTTTGACACACTGGGTCAATGTGATCCGGATAGTACTTCAGCCACCTACCATTAACCCTTCGGTAGGTTTGTATGGGAAAAAATCTGGGATACACCTTAAACATTTCTCAATAAGTCTGCATAATCGAAATTCGGAAAATGTTAAATCGAATCGTTTAAAGACGTAAATGAATATTTTCAATTATGGAAGAGTGAGAATTTTACAGAAAATCCATGCGGGTTGAAATGATCCAGTGTGTCAACGTAGGGTTAACACAGTTGTTGTCCGCACTGGAAAATAATGAACCTCTCGCTGTCGCACTTTCGGAATAGTTTTGCGCTTGTTCGTTGAAACGACCCGGTTAAAAAGTTTCGGGACAAATGACCAAATGTTATCATTTGCTTCAAATTTATACAATACATTATTTGTCATATGCTGAATGCACTCTCCAAATTTTTAATCGATCTACTACACCGTTTTTATGAAATTCAGACTTGAAAAAACACTTCTTAACACAGGGAGATGCTTATGATCAGATAACATAAGGAGTGCGTTATGACACTGATGACAAAATTGGCATAATGTACTGAGTAATGTGACGATTTTGCATAACACTTTAAACATTATTTCACACTTTTTCATGCGTAAAACTGCTATTCAGCGATAAGCGTAGGCATCCCCCTATGGTAACAAGTGTTTTTTTTCATTATACATTTTATAGAAACGGTGTAGACGATCGATTTAAAATTTGGAAGGTACATTCAGTAAATGACAAAGGACTCACTGAATAAATTACAGTCAAATGGTAATATTTTGTCAATTGTCCCGAAACTCTTTAAATTTTCACCTATCGTAAATATTGAACTACGAAACCCGTATAAGTATAAACCCGATACTAAGAGAGCCATTCAAAAAATTGCATAAAAAGACCTCGACTGAGGGTTGGATCAGCGTGGCAAAAGAGTGCACGCTACTATGCGATGCGGCTCTTCAACAATGCATTACGATCGAATCCGCGAATACTCAATACTTTCTCCAGTAAAAAAATTCAATTTTAGCGAGAATTCGTTACTCGTTCGTTAGAATAGTCATCGCCCACGCCATGCGTACTTTTCGTCGGGGATTTTTCCTCTTGTCGTTTCGGCGTGGCTATTTTTTTTCGATGTTCCGCGCATGCGCTATCGCTATCTCACGACGCGATCCACATATCTCCGCCGCTATATACGCACACATTGCGGGTCCTAGGCGCGCCGTTTAAAATGCTCTTTGCAGTTGGCAGCCGGTCCACTAACACACACACACACACGCACGCGCGCACACACACACACACAGAGAGAGAGAGAGAGAGAGAGAGAGAGAGAGAGAGAGAGAGAGAGAGAGAGAGAGAGAGAGAGAGAGAGAGAGAGAGAGAGGAGAGAGAGAGAGAGAGAGAGAGAGAGAGAGAGAGAGAGAGAGAGAGAGAGAGAGAGAGAGAGAGAGAGAGAGAGAGAGAGAGAGAGAGAGAGAGAGAGAGAGAGAGAGAGAGAGAGAGAGAGAGAGAGAGAGAGAGAGAGAGAGAGAGAGAGAGAGAGAGAGAGAGAGAGAGAGAGAGAGAGAGAGAGAGAGAGAGAGATAGAGAGAGAGAGAGAGAGAGAGAGGGAGAGAGAGAGAGAGAGAGATGCATAGAGAGCGAGAAAGGACGATGTACGCTAGAAAACGTGGAGCGGAATGTTTTCCGTGCGTCGCGGGGCGTCGCGGTGCGGACGAACGAGACGAAAACGGCCCTTTAGCCATTCAAGGTACATATGTGTGTGTGTGTATATATATATATACATATGAAATAGAGCCGAGTAAAATGTGTCCTACGCGTTTTTCCGTGCAGCTGAACGAACTGGAGGGCTTCGGCCCCTCTCACCCACGCAGGCTCTACTATATGCACTTTTTATACATGTGTCCATTTACCAACTCCTAAGAAACGAAATGACGTTATTCACTTAGTTTAGGGTTGATAGGACGGGTGAGTTACGTCTTTTTGTTCGCTAGCACACGATTTAGCTATCGCCAGGTGTGTGTGTGTGTGTGCGCGCGCGCGTGCGTGTGTGAGTGTGTGTATAGTGGCTTAAGAGAAACGAAAAAAATGCACGCATGCGTGCTCTTGAACTTTCGCTGCGATGATATAATGCAAACCGTCGGTTCTTGCCCTGCATGGGATCACTGACTTATACCGGAAGTACGTATATATATTTGTGTCTGTGTGGGGGGGAGGGGGATGCTAGA
Source organism: Ophion costatus (assembly GCA_951751655.1). Taxonomy (NCBI): domain Eukaryota; kingdom Metazoa; phylum Arthropoda; class Insecta; order Hymenoptera; family Ichneumonidae; genus Ophion; species Ophion costatus. Next base: position 20,267,604 of record OX632357.1, on the reverse strand, counting down.
AAAGTTTGGCGTTTCGGTCGTCACTTCTAGTTAAGATTGAAATTTGCATCGCTGGAATCCCATGAAAATCAATATTTCTCAAGTGCTTTAATTTCTTTTGGCCGAATTTACCGACGAAAATGCTTCGGTCATTTTTTAGAATACTTAAAGCGTACTTAATTTTTCAAATACTCAAAAAAAAAGTTTTTTTTCTTAAATACTTAATCCGACATGAACGATGTCAAACTTGCAAAAAGAGATTTTGGATAGTGATGAAATTAAGGTTGGGATTCAGCTCGGGGGGTACATCGAGTTAAGCAGTGTCGTGCATGGCCGATACTTGGAGCGGTGACCGCTCAGCCGTGCACCGACTGGCGCATCAAACAGTGACTGGAAGGCCAACCCTTCCAAGGGTGTCCGTGTCGATACTTCAGTAAAAGTCGGCGCACCAGAGAACCAGAATAACATGGGGCCGTCTATACCGGCACGGGTTTTCCACAGTTTCCTCGTACCCTCGGCAATTGCGGTATAGCGCTGCTTAAGGGGTTACCCCCACTTGCAATTTTGAAAAAATCGATTTTTTTATTGCATTTTTTTGAAGTATAAGTATCTGAGAATATGTCCTGAAAATTTCAAGTCAATCCGAACAAAATTGACTGAGATATGAGCGTTGAAAAAGAAGAATCCGTGAATTGAAGAACTGAAATTGAAACTTTAAACGCGTTTTTCTCAAAATGGCATTTCTGAAGTCGGTGACCAAGATTACTCGAACACTAATGAACCGATCTTCTTGAAATTTTGCCGGCTTATTTAATACATAAAAATGTAGTTTTTAATCGTTCGATTTTTTTTTTGGAAAAAAATGGCCGTTTTATAGCCAAAAAACGGCCGTTTTTTTCGTTAAAATTGAACCATTAACTTTGACTGTCCGCCATTTTGTGAAAAATGAATATTTTTTTAGATCCTTCGATTAAAGACTAGTTTATACTTATATTTGACTAAATCCATCCGCATTTTTTTTTCAGATGATCCACTTCGCCGCAATGTTGGTCACCGCAAACCGTGTATATAAAAACATTATTTCATTGACGGCCATTTGCCACTAAACAATGTATATTTTTCAATAAAAAAATTACTGATTACTTCAAGATATGTTCTTTAAGATGGTATATTGATCGATTAAAAAAGTTTTGTAGTTTTCTTTATAAAAATTCATGAAAAAGGCCTTTTTTCTCGCTACAAGTGGGGGTAACGCGTTAGAGGCGACTGTCGACGCAACGGACGTTAGGTTGGATTAGCGAAGTACGGGTAGGGAGTGATAGGAAAGTGTTCAATTGGGAAGGGTAATACGTAAAAACCCGCAAGGGTATACGTTGAAAATCAGGAAGGGTATACGTTGAAAATCAGGAAGTAATTGACACCGCAATAAATAAATAAATTGTAATGAAATTAACGAAATGAAAGGATGAAGAAACACTTTCGTTGCATTTCATCAATGCAAAATTTACCACTATATTTCTGGATGTGTGTGTGTGTGTGTGTGTGTGTGTGTGTGTGTGTGTGTGTGTGTGTGTGTGTGTGTGTGTGTGTGTGTGTGTGTGTGTGTGTGTGTGTGTGTGTGTGTGTGTGTGTGTGTGTGTGTGTGCACGCGTGTGTGCGTGGGTGTGTGTGTGTGTTGTGTATGCACATGTAAAACTAATATTTTCTCATCTTCCGAGCTAATGTAAAGATCTAATCAGAACTTTCGAGTCAGCACAAATTGAGTTTGATGAGAGTTAACGAGGATGAAGAAGCGCCGAGCCGGTGAAAGTTTGGCTAATTTTTCAAGTAACATATCACTAATCCGAGTAAAATAATCCTTGACTTGGAATTCCGTGGGGAGGGGGGGGGGGGGGTATTTAAAAATGCCAATTGAAATGCAAAGACTCAACGAAGTTAAGGGGCTACATCTACTAGAGACCCGAAAAAATTGCCACATTCCGAATTTTTCTTTTGGAAAGCGATTAGTGAAAAAGAATCGCGTTTTTTTAAACACAAGGGTACGCATGTCCAGGGCTATTGAAAAAAATCACCAAAAATACAGAAAAACAACAAAAATATGGCTGCCGGTAGAGGATGAACATTTTTTTGCGACGTTTGGCGGTGGACATTCTCCAGCTGAAACGGTCCATCGGGAATCTTAAAAGTAAATGGGAGATTCCAGTTAACATTAAATACGCGTCGTTGACGATCACTGATTTTTTAAATCATTTATTTAAACAACGTGGCGGGAGTTGAATCCCGAGTATATAAAATGGATGAAAAAAGTCGTCATTTTTACGTGACTATTAAAAAATGGAGATCGATTTTTAATAAGTGAGATCGTCAAGGTCCTTTAAATGTTTCTCGTCGTATCTCCTGTAGATTTGGAAACGATCCATCAAGTGGTTCTCGAGATATCATGTCCACCGACTTTGAAAACAGTTTCGAAAACAACGCGTTGGAAGTTTGAAGTATGGTGCTGCTATCACTCGCCCAGCCGACCGTTAGAATCGATAGCCCAGTCAATTTTAGGAATATTTCAATGCCATTTTCAGGGAATATAGCTAAAAGGTGATACTATCGAATACAAATATTTTTGGAAAATGCAATTTCTTGACCCACCTACGTAGCCGTAACCTGTTAAGCAAATCTGACTGTTATGTGAAACAATCGAAAGGCATAACTAAGAAAACTGAGTGTACGTATCATTTAGATAAAGGTTGATGGATCGAAGGTATCGAATTGTTTTCAAATGGGGAAACGGGAAAATTGCATGTTATTGGCGTGAATTTGACGCGGTTGGAAAGGTATCGAAGGCATGCAAGTTTTTTTTTAAATCTACACACGTATATATAGAGGTGAAAAATTATATCCCAAACTATTACCCATGTAGTTTGGGTTAAAATGCAACTAACGTTAATATTTCTTCTATCGCTTAGATTTATTTGCCCGATTTATGGTGCGAAAGTCACCAAGTCGGTTTTTTCATCCTCATTGGAGGTCCACGGTGTTAATCTTTAAAAAAATAATAGATCATAATAAAAAAGGAGAAACGAAACAGACAGAACAGAACTTTCGTTGCATTCCAACGATGCAAACTGCATCGCCATCCCAACAAAGTGAAAACACGTACTCGCAAATATTGGTAATATCAAAGTGATATTGTTCGAAACGAAAATACATATTATTTATTATATCGGAACCAGCATATGAAATACGTACATGTGCGGGACGGACGAACGAGGACTTCCACACTCGTCTATTTATTCACGTTTGTCTATCAATTCAGTCGACATTGCAGTTTAAACACAGGTGCCTCACAACAAAGCAACGACCCATTTTACGAAATCTTTTCAAACACAAACTCGTTCGTTCTATTTTTCAATAAGTATATATTCGGACGTATGCAGGAGACACGATTTCTTTTTCTTTTGCTCTCTATATCGAAACCAACGATGAAAATAATGAAGGTGTAACGACCTCCAGAAATGCCAGAAACTTCACGTAAAAATAGAAAAAGCGTGTACGTGAACGTTTATTTCGTTATTGGTTTTTCAATGCCCTTTCGGTGCAACGAACAATGCTGTATAGGAAAGACCAGACGTATCCCATGACGGAAACGATTTTTTTAAAACCTTTCTGCTTCTTCGTAGACTATTTTCACGTAAGTGTGTGTAAATCAAAAAGTCGAAAAAAATACATTTATAAAAAATGCAGTTTAGCGCACGTGTATGTGCGTGTGTACTAATTATTTTGTACGCGCAAAAAGTTCTACCCTTGTTGCAAAACAGGACTGAATTTTTCCCCCCTAATACTATATCATAGCAATTATAGTCTAAAATAATTGAGTGAAAATTAGCGAGACGCTTGTCCTTTTAACGGAGTTTCAATATTCTTAAAAGTGTTTTTTCAGTCCCGTTATTTTTACAATTTAGGAAAAGGATACATTTGGAGTAAATATTTAATAAAGAATAGGTATTTTCGGATCAACATTGTAACAAATCGGCGTTTTCGTATTAAAATTTTAATTGAAAAATGTCCTGTTTCCTCCTAGATTTTATCGTCGATAAAAATCGACGGGGATTATTCCCAATTATGAATGGTACCCCAACCGTCCACCTCGCAGTGCGAGCATCAAAGGCTTCACGACGAATTTGCCAGGGAATAATTTCCAAATTTTCAGTAAAGCTTCCCGAAGTCGTCCAATTTATGTTCCGCGAAATTCGCTCGCTCTCTGCACATTATAACCGCGGTTTTCCTCATTTATTCCGCGCAGGTATATGCGGAAAGTCTTCGATCAAAGAGTCCTCAGATCTTTCTTTCAGTGAGAATCCTTTTTTTGTGCCTATAGCCCTCCATATCGGTATTTTTTCCATCAAATGCGGCAGGTCCTTGGATTCTTTCGTCATGTAACGATCTATTACACCACGAGCTGCACAAGGGATTATAGAGTTTTTTTTCTCGCTCTGTTTCCGACATTCGTTCGAGCGCGAGAAAGAGAGAGGGCGAGGGAGTGGGAGTGGAAGCGGGAGAGGGGGGGGGGGGAGAGAGAGAGAGAGATTTCCCTTTTCATCCGTAAGAGGGAGGACAAAAATTTTCGACGATTATTTTTCACGATGGATACAATGCAGCGGTGCTTCAAGAATCTCTCTCTCTCTCTCTCTCTCTCTCTCTCTCTCTCTCTTTCTCTTGCCCTTTTCTTTTTTCGTATGCGTGAATTCATCCGCAGGTACAGGTATGATATTTATGCCAGTGAGGGCAGTGCCTAGATATCTTCCAAAATGCATCAGCAAGCGAGAGAGAGAGAGAGAGAGAGAGGGAAAGAATAAGCAAGCCAGAGAGAGAGAGAGAGAGAGCGAGAAAATAAGCAAGACAGAGAGAGAGGGAGGGAGGATATTTTCGTGAGCGTTATAAGTTTCGTCTAGCCGCAGCAGGGACCCATTGGCCGCGCCTTTTCTCCCTTATAAACCAAATGCACACACACACACACACACATTTGTATATTGCGTGAGCTGTCTCCGAGGGTTGATGTTCCCACACTCGCGGCGCCTGATGCTTTTCCCGACTAGACTACGTCTATCCCGAGAGAGACGAAGGGAGAGAGAGAGAGAGAGAGAGAGAGAGAGAGAGAGAGAGAGAGAGAGAGAGAGAGAGAGAATCTTTGACTGGTGGTTAGCGGCGAAAAATCCTCCCTGCTCTCCCTCGCCATACATCGTCCGCCTGTATACCTGCATAACGGGCCGTTATATCCATCCAATCGTCTCTTTTTTACCCTCATCTTTTCTTTTACACATCCCATATTTTTTCCTCGGAGATTTTGCCGAAAGTTCCGCTCCCACCATTCGGAAGGATCGAAAAAGGATTATTACGGGACGGACAATCGCGAGATATTATATTTTGCACGGGGGTGAAAGATCTGATGTGGAATCCTTTCGAATGCGCGCAGGCAAGGATCCCGAACGGTTCGGGCCAGCGCCGTCGAGCAATCACGGTGTTTATGACGTTTTATGATACCGTAGAAGGGGAAAAAAACGTCGGAAGGGGTTTTCGTACAGTCGGATATTTTATGTGAATTAGCGGTGCTTGGATAATCTTTCCTTCTCTCTCTCTCTCTCTCTCTCTCTCTCTCTCTCTCTCTCTCTCTCTCTCTCTCTCTCTCTCTCTCTCTCTCTCTCTCACTTCTAGGTTTTTCTCATTTTGGATTTCTCGAGCTGCGCTTTTCCCGTCGATTTTCGCGCGGTGGGTTATATTGGAGGGTCGGAAAACGTTATTCCGTCGTGCAGGTTTCTTGTGGAAAATTAACGCCTCCAGGGGCTGGACGACATAATTTCCACCCTCCCGAAAATTACATTATATAGTTTGTCTACCCTCCCCCGTATATGGCCGTGGCAAAGGGGAGGGTGGATAGTAAAAATTGCGGTTCATGGCCAACGCCGGATGTGCAACCAGATGGCATGTGTGTGTGTGAGTGTCTGTCGTGGCGTTTGGGTGGTGTGCGCTCGAAATATCCTCTTAACCCTCGATCGCGATGGTACTCCCGGTGCTCCTGGTGTAACTCACGAAATGTACATATATATACACGGACATAGGGCCCTGTGGCCAATTCTGCTCGTTTTCTCGACGAACTTCTCGTGTCTAACCAACCCCTCGTTATAACACACTTCATATAGGGCGAAGCCTCGTTGCCAAAGCCAACGAGTCCCTAACTGCTATATTCCTGTGAGCGTACGTTCGCATATACGTGTATGCGCAGGAAACGAAGGGCATCTACGCAGATACATGTAGGCATGTGACTATATATAGGAAAAGCTAAATGTAATAGGGGAAAAATCGTTACGTACAAGGGTAAAGGAGGTGTGCCATTTCCGGGAAATTTTCGCCCTTATAACGAACCTTTTCGAACTAAAGCCGTATCCAAACGGCTATCGCTGATTTTGATCGGGTCGCTGGGCTTTATTTCTAGAGGATCGAGAATTTGGCAAAAAATGACGATTGCCATCGTAACTGAGGAGCTGGCGAACAGGACTCCACACTCCGTCAATTTATTTTGTATCATCTTATTATATTTTTTTGTGCCTAAAAACTATCTTTTAGCTTGCAAACGGAGTTTTTAACTAATTTTGAGGTGTTGAAGACTGGATTAAAAATATTTCGGGAGTAGTATAAATTTGACGTAGTGTTGACAAGTCCGGTTTTGCCTGCCAGCTCCTCATCTATGTTTTTTCCATGATGTTGAAGGGTGCATCGTTGGAACGCAACGAAAATGATCCTTTTCTCATTGCCAATTTTCCTTGGTGGAACCAAACTACGGCAAACTATGTTGAGATTCTCATCAGAGGGTTAAATGTTACCGGGAACGGTTTTAGGGCGTCTCAAAATGACCTGACATTTTAAATTGCGCGCCATTTTTTTTGGTGGCGAACATGGGGGAACTAATCTGTGACAGCTGGCATCAGGAAGTATTGAGGTTTAGTCATAGAGAATTACACAGTCGAGCAACGCATAGAAGTTGTGAAATTTGACTACAAACATGGTGGACATTTTTCAGAGACGGTTCGAAAAGTTCGCACTTCGTTTGGTCATCGTGACGCACCATCTCACGACACTTTGGTGAATTTAATCACGAAAGTTGAGGTTACATGTTCTATTCTGACCGCAAGAAGGAGCGGCTGTATTCGTCCCGGTCGGTTGAATGAAAACATAACCGCAGTGAGTGTTGACAAAGTTCTTCCACCACGATTCGCCATCGTGCCCAGCAGTTGAACATTTCAAGATTTTTCGTGCAGCGAATTTTGACGAAAGATCTGCATATGCTGCTTAGAAAGTCCAATTGGCACAAGAAGCCAGCATACCATGCACAGCGCCGTACATTCGCCAATTGTATATTGGAACATCAACGAATCGATGCTGATTTTTCGAGGAAAATCATCTTCAGCAATGAGGCACATTTTCAACTCAGTGGCTACGTAAATAAACAAAGCCATCTGTCGGATATTGTGCTCTATACATAACCTCCATGTTTGTACCTTATATCAAAACCATTTACGGATATTGTGCTCCACATATAATCTCCATGTTTGTACCTTATATTTTAAAAAAATATTCGTCCTTTTCAAATAAATAATCCATTTTATTAAGGGGACTAATTAATATTTTCATGATTTTTTTTCGATAGGTTTATATTATAGATATTGATATCAAAGTTGTTACACTAAATACACTTTCGAAATACATTTTTTTAAACTATTTATTCAAGTCACTATTTATAGATCAAAATGGCAGTAAAAAATGTCCTAAAAAATTGTAGGTCTGCGCTGTCGATGAAATCTCGAAGATCGATCATCCGAAACAAAAAAATCAAACGGTTTTAGATTTAGTATGTTAATGGCTATAGCGCATATCGTACGATTTATTATATATGCAAAAATAACAAAATGGCGGCGATTTTTCGGAAGAAAACAAAAAACCGCGTTTTTTTCACCGTTTTTGGCAAAAAAAAGGTAAATATCAAAATTTAAAGAAATCCTTGATGTGTGCTATAGCTATAGTTGTAAAGAATTTGTGGTTAAGCTTCATAAGTATCGATTCAGTAGTTTCGAAGACTTTATCAAGAATCCGTCGAAAAACGTTGTTTCGAGAAAAACGTGTTTGCTTGGGTTACATAAATACATTTAAAAAAATGTTTAACTCATTTTGTAAGTGTATTAATTAAGTGTAACAACTTTTATATCGATATCTATAATATAAACCTATCAAAAAAATGCAAACAGTCTTTTTTAGCGTTCAAATTGAGAAGACCCCTTAATAAATTTTAATGTCAGGTCATTTTGAGACACTCTTTGGATAACGATAAAAATGGAGAAAAAAGGAAAATGAAAATAAATGCGCCGTTTTTCAACGATGCAAACGTTAACAAGATCTTTTTGATGGTTTTTACAAAATGATTTTGTCTCTTTAGAACGGAACACTGGCACGTCTTGATAAAGGTGTTTTTTTTGTGGTCGCATTCCTGCTCATTTATTTTCGAGTGCAATCCATCGCTGTTTGCTCGTACGCAGTTTCACCCAATCCCGAGCTCCTCCCACTCGCGACAGGATGCTCTTTTTTCTTCATTTCCGCTTTCAGGAAACCGATATTGCCACCGGAAATGGTGATTTTCTGAGGACATCTCGATTCTCGTCAGAGCGGTGTGCCTCGAATATAGTGCGAGCGAGGCTCTTTCATCCCGTCGTACGCGCGTTGCATGATATTAGATTCGAGAAACGGACGTGCAGGCGCGTCGTCCTTCCTTCGATTTACGGTAAAACTCCTGTTGAACCGTTCCTCGTCCTTTCGAACATCCTCATTTCCTCTCCTTTCCACAATCCTTGCCGGCGTCTTTCGTGCTTTTCTTTTTCACTCGTCAATTCCCGGTCTCGAAATAAATTCGAAAAGAGTAAACTGGTGAGGATTACTTGTAAAAAAAAAAATCGTCCTGACGGAAGGGACGATTGATTTATTTTTCCCCGCCGAGTTTCGTATCACGTTGAATTTGCGGACGTACTTTCGAGAAAGCGGTTTTCAGCGAGACTGAAGTACGCCTCGTCACGTTTATTAGTACAATCTAAATGTGGAAATACGTCTTCCCTAACGGTGGTGGATGACGAGACATTCAGGGGTGACAAAATTCTCGTATCGTTCGTGGAATCAGCGAACATTATGCAAACGTTTTGAGAATGTATATACATAGCGCGCAGGATTATATAACTGCAGCTTTACTGCGAGAAATAGTGAGAACAAACGACGCTTTGCCCAGAGGAGTTACGGATGCTGTACAGTTTACCTCAGCGGTCCACATCTGTTGAATACCCAATGTCTCTTATTCCCTTGCTGAAAGTTTGCCGGCGATTACGCGTATTTTGTGTGTGTGTGTGTGTGTGTGTGTGTGTGTGTGTGTGTGTGTGTGTGTGTGTGTGTGTGTGTGTGTGTGTGTGTTTGTGTGTGTGTGTGTGTGTGTGGGTGTGTGTGTGTGTGTGTGAATATACCTATATATGCGAACCGTGCGAATTTCATTCCAAATACGAAGTTGCTCGCCAAAACTATTGCCACGAAAGATCGATCATTGCAAATCGTTTATTGGCAGAAGCCGCAGAAGGCTCAATTCCTGCGGTTAAATATTAAAATATTTGCGTATTAATTGCGTCGCAACTCAGCAAAGCTTTAATTATTCCACGATGCTTCTGTTCCTAGAAGATATTTTAAGAAATCGTATAGTCATTACGAGTGCATTCATTGTGCTTAAAAACGCTAAGTTTTTTTTGGGTCTAAGAAATGTTAAGCATTATTTAGCTTAAAAAATGAGAAGCATTTTTCAAATCTTAAACAATAAGAAGCATTTTTAGCATCAAAAATGAAATTTTGTTTAGCTTATAAAAACAAAATTTATGAGCTATTTAGATTTATTTTAAAGAATATGAAAAAGAGCATTTGCTTAGCTGGAAAAATGAAAAGCATATTTTTAGCTTGAAAAATGACAAGCATTTTTTCAGCTTAATATGAAGTTAAGCATTTTTTGTGCTGAAAAAAACGTTGAGCATGTTTTTGAGCTGAAGAATAGTTGAGCATTTTTTTGTGCTTAAAAAACGTTAAGCATTGTTTTGGGTCGCAAAAACGTTCAACATTTTTTGTGCGTTAAAAACGTTGAGCATTTTTTGCGCTCGCAAAACGTTAAGTATATTTTGTGCTGAAAAAACATTAAGTATTTTATGCGCTTAAAAAATGTTAAGCCTTTTTTATGCTAAAGCATCGTCCACCTTTTTTGTGTTGATAACACGTTGAGCATGTTTTGTGCTTAAAAACGTGAAGCATGTTTTGTGCTAAGAAAAAACGTTAAGCAGGCTTTATGTTTGAAAAACCTTAAGCATTTTTTTCGTGCTTGAAAAACGTTAACCATTTTTCGAGCTTGAAAAACGTTAACCATTTTTCGAGCTTGAAAAACGTTGACCATTTTTTTTCTCTCAAAAACGTTACGCATTTTTCGTGCTCGTAAAAAAGTAAATCGCATACCAAGTCGAGGAACTTTATTGTACATGGGTGGAAGGGCTTACAAAGTGACGGTGCTGAAGTTTTGTAAGGGTGAGTAGTTCTTTGTCAGAGGGAGTACGGAGCTTGCGGCACAAATATCGTAACATTTTGCGTTGAACAACAAAAATATTTTCCACAATCGGCATGATAATCGGGGTGGGGAAATGAGCAGGGGATTTTGAAAAAATATTGCATTCCACAGAAATGACAGGCGTTTGAAAATCTAGTTTTGTTTTCGGCAAAAATGTTGCTGAAAGAATCTTTGTAGCCAGCGAAAGTTCAAAAAAATCAAGAAACGCCTACGAACTTAAATGGAGAATTGAGTTCAGAAGACACTGTTGAAGTGTGAAGTGAAGGGGATTAAAAAAATTCGATTTATAATGCTAACCAATTTGAAAAACGTCGTTTCAGAGACAAACGCCTCCAAGTTTTTGCGTTACATTATTTCCAGATCAACAGCTGAACTTTGTTGATTAGAAATTCAATTTTTCGGCATCAGACACATAGATTTGATGCCGTATGAATTTGAAGCGCACAATCGTTTCTTTTCACGCTCTGGGCTAGTCTTGTCCCGCAATGAAATATTAATCAACATTTCGTTCGGCTATCTGCAAGCATAAAAATTCCACGTTCGTTCGATAAGTCGATAATAATTATCGCTAGGTGACATAACAATTTTCAACGATTAGCATTTCCCTTGCGCAGGAAATATTCATTGTATCCCACGCATGTAAAAAGCTAATTGTAAAACATCGTTATCCAGCGAGTGATTCACTCGAGGGGATGATTTCGATGTTTTATTCACTAGAAAAAAGAACTCAATCAACAATTTTAACATATAGCCCCGAAATTTTAAATTCCACGTATCCCGCGAGCTTCCCTCATTGATGTACAGTGCTGACTACCGATTCGTCGTTTCGTCCGGATGCAATTTTCCCCCTCGTTCGCCGGAGTCAGCATTTTTTTTTCGTTCGTTCCCCAGACGAGACCTGGATGTTGAGCGAATCTCTAAAACTCGGGGGAGACTCGCAAAAGCGGAGATTTACGTGTTGAAAATCGCATTCGGAACAAGCTGATGCTGAGGTGACCATCCGAGCGACCTTTAAGGTAGGTAAGTTAGGTAGCCGATTTACCGACGGGAGTTTCGATTGCAGCGAAAAAAAAGAGCTGGAAGGGCTGGAAGTGCTGGCCAAAGTAGGGAGAAAGTCGATGGTGGAGCTCGCAGGGTAAGAAAGCGTCCTTCATCGGATCTGCCGATAAAACAGTTTCTTTCGATGGTTCTCAATAGGGCTTGCACTATCCGTTAATTTTTCGTATCCGGACAATATGGATAGTACTGAACCTTGCTATCCGGATATCCGAATTTTTCGGATGATTCGGATAATTTTGAAAGAAAAATCAAAGGTAATCCGTTAGAAAGTAGCTATTATTCATATTTATTAAAATTGGACCAAAATTAAGTGACATTAACAGTTGTAATATCACAAAATGATCGAGCATAATAATATGCTACTATTTACCATTAAATATTTAAATAAAATATGAATCGTTGAGAACAGTTAGGTAACCCTTTCCTCTAAAACTTAAACTAATTATCGTAGTAATAATAAGATCATAAAATATCAAAGAAAATGAAAAACAATCATTAACAAATAAAAAACGAAACTTCTTTCTTCTTAGATTAAAAAATTAACTATTTTCTCCTCTATGACAAAAACTAAAAATAATCATATACTCAAACGTTCTCAAACAGACCTCAAGCCACTTAAATGCACAATTGAAATAAGCATTTCAGACTTAACGGGCATATACACGGAGAATTTTTAAGTAATTTTCACTGTGAAATCACAGTAACTCGGTGACAAATGTGCAATTCTTCAGGTTTTTAGGAAATAAATTATAAATTTTCATGGAAATGAATCAAAATTTACTTTTGCGTAACCGAAATTTAAAATATTTTCCAGAATTTTTACTGAAATTAATAGTAAAATTTCATGAAACGTAAAGATTACGACAATAGGTTAAAAAAGTGCTAATATAAATGAAATTTTTCAGTGGAACATTGAGAAATTTGCGTTTTCCATAAAAATTTAAAAAAGGAAGCCGAAATTTTCCGTGCGTCCACCGGAATTTTACGTTCTTTATAGTAAAATCAGTTAGGGCTAGGTCGCCTGACCGTACGCGTGAGCTCTGTGTAAGAGCGTGCGTATACGTGAACGCAAGCTCTGAGAGTGTGCTTGTGTATGACGCAGTATGACGAGCACGAACGACGCCGACCCGCGTTGCTTAGCAACAGCGGTACCGCGCATGCGCATTATAGTACGAAGCATGGGCCAAGAAAGCCTCGTGGTCTCGTGCAGTCTAACGTGTTCTACGCAGTTCTACGCAAGAAAACAAAGAAACGTGAAAAGAAACTTCGATAAAGGACGTCTACAATGGTACGGAAAGATGATATGCTAAAATAAGTAGCAATCAAGAACACAAATGTTCAGAAACGCCGATGAAAAAAGTATTTATTTAATCATAGGGAATTAATTTTTCGCTAGGGATTTTAGAAATTTCAAGTTTGTCCAGGTTATTTTTACTGTAGAAACTTGGAATTTTTGAGGCAGCCCATTGTTAAAATTCTACAAGAGAACGTGTCAGAATTTTTACTGAAAGAAATGTAAAAAATTATGCTACTTGCTTAAATTTTTACATGAATGAAAGCAAAATATTAAAAGCTAGTGTCAATTTTTGACTATGTGCACATTTGTCACCGGTTTTAAATTTTTAATGCAATTTTTACGGAGATTTCACCGTAAAAAATACTTAAAAATTCTCTCCGTGTACTCATACATTTCAAATGGCGCGGGATTTTCTGAATGAACTACGATTGAATGCGTCACACAAAATATTATTCAAAATATTCAACGTTCAAATCGTAATTTTTTTATGAATTTTACCATCCGCATCATCCACATTCACTTACCTTCGTTATACGCATGGAGCCTAGATACCAGGAGGTTCAGCGAGGCCTTTCAACTCGTCCCCAAAATGAGAACAAGAAAGGATGGCGCTGGGGTGCTCCGGCACCTATATGTACATCGATATACGCTAAACATGGGTGCGCCCTAAGACAGATCACAGATGATGTACCTAACCCTCATTCGTGTCAAGGGACAGCACCACTCTAGGATTTTGGAAAGACGTTTTCTTGCCTAAAAATACGTTGGTGTCGTAAAAACAATATGCAATTGGTCCTGTAGCGATTTTTTTTTATTTAAACGTTCAATTATCGATTTTGCCGCAGCGCCTCGGAGTGCGCGCTGAGTTGCTCGTACAAGTCTAAACGCGTGTTTCACGAAACCACCATGTCCAATCTCGGAAGACGCATTACTCGAACTTGGTATGCATCGATTTGAAATTTTGATAGCAGCTTCACAATTACATTCTTTATGGGAGTACGTAGAATTTTTTTTTTCACCCGCCTAAATAGCCACGAAGATCCTTTACCATTTTTCGAGGCGCTCGTACTAAGTCGCTTGCTTTAATTCGCAATAAAAGTTTTTTCTACAAAAATAAGGAACAAAAATATAAGAACGGATTTGCTCTGTATTTCAATTATACAAATTCCATCAACGTAACGAGGAAAAACAATATGCGAATAATTACGCCTTTTTATATGACAAAATATGAATTGCAGATGCGTTTATTCCCGATTAGCAAACATCGTGGAATTGAATGAAGCGATATGATAGAGCCGACTCAGAATTCTCCTGCGCTCTCCATGCAGCGTGGACACGTCTGAAAAAAACAAAGTTATTTATCAGCGTCAACGTATTGTGTGTGTGTGTGTGTGTGTGTGTGTGTGTGTGTGTGTGTGTGTGGGTGTGTCTGTGTGTGTGTGTGTGTGTGTGTGCGCGTGCGGATAATTCATTTTAATTTGGACTTAGTACAGTGGAAGTCTTTTCCATCCTCGCCCAGCAAGCTTTGTGCATTTTGTGCGAACATTTTAAGCTCTTTGGATCATCCATTATAGTCTTCTCACAAGCCACACATTTTGGAGAGTTGACTTCTCTCTTTCTCAATCTGCAAAAATTGAATGAAAAAACCCCTCGTTTGTAAAGTGTCGAGCAGTTGCGAATGTTTGTAACATATTAGCGTCGAACGTTTCTTTACCCTTTGTTCGATTCAGCCTGCTCATTGTTGAAAAGTGCGATCCCGCACATTCGGCACACCTAAACGATAATCACGGTCTATCATTTGCACAACATGACAAAACTTGAAACCTCTTACGTTAACATTGTCAAAAATAATGATTACCACTTCTTTTAATGTATCGTGCAGGAACTTCGCGCACGTGCAATGTATAGGATGACGGCATTTCAGCACATATCCATTTGTAGCGTTCACAGCTGCTTCGCAGTCAGTGCAATCCCCGTATACACTGGGAAAAAGAAACAAAGGGTATACATTTTTGGACGATGTAGTTGGTCGATGCCGTTCCCGGAATGTTCGCTGGAAGTGTGAACGATAACTTTTTAGAGACATTCCGCTTTGAGGGTTTTTTTTGCACCACATAGAAACTCGTGGTGCAGTGATGCGTTTATGGGCAACAGAACAATGTTCGGCCATCAACTTATTTGAGGATAGTGGAACTCTTGGAGGGATTAGGCTACTGTTAACATTTTAATAAAATCCGTGGTCACGCAGGGAAACTTAAATTGAAGAGGAAGGTCCAACATATGGTGCAGGAATCGCAAATTGGAGGTTAAGTTATGATTACAACGGCACAACGATCAGTAAAACGTTAAACGCGTTTTTCTCGAAATCATGTTTTTCAAAATGGTGTGCATGATTTCTCAACGTCAAATGAACGGATTGACTTGAAATTTGGCACAATTATTGAGCGTTATAGGAGTGCAGTATTGATAGACGTTTTTCTCCTCAACATTTTTTTCATTAGTTATCAACAATAATAACGCGAAACAAATAAAATACAAAATATGATGAGTAAAACACCATAAAAAATAAATCTCTGTCAAGTCTTAGCTACAGTCTTAACATTATCGATTTTAAGAAGACAAAAATCTTTTTTTTTTGCTCCAGATCGATCGCGGGATCAAGTTCCGAAAAGCCCATATCGCCGATTAATTTGGAGTTCCATGTAACCATGTGCTTTGACTCGCTGATCACGAATACGATAATTAAAATATCCGCAAATTTGGGTTTCAAGGGCAAAACAAACAAAAAATGATTTTTTAAAAGTTTTTCTTTATTATTTCAACAAATGTTGATTTTGGAGAAAAATGTTTCCTACAAAACTTGTAGCCTATAAAAAGATTGATCTTTTATGTTGTATACAGGTTGTGTTTAAAACCATTCTCTCGCGAGAAAAACGGGATAATGCTCCAATAAGAACATTTTGCTAAACTCCATTAGTTTCGATATTATCTACTTACGCACTTTACCGCGGGAGGGTTGGAGTTTGATCTTCAACACTATATGCATACCCAAACAACCCAAACGAACACAAAATATTTGCTGCACGGAGTATTCGGCCCCAAACCCAAACAAACCAACACAAACAAACCCAAACGAACCAAAGAACCCGACTTAATCAAACCCAAACAGACTCCAACCTTCCTGCGGTAAAGTGGGTAAGTAGATAATATCGAAATGAATTGAGTTCAGCAAAATGCACCTATTAGAGCATTATCCCATTTTTCTCGAAACAGAATCATTTTAGATAAACACTATATAGGACATGAAAGATCAATTTTTTTATAGGCTACAACTTTTGCAGGAAACATTTTTCTCCAAGATTAACATTTTTATTAAAATAAAATAGAAAAATTTTTAAAAAATCAGTTTTTGCGAGTTTTGACCTTGACAATCAAATTTGCGGGTATTTTCACTGTCATATTCGTGATCAGCGAGTCAAAATACACGGGTACAGGAAATTCGAAATTAATCGGCGATATGGGCTTTTCGGAATTACACCCATACTTTTTTTTATATGAAATTTAGTACGCAGCTTTGTTAATGTACATGCAAATAAATGCCCAAACGATTTGCAATCGTCTTACTTTTTCCTTAGAAATGATTTTTTTTAAATAACCCTGATTTTCTGATAGTAGTCCAACCCCTTAAAAAAATTAATCAACTTGATTGCAAATTTATAATTGCTTCTTCAGAAAGCGCTAAGAAACGGGGCTGAAAAATGGCGGCTCACTAACAGTTCGTCCGAAGTCAAGAAAAAATCACTCAAGCCTTTCTTAATGTAATATGAAACGGTGATAAGATATAAAAAAAAACTTTAAAAAGTACTGAGAATTGAAAAAAAGTTGAAATTGCGAGAAAAAAAACAATGTGCACGTTCATTACCGTTGCATTTTCTTGATTTTTGAAAATTAAAATGTTAATTGATAATTTTCACTATTCCGTACTTTGGCACTTTAATTTTTCAAAAATCTCTCTCTCTCTGTCTAGTGATTTTTGTGCACTCTCGCGCTTCACCGGCAACACTGGTCTTGACCGCGCTGCGCACGCAGTTCGATACCCACGGTGCTTGAACGTACGCGTAGTTGCGTACAGATCGGGACTTCCCCGAGTTCGCCGACGCCGACGCCATATTGTTTTTCACAGAGCATAGTCCACCTACTTCTGATATACGAGGATTTTGAAGATAATCCTTACCGTGGTTCATCATCGATTTTGCTAGCCCGAGGACGTACTTCCTGTTGCGTGTGATGCGCCGATTCCGATATTTCGTACAGAGTAGCTGCTACTATACAGCCCACGACGACAACGGCAGCAAAACCAATAAGGATCGCATGAAGCATTTTTCAATAATAAATATTGGCGTTCACAAAGTTCACAATTCGACGTGTCAAATCCTTTGGAGATTCGTTCGTGCGGAGGCAAAATACTACTGTTACCCGGGCGACGGAAATGGTAAAACTGTCAATACGACTCCACGTGAAGTTTGGATCGACTTTAACGATGTACGGAGCGCGCTGCGATTGAGACGGATATTGAACTGTAGAGCGACTTTATGCAAGCGCTGCCGTACTAAGTAAACTAGTAAACGTACTAAGGAGACCTCTGATGCAGAATTTTTCGCGTATTGGCGGAGTAGCGCTATTCCGTAGCGGTAACTGCGAGGAACTGCAAACTCGCGAAACGACTCGAGGGGTATAGTAGATTGTGCTACTCCCAGTTGGTACAACAGGTAGGGTTCGAGATGTCGAGTATGGATTGCGTTGCTATGCGGGATCAGCGGGAAAATAAAAAAGCTCGTAATATATTGTACATGATGGTGACTTTGAGATGTCCTCTCCATGGTATGTGTATAATATGGAGGGAGTTTGATACTTTTTATGGCATACGGAAATAGTTCCTTCCTGTCTTAAATTCGTTGTAGTGTACGAGTACTGGAGAGAAAGTGTCCAGTACTGTGTAATTTTGCTATTTGTGCCAATTTGTATATGCAAATGATAAATAGAATATGCATTGAGGTATTCCTTTCGCGAATATGAATATTATACAATTAACTGCTTTACGTCTATGATTAATTAAAAATACATTCCAGTATATTGATAAAACTTAAAAAAAAAATTTCAAAAAAAAGCAGAAGAATTTTTGCGGCCACGACTTATCGAAAAGAAAATTTTACAGATTCTTTAAAATACTCAGATTTACGTACTTAACACTTGTAGTAATCCAATGCTCTCAGCAAAAAATACGCTTATTGACCTAGTCATGTAATATCAAATTTAATTTGAACTTCCGGTATTGGATTTATTACCACTTGCTACGCTGAAGAGACGTGACAGCAAAGCAACAGCTGACAGTAGCCGTAACCTTATCTCACTCATTCGAATTTCCACACATATTTCATTTCGGCTCAACATATTTCGCCGACACAAATTTTCCACCCTTTTTTACCAGCCGTGGCGCGAATACAATGCTTTATATTTCTCGCACCTGGCATTGTTTTGGCAGATCGACGTTGAAAAGCATGGAGGTTAAACGCGCCTGAATGAGTAAAAAGAGTCGGAGGTAGAACCAATGTTGCCAAATATCAAACCTAGAAATACTACGCGAATTGTTGGAATATCTATTTTTTCATTTTTATAATTACATGTGAACGATCATTAAACAGTTTACGAATGGAAAATTTCAATTATTGCAAATTATTTTTTTCATATGTTAAGAATATAAATTGTACAGGTCTCAAGTATGAATAGTGTGAAGCGATAGGACTACTTTAAGTGACGAATAAATAAAACTTCTTGAGACTCATCGCAAAGCGTAGACTGCTATACAAGAGCAGCACACTAGGTAAGAATATGATTGTATATTTACCTTTTTTGTCACGTGTGTTCTATTTTGTCCAACGTCAAATTGGTACCCTATGGATTTCACTCAGTTTGACGCGGTTTTAGAATATTGTCGATACTATTTCTGTAAAAACAGGAGCAGACTGATTAACTTCCCTCTAGACTGCTTAATGGCTTTTCCATTTATAATTTTTATGTATTTACTTATTAGCACTAATATCGAAATTACACCGGTGCGTACTTTTTTTACCAGTACTGTATTTGGGAGATAATGACCTCTTGTACCGACTGATGGTAAAACACTTCAGCGAGATAGGGGCATGTTCAAGATCAACATAACCTCACCAATTTTCCAACCCAGACTTCTCACAGATGACTCATTTTCTTAGAAAAGAACAGAACATCAGGGTCTCCAGAATTCACTGACACAGAGCTTGACGATTTCATTTAGCCCTAAATATTATAAAGCTTTAAGCAATCTCGGTTCAAAAGCTTCACCTATCTCTCTCACAATTATATGTCACGTGCTACAGCTTCTCCTTCGCCTCAATTGCGCCTATACAGAGTGTCCTGGAATGAATGGATAATCCTGAAACTGTCGATAGGTCAGTCCTGCTATATGCTGGAATTTTCCTTTAGTAAAAGTCTCACGGTTTTCGAGATAATGGGCTTTATGTTATTTTTTGAAAGAAAATCATCTGCGTTTGGTTTTTCCCATTTCTACAAATGACACGAATCGACAATCACTAAGCTACTTTTTTAAATAATTGGCACGAAATGCGTAGTACTTTTTTTACACCGCAGGCTATCAAAGTCGGGTGTTCAAATTGGTTTGTATGAATATTCTGCATAACATCTTTTCTCATAAAGTATGCTTAACATTTAAGGGGCTATACCAGTGTGACATTTCCAAAAAATCGATTTTTTTTGCCTTTCTCGACAGTTTATACTTTTAAGAATATCCTGTAAAAATTCGAAGGCCGTATCTCTAACATTCCCCGAATGGCAGCCTTCTAAACAGCAACCGCTCGTAGGTATAAAATGCCCCAGTCAAATTTTTAAACACATTTTTCTCGAAATGAGATTTTTCAAATTTGCTGACATTGTAACTCAAAGAGCAATTGTCCGATTGACTTGAAATTTGAACTGAATACTCTTGAATATATTTACTCTACAATGACGTAGGCTATTTTTGATTGGATGAAAATTGACGATTTGGCATTGAAAAAAAAACACGACCACTTTATAGGCAAGAAAATAGACTTTTTTCATAACTACGCCATTTTGTTAAATTTGGATGTTTTTCGAAAATCACCCAAATTTTCAGCGTTCACACTGGTATAGCCCCTTAAGCTTGAAAAGAAGACTTTTCTAGATAGAACAAATATTCAAGAGTATTTTTTTTTAACCGCGCCAACAAAGTTGGCCAAATCTGTAGAAATGGGATGCGAAAAACCAAATGCAGATTATTAAAAAAAAATAACATTAAGCCCAAAATCTTGAAAACGATAGGACTTTTACTAGCATGAAATTCCAGCATATAGTAGGAGATGATCGGACTTATCGACAGTTGCAGGATTATCCATTTATTACATCTCGGTATATCCAAAACGATGTGTTAACTCTACTTCCTAAGGGAGCAGGACTCACAATCCCAAATTCAGCGTACACGCATTATTATTTTGCTTTATAACAAAACCTTATCAACGACTGATTTGTTTCTAGACCGATGTGAATTTTGAGTGATTCGCTTGAGTACGTTTCCTACACCATTTTCACGTTTAATCTCCAAAACGATTTTTGGTGAAGAAATTGGAAAGAATGTTGATATTCGATAAGCCTGGATTGAAATATCGAAAACCGGCGTAGATTTTTCCACATTGCATTTATTCCGAATCTTCCGAATACACGTAGTACGTGGCTGTACATTGATAGGAGTGAAAAGGCGGCATTAATTCGACAAACCCGTGCTAGGCAACGGTATCGTATTATTTCGGCATCGAATATATTTTTTGTATTCGAATATAGTCGTAATGTCAATGTGGCCAAAGTATTATTTCAGTCTTAATTTTAATACAACGTTAAGTTGTTTAGGCATCGCCGTGTATTCTTATAATTATCTATATAAAATGTGAATATATATATGTATATGAATATATGTTTTTTGAGGATATTCTATATGGCCCTGTAACTATTGGTAACGATATGATCAACAGTTTTGAATCACGTCAGCATCATCGAGTTTAATATATATTTGACATTCTTCTCAACGAATCGATCAATGATAGCTGTAATATATAAATGGCCAAATAGTTACAGATGATTTGCAAAATTTATTTGTACTGTTTGTAAGTAATTTCTGCTCTTCAATCATCGTAGATTACAATTTTAGTATCCGAAGTAAATCCATCGACCTCATCAATCGATCTTTTTGATTCCAATAGATACGATTATTCGCGATGGATCCTCGATCAGTCTTGTGGTTTCTCCATAAACGATACTTCGTTTTGTAGTTTAGATAGCTATGTTATTTGCGGAAATGTTTCGGGACGATATTAAAAAGTGGTTTTCGCGCACATCAGTTCTGATAAAGATGACATATATACATATATACAGGGTGTCAAAAAAGTAACGGAACGTCTGAATATTTCCGCAGGTAAGACAATTTACCAAAATGTTAAGGTCGTTCTTGAAGTACCTTTTCCCAAGGAATTCAATGGTGACCTTCATTTTGACTCTGGCAATATCCTTCAAGGTTATTTCAAGGTCAACTTTTGTTTTTCAAATAGGAACCCCCTTTTTTGACATCGGCAGTCGATAGAGCGGGAAATTTTACGTACAGATATGTACTTAAGCCACCGGTCCCCTTTGACCTTGAAGGTCACTGCAGGGTTAATTAAACTTAAACACAGTATGGATATCTCGGACAAGAATACTTAAGGATGTTGAGTCCCTATGAAACATGTTAATGTTAATTGTTCAATAAACAGCTTCTTAATCGTCATGAAATTTTTACACGACCTCCTGAATACTTCATGTAAAAACATACCAAATTTTCAGAATTTTATCATCATTTGCGATTTGGGACTCAACATCCTTAAATTCTATCGTTAAGACCAAAGTTATCAATTTTAACAAGGCGCATCTAGTGGTGACCTCGATCGTGACCTTGACCATGACCGTGACCATGATGGTGATTTCAAGGTCAACCTTTCTTTTTTTCAATAAAAACTCCCTTTTCGACATCCATTATTACAAAAAAAAAGTTGACCCTGCAATCACCTTGACGGTGATGGTCAAGGTCACGATCGAGGTCACCACTAGATGCGCCTTGTTAAAATTGATAACTTTGGTCTTAACGATAGAATTTAAGAAGCTTCTATTCATGTCCGAGGTATCCATACTGTGTTTAAGTTTAATTAACCCTGCAGTGACCTTCAAGGTCAAAGGGGACCGGTGACTTAAGTACATATCTGTACGTACAATTTCCCGCTCTATCGATTGCCGATGTCAAAAAAGAGGGTTCCCATTGGAAAAACAAAAGTTGACCTTCAAGTAACCTTGAAGGACATCGCCAAGGTGAAAATGAAGGTCACCGTTGAATTCCTTGAGAAAAGTTACTTCAAGAACGGCCTTAACATTTTGGGAAATTGTCTTACCTGCGGAAATATTCAGCCGTCCCGTTACTCTTGTGACACCCTATATATATATATATATATATATATATATCAAATTTCTAACTCTGTCAAGCTGAAAATGAAAGTGTGGACTTGCGTGATACGCGACAAACCTTGCGTTCCCGTGTAATCGTAATGTTGAATAATATTGTTTGATGATAATGTACCCTAAAGTAATATAAACCTTTATCATGACATTCAATGCCAAAGAAATAAGCCCAGAAACGTGCGTACCGATTGCTTAAGGGGTGTTCTCACTTTAGACGCTAGAAAAGGCTATTGGTATGAATTTTTTTGATAGGTTTATTTTATAGATATTGATATAAAAGTTGTTACACTTAATGAATACACTTTCGAAGTACAATTTTTTTTATTCTGTATTTATATAACCCAAACAAACTTTAAACGCGTTTTTCCCGAAACAACGTTTTTCGACGGCTTGTTGATAAAATCTTCGAAACTACTGAACCGACCCTTATGACATGTTAACCATAAATTCTTTACGGCTATAGCTATAGCGCATATAAAGGATTTTGAAATTTTTTATGTTCACATTTTTGCCAAAAACGGTGAAAAAAAACGTTTTTTGTTTTTTTGAAAAATGTCCGCCAGTTCTCTATTTTTGCATATATAAAAGATCGTATGATATGCGCTATAGCCATTAACATACCGAATCTAAAACCGTTTGATTTTTTCGTTTCGGATGGTCCGTCTCCGAGATTTCATCAACAGCGCAGACCCACAATTTTTTAAGGACCTTTTTTTAACTACCATTTTCGTCTATCAATAGTGACCTAAATAAATATTTTTACTAAAATGTATCTCGAATGTGTATTTATTAAGTATAACAACTTTTATATCAATATTTATAGTATAAACCTATAAAAAAATCCTGATAATAGCCTTGTTTAGCGTCTAAAGTGAGAAGACCCCTTAAGAACGTCATTCGGAAATCATTTCAAGCGATATCTGGTTGATTTCGTGTACAGGGATGACGAAAAAAACATTAAAGCAGGCGACTTTGCGCTATATCCAGTTACTTCCTACCGAAGGACACTTGAGGCACTTTTTGCTCGATTTTCTCTTTCTACTGTGGCACAATGTTGATACGTACAAAATCCTTTTTTGCAAAGTTCTCTTTACTCCCGACCTCGCAATAACTTCAAACCCGTCATTTAAAAATCACATGGTGCGTCATAAAAAAATTAGGGAATTTCTATTCCCAAATGAGGCCCAATACGAGGGCCTCCTTTCATCGAACGAAAAATCACTCGCACCCAATATAATCCCTTAGATATCGAATCTCCCTTTGCGTACACACAGAAATACACATTCAAATCTTACTTTCCAAGTTTTCTTACCATCGGATTTTTTTTACTTGCACTAATAGATATATATTCTGTATTTTGCGCAGTTAGTCTTCGCGACAAAATTCCTCCAGCAATTCTGTCATCCACCAATGCGGAAATCCTACGAAGCTGCGTATCTTCGTTTTAGAGCGCATAGATAAAGATTAAAACACGTTGAAAATATTTTGACAAATAACTAAACATCGTTATAGTCAACGATATTCGTGGAGGAGGTTTATTGATTTGTCGAAATATCCCGACCAAATAGTTGGATCGGAAATGAAAGTAAAATCCCTCCCCACCTCACCCGTCTTTATATACTCTCAGAATGAATCTAGATGATGTTGAAGTTTACATCGTTGAAATGCAACGAAAGTTTTATTTTATATTTCTGTTTCCTCATTTTTATAACTATACAAAATCTTTTTTCACCAATTTATATTGTAAGTTTCGGAATAGGTAACCTAAAAATGGTTGAGCCATTTTCGTGGTCAAATTCTGCTAAAAGAAATTAACCCTCTTCACTCAAGTGCAAAAGGTAAACCGGGGATATGGGCGAGAAAAAAATAGGCTGATTTTAAAGATTTTTTTCAAAGGAAAGATTTCTTGACCATTTTTGAGATTTAGGGTATGTTTTATTAATGCCTTTTTCTGTTACATGGTATCTTATTTATTTATTAATCTTTAAAAATGGCGAAGATATGGTACGTTCTTCAAAAGTGCTTTTTCAAAACTGGCGCGACGTATAGAAAAAAAACTCATCGACCGACTCTCATGAAATTTGGTATAAACCTTTCTAACCTTACTGTCTAACAAGGGAAGGGTGCGAGGTCGATCTCTCCGATTTCGATGAAATGTGGCATGCTTGTAGAATGGATAAAAATAGGCGGTACGTAGTTTTCCATATCTGCGGAACCCGATTTTTAAGGGGTGAAACGCACCCTTGAAAATAGGGGTGTTTTTCGTTTTTCGTCGATCACGGTATCGCTCTCATCTCCAATGTATAGTACACGAAAAAAAAATAAACATTGTTGCAATTTGACATTTTTTCATATCTCGTACGGTTAAAGCGTTATCGACGAAAAAACGCCCCTATTTTCGAGGGTGCGTTTCACCCCTTAAAAATCGGTTTACGCAGATATAAAAAAATACGCGTCGCCTATTTGTGGCCATTCTACGAGCATGCGAAATTTCATCGAAATAGGAGAGATCGAGCTCGCATCTTTGCCTTGTGACATGAGACATGAGCCACAAACATGAGACATGAGCTCAAATGTTCTTCAAAATTAACCAAAAGTTCCTTTTTTGCAAAATGTAGCCATTTTTTTCAGAAAATTCTATCTTTTTGTTTCAAAGCGTATCATTTCGTCGATTTTTAACGTTTCTCACTTTTTCTTGGTTCATAATCTGCGTATGAGTGTTAATTAAGCAGAAATCTTGAAGACACGAGCCTAAATGTTCTTCAAAATTAAACAAAAAGTTTTTTTTTTTGCGAAATGTAGCCATTTTTTCATAAAATTATATCTTTTTGTTTCAAAGCGTACGATTTCATCGATTTTCGTCATTTCTCACTTTTTCTTGCTTCACATTCTGCGTATGAGTGTTAATGAAGTAAAAACTTTGGTTGTTTTTTTTCGCCTTAATCTCGCCAACGCTACGTGTCACGCCGCCTGACAACATCCGCCGCAACCCGTTTAGAAGACCGTGCCATACCTCCGCCATTTTCGAAGATTAATAATAATAAAAAAAATACCATGTAACAGCCAAAAGTAGTAATAAAACATACCTTAAGTCTGAAAAACGGTGAAGAAATATTTCCTTAAAAAAAAAAATCAGCCATTTTTTCTTCGCCTAAAGCTATCTGCCCCCTGGAAGCGATTCGGAAGTATTTTCATCGAGTTCCACGGATGCAAACTTCAATCTCCTGATTCTAGGCCGTTTCTTGAATAGCGCTGTTGGCCGAAAAAATAACGTGAACGTTGGACCTACGGTTTACTGTAAGATCCTCGGCCTCGTTCTCGTCGTCCTTAAATTGCGATTCGTTGGACGATCGGGAGTGAGAAGTGTCGCGATGAATGCGGGGGCGTGGACTTTGGCGAGTGGCGTCTATCGTGTCTTCGGGATCGGCCGATTTTTCCCGATTTTCGGTGTAGGCAGTCTCGACGGCTGATGCTGGATTTTCGATCGTGTCATTGAGGTCGTCGCTTGTATTTTTCGTCGTGCTTTCCAATCCGGCGTTGCTGACGTTACCGGCGATATCGTATTGCAGGCCGCCAGAAGTCGTCGCATTTTCGCTTCGTCGGTGCTTCGTCGGGGGTATGCCGAGCTTTTTAATCTTGTCGTAAAGGGTTCTTGATGGTACGCTGAACAGTTCGGCAGCTTTGTTCGCGCTCAGGCCTCCTTTCACGGCTGCGATAGCGTCCCATATGTCCTTTCTCGAGTACTTCTTGTAACGCTTGATCTCTTGCCTCTGGGACGTTGCGTAAGCCCCGACACCTGCTCCTCACATAGAAATATGTGTAAATCGAAGCGAGACTTATTGGACCACGTGTTCCACAAATGCAAGTGTTCTTACAAGGAACATCCCTCAGGTGACACCCTTCGATTTTGTTGAGATTTGGATATGTCATAAAGCACCGAAAAGTAAGCGATACGTATTTTTTTTATCGGCGGAAAAACGGTTTCAAGGGGTGAAACCACCCCTCGGATAAAGGCATCTCTAGGGTGCTTCACCCCTTAATTTTTTCTTGCAATTTCACTATAGTGGATTTTTCATTGCTTCGGATTAGAAGAATTTTCGTTTTTGTTTCATTAAAATCGGTGGACTCCTTGTGTGTGAAACTGCTATATTACTCCTAAAGATGCCTTTTTCGAGGGGTGGTTTTACCCCTTAAAACCGTTTTTCCGCCGATAAAAAAATACGTATCGCTTACTTTTCGGTGCTTTATAACATATCCAAATTTCAACGAAATCGAAGGGTGTCACCTGAGGGAAGTTCCTTGTTAGTCACTCTGCGAACGATTGGGACGTCGAAAGAGTTCTCGCTGTTTTCCAAAGAATGTTACCAGAACTGCGTGCGGGTAGCTTAAGGAGGTACGACCACTTCCACGGGGTAAAGAAAGAGTCTAAATTTATTTACCTACAGCTGCTCTGATTGATGTTTACTTATATCGATTATTCGTATTATCGATTACAGTGTGCCAAATGATGTGGTAAATGATGAATTTATTGCACGTGAACAAATAAAAACTGAAAAAATAGATTGTCAACGACTCGGTAGTAATCTTCGTAATGATAATATTATAATATCCACCATAAAAGCGGACGAAAAAGACGAAAAAAATCAGCTGGAAACCTATTAAAAATAGGCTTGAATTACCTCGGCGGAATTAACGCGATAGGCAGAATATAATTATACATATTATTGATACGTGATAAATGATCAACATGCATCAATTTTTGTTTGCATATTTTGTGGCGGCTTCTATTCAAATTAATTTCAAAACAAAGCTGGGTTATGTTCGCCAAACGCATCAGCTGTTACTCGCGACGTTGCTAAGTCTGTGAGTGCTGTCGTTCTGACCATTTTCAACCGGAAATTGAAACTTTCTTGTAACGTAGTGCTTTAACTACACGGTGAAGATAGATTTTCTTATTTTTTGCAATATCCATTATATCTAATCTGTCGAATTTCAGTTTTCCAACGGGTTTAGTTGGATACGTGAGCAGAAAAACCATGATCACCGCACTTCCGGTTGACCGTCTCCGTTAGACGAGGTGCTTCGGTAACTCAAAGTGCTTGACTTTGCAGTTTTATTGTGAAAAAACTAAACGGTCAATATAGCTCAAATTTTGGCAATAGGCGCATAATGTATTCGTCAAAATCATATAAAAATTTCAAATCCAAAAGTTGGATTCGTAGTAATGGTCGTACCTCCTTAAAGTATCGACACAGTGTAAAATTTTCAAAAATCGATTTTTTTTGCATTGTAATCATTCGTTTTGCGTTATTTTTATTGCATTGCAGCTGATTGATCGTAAATAGACCATTTTTAAGCGTCTTTATCGAAACGTCGTTTTTCAAAACGGTTTACACTCTCAGAGGAAGAGTGTTCAAGCTATCCGGCTCAAATGTTGATACAACATGCTTCACGCCATTCTTTATCTTGCTATGGAAGCTTTTTTAATCTTCATATTTTTTTAACGAAAAACTGTCGAAAAATAGACTAAATTCGATACTTCTTTTTCAAAACGCCGCTATTTTGTCAGTTCTGATTTTTAAAAAACCTCGATAGCAAGATAGCGGCTTTCATACTGATTACTAATCTTTTTACAAATTTTGCTTCAGATAATATTTTCGGCCGCAACCGTGCACACCGTATGGACACCTTTTTTCGGACATAATTTCAACCGTCGAAAAGAAATGTAAAATAGCAAAATAAACGTTTAAAAAATGTTTTTCTGTTCTGCAGAAGTGCTTTGATTTGGCATATGAGAATCAGACTCATTAGCGTTGTTTAACCATCGAAAAAGAAATCGCGAAAATCAGCTATTTTTCGGCCGGTTACACTGTGATTATCCCTTAAGATGTTAACGCATCTATGAAGAAGTAATATAAGCAAGCTTGAAATTCAGTATAGAGGAACTCGGGGCAAGACGAATACGCGGGGTAAGATAAATCATAAGCCTAGCCACTAAACAGTGTGTGCGAGCACAGTGCTCCCGTTGGAATTTGGAGGTTCGGCGGTGGAGTGAATGAGTGTGAAAGTACCAACTGTGACGGAAGCATGCGTCCCGAGTGAGAAAACAATATCGATTTTTTCACAAAACTATGTAATTTTTTATAAAGTTTAACATTGTTTCAGTTTATTTGAGTTGGTGATATTGATTAGAGACAGGTAGGTAAACGCAATGAAAGTACAAATGATTAATATAATGAGAACGGTTTGTCAGAACTTTTCAAGGTTATTGCGTGATTTTTTGTTAATTCGTCAACCGACTAATGGGGCAGGATGAACACAAGTTATAGCAAACCCGGAATATTTTACAACGTACTACTATTTACGTTAAAAAGGGTGAAATGAAACTTGTAAAGCACTTGGTTCCTCTTCAACCGATACTGCTACCAGGGGAAGAAAAAGAATTTACAAATGATCTCCTTTTTTTCCATGGAACCAAGATTATTCGGACTATCCTACAGAACTTAGTCGATTGGCTTATCAAATTGACGGCATTGCGATTGAAACCACTTTTATATGCGAAAGATGCCAATAATTCGTGTCCACTCATTATCCCAGCGCTGTTTCATCTTGCCCCGCATACGGCGTAAGATGAAAAAAATGAAGGCTTAATTAAAAATATATATTGTATTGTACACATCAGCAAGACTGATTTTTTTGCTTTCAAAATTGAAAGATTAATAAATGTTGATTAGTTTTAAAAATGATTAAATCTGACTGACTCATTGTTTTATTGACTATGACCGTAGTATTGTTTTATTGATTTAGTATTGACTGTTTTATTTGAAGATGACCTTAGCGGTATGATCTTGTCTCGACTTCCCCTGTATCATTTCGCCTGTAAATAACATTTTTCCTTCAAACTGTCAAAAATGTCAAACCTCGTGCCAAAAACGAGTATTGACGGAGCATTCTACCGCATTACTTCACTAAAAAAATATCTGCAGCTGAAGCATGCACATCTATTGAGTTGGAGGCGTTACTTCATGAAGACTCCTGTCAGACGCCAGCTGAACTTCCAGAATCATTAGGAGTTGATCATCCAACAGTTTCAAATCGTTTGAAACCATTAAGAATGATTTTTTGTAAAGCATCAATTTTCACAAAAAAACAGTGAGAACTAGTGCAACATCCCAATACAAAAGGACATGACTACAAAAAGGAACTTGATGTAAAAATGGCAGTCATCGCAACAGACTTTCCTACTCTACGCCGAGCAGAGTAGAACCGACTATTTTTACACCCGCATAGAAAAAAATCCCTTGGATCAGCGAAACGATTCACGGACACGTGGCGAACGAACTATTGAGTTCGAACCCCAAAATCTTTGATTATTCCGAGTGTTCGATGTTGAAATTCACGCCCGATACTCCATTATTCCAAAGTGGTTGATTTTTAAGTACCGTATTTCGCATCATCCGCGAAAGTTTGAGGATTCTCTCTCTTGTCCTCGTCGTCCATCATGGAGGCCTCGTGCTCGCGGGGGCTCGGAGCTCCCTGGCTGTGCGACAAGTCCACGCTGCCTCGTCTGTCATCTCTGTTGGTTGTTCGATTGCGGCGATTGCGGCTCTGGGAGTCTTGGTGAATGATCGGTATTCTGATACCGTCATCGTGTTCCGGATTGAGAACTGCCCTGAGTATCGATGGGTCCGGATGGTGGGTCGTCCCGTTGTTGGACGCGCCGGCTCTGGGGATCCGGGCGGTCGAAGCTTGGGCAACGTTGTCGCGAAATTGGGCAAAGGGAAAGGCTTGCGTGGGCAGAAAGGGATGAAAGTTGGCGAGAGCAGCGACCGCGGACTTTTGTTCGTCGGTTGAAAAGAGTTGGGGCATTGGCCAGGCGGGTGCGGGAATCGTTGGCTCCGGGACATCTTGATGACTGGAGGCTCCAGCGCTGCTGGAAATAGGGGCACTTGCCGATTGTTGCCGACTGGCATTCGATTGTACACTCTCGGAAGTATGCGCAGGTTCGTCGTTGCGATTGCTGCTGGTGCTGCAGACCGTTGGTGATGGAGGTGCCGTTGCTTCGTTTCCCGAAGACAACTCGTTGCTGGCCACGAGACCCTTGACCTGCAGTAACTCGGCGACTTGGAACAACGCCCCCAAATCGTCGTAAGCGACGCTCACCTCGCCCCTGTATATGAACTCCAGTATCGCCTTGACCTCCGTGTATCTGACGTCCTTGAGAAGGACTATCGGATGGTTGGTCGGCACCTCGATGAAGAGGGTACGAAAGTACGGCGAACAAGTAGCCAGTATGACCTTGTGACATTTGAGAAAACGACCGTCCTCGACGCCCAGCGTCACGTCCGTTAGCGTTTGATTCTTCAGCAGGTCGTCCATCACCGAGAGCAAGTTTGCCTGATGATTGTTCCATCGCAGACAGTAACGATCTGAAGCTCCCATCATATATGCGATTTGCCAATTGTCCTGAAAAGAAAATTCTTCGTAATACGGCACTTTCGTCATCACACCTCCTGATTATTCTTGACTTGGCGTTCTTGCAGACTGCCTCGGGTGTCAACGTTAGTCATAGTGCGATGAACCGAACAAGGGCTTTCGTGAAAAATTCTTCCTGCGTATCAGGGAGGTACGATCATTACTACGAATCCAACTTTCGGAGTTGAAATTTTTATATGATTTTGACGAATACTTTATGCGCCTATTGCCAAAATTTAAGCTATTTTGACCGTTTAGTTTTTTCGGAATAAAATTGCAAAGCCGAGCACTTTGAGTTACCGAAGCACGAGACGGTCAACCGGAAGTGCGGTGATCACGGTCTTCCTGCACACGTATCCAACTGAACCCGTTCGAAAACTGAATTTCGATAGATTGGATATATAATAGATATTGTAAAAAATAAGAAAATCAATCTTCACCGTGTAGTTAAAGTACTGAATTACAAGAAAATTTCGATTTCCGGTTGAAAATGGTCAGAACGATGAAATAGCATCCACAGCTTAGCAACGTGGCGAGTAACAGCTAATGCGCTTGGCGAACATAACCTAGCTACGTTTTGCAATTAATTTGAATAGAAGCCGCCACAAAATATGCAAACAACAATTCATGGCGTTTTATCATTTATCACGTATCAATAAAATGTGTAATTATATTCTGCCTATCATGTTAATACCGCTGAGGTAATTCAAGCTTATTTAAATAGGTTTCCGGCTGATTTTTTTTTGTCGTTTTAGTCCGTTTTTATGGTGGATATGTTAATATTATTATTACGAAGATTACTACCGAGTCGTTGACAATCTAATTTTTCAGTTTTTATTTGTTCACGTGCAACAAATTCATCATTTACCATAGTATTTGGCACATTATAATCGATAATACGAATAATCAACACAAGTAAACATAAATCAGAGCAGCCATGGGTAAAATAAATTTAGACTCGTTTTTTACCCCGAGGAAGTGATCGTACCTCCTCAATCGAATACCTTCAATCGGAATGTATCCAACAGGCTCAAAAAATGCTACATTCGCTTGCCAAATGTTTCAAGCATGCCCTGTTCCCTCCACATTCCACCGAGGCACCATTTCCGCCCGGCCGACCATGCCTAACGTTCGAAAACTCGAAACGCTTTTCCCAACAGCCATATGGTCGACGAAAAAAAATCCCTCTCGAGGGCAAGTCGTACAACTGCGACGCGTGAAAAAAAAATGCATCGACGGGCCCGCAGCTTCTTCCGGTTTCGCGATGTACTTTTGTGGTATTCGAGTCCAATGGAAAAGTTACGAAGAAAGGATGTAACAAGCCATTTGATAATTAGGGTACCATGTGGAACGTGGATGGCCAGCTAGACAGTTTTTCGTTGCTCCAACGACGATTAAACTCGCTCAATTATAGTCCGCGCGGTAACCGATTGTGATTCGTTCGAGAATTTGCAGGATCAATGTGTTATCTTGTTATTACTCATCGCTCACCGCATAGATCTTCAAAGATGCATAAAATACATACTGCGTATGTAAAAAAAAGAAAAAAACGTAGAGAAAATCATTTTATTTTCAGCATTGCAGACTCACTTGTTTCACGAAAAATGGCTGGACATTCGCCGCTTCTCTGCTGCAGCCGAAAACGAAAACTCGCGTACCCACTGCACTTGTTTGCGCAACGAAATTCAACACTGTAGCAGCGAAAGAAGTACGAAAGTTCCGACGGGCAGGAGATGATTCGCGAGTGGGCGCGATTGCAAATTCGGAGAGTGAGAGACCGCAGTGGAAGGACTAAATTCGCGACACGACGGTCGTCCCGAATCCGCGCTCGTACTACTGAACTTAATCGTACACGTGCGATATATTTTTGCAGATACCTTATATCTTGAATACATGTGAATTTTTTTTGTCCCCCGGTACTCGGAATTCGTAATTAGTACGGACGAAGTATTTTTATCGATGACGTGAGTGATTGGCGAACGATTTTGCGTTGTTTTTTTTTAAGTTCCCTCCGTTGTTATTGGGCGCAGGGAGTCCGTTCGAGGGTGCGAATGCGAGAACACAACTGCGTCACATTTGGAAAACTCCGACTGAGGGCTGGCTCCTCGGCTCGGGGATGCCAGAGTCGGCTCTGGCATGCCCTTTCTAGTTTTCTCTCTCCCACGCGCTCGCGCGCACTTTTTTCACGCACGTCTGTGTTGGGGCCCTATGTAACACCCGCGAGCGAACCTGTGCCACGAAAAAGTCCCTGCGATCGCTTTCGGCCCTGCGACTATAGCAGATATGCAGCCCTCGTGTGTGTGTGTGTGTGTGGGTGCGTGTGTGCATGTGTGTGTGTGTGTGTATGTGTGCGCGCGCGCGTATAGTCTCCTAGCATATACAGACCCTCCTTTTTTTTGTACACGTCCGCTCCCGAAATTCTAATGGCCTTTTCCACCACCACCAAGTTTTCCGGGGGCTTTGTCTTCTACGCGGAGCGAATAATTTAACCGAAAAACACGAATTTCGGCTGAAGGATGGAAATGCGATTTTTGAAGAAAAAAATTAAGCGGATGTGAGAGACGGAGAAAGGTTGGAGACAAAGAAATATTTCTAAAAAACAAGCTTTTATTTAATGTACTGAAAAGTAGAAAATGTGAGAGACGGAGAAAGTTTGGAGAAAAAATATTTCCCAAAAAAACGAGCTTTTGTTTAATGAAAGTTTGGAGAAAAAAAAATTATTTCCCAAAAGTAAGCTTTTATTTAATGTACTGAAAAAGAGAAAATATATATTTTTTTTCATCAAGGCACTTATATGTGACTACGAATAAAAGCTTGGGGCGCTCAACTTTTTAAATGTTTAATAAATTTCATCAAGTCAGTTTCATTAGCCGTATTTAATTTGGCACCATAGTAAGTAGAGAAATTATTATCACACGTTTATACTCACTTTCAGGATTTTTGTTTGAGAACTAAGGTTGTTAACAGTAAATTAAATACCGTTGATTTGTCAGCAGATTTATGTAAATTAATGATTATGTGTCTAAATTTTAAGCGCCATGAGCTTTTATTTATAGTCACATATAGAACACTTGGTAAAAATCATTATTTTCTACTTTTTAATATATAAAATAAAAGCTTGTTTTTAAAAATATTTTTGTACATATAAATTATTTTCTACTGTTTAGGCTTTAATTTATTATATTAGTTTGTTGTTACTAGTCGTTTACGAGTTTGTACGTTAGGAACGTGGAGTGCTCGTACAAATAACAATGACTGTAATTGGGATTGAACTTACGACTGATTGCTGCGTATAAACTTTTCATATACAAATCAGTCGACTACGAATTTGTATGTGTTAGTGAGATTTTATATGGATGATTAGATATGGCTACCTAATTTTACATGAAAAGTTGAACATTTTATGGATATTTTGTTTAAGTTGAATCATGCATTGTCATCTTTTAGATGTTTGCAAAATTTCAGGGCTCTGAGGAGTCGGGAAGTAGGTGAAGTGTTGCTTTTCCGTTTTGCATTTCATATAAAGTGACGTTAAATAAAAGCTTGTAAAATTAAATATTTCATTTAAATAAAATATACAATCGATTAGAGCTTCAGATTTCAGCTAAGCACGAATGTTAATTGGCAGTGTAGAAAAAAAATCGAAGACAGGCGAGATTTTTCGGTTTGAATGAACGCAATTGCCTCGTTTTTTTTTATTCACAGAGAGCGCGATTCAACGGGAGCAGGTTACCGTCGAGAGGCACCAAAAATGCATGAACTTCGGGAATCTTTTTAAATATCAAATAAATACTATTGAAAATGAGTTTCAACGTATTTGTTTCTTCTATTAATGGAGAGTAAATTCCAATTGTATTGATAAAAACAAATCCAAAATGACGGTCCCAGCCCCCGTCAAATAAAGCCATGCACGGCGCGTTCCAGTTCATGTGAAACAAAAACGAGTTGAACATTATTAAACTAGACTAAATTTGGGGGACCTTATAGGTTTTTGTTTGCTAAAAAATCCCTGGATAACAAAATGGCAGCCGTTTGAAAAAAAAACCCCATTTTTTGCTTCAACAAACGAAAAAAAATTCTAAATCAATTTTTGGCAAGAATTACTTCCTGACGACCTCGCAAATTGAATTTCCTTTTCAGTTCATCCGTTGAAGCTGTAGAGCGAACCGCGCACCGAAAAATGCTGTTTTAAAAAAACGCATTTAAAGTTTAACGTTATAAAAAATCTTATTCGATGTTCCTTTTTGACAACCCAAACAAACAACCCCCCTGTTTCAAATACTTTAAGGATGCAAATTGTGTAAAAAAAATAATAATTTGTTCATTGCCATGAACCTAACCTTATTTAAAATTATTTGTGAAAAAAATGTTCAAACCACATTTTTTTAAACGGAATAATAAGTATAAAATAATTTCTCCTAGCTCATAACCTTAGATTTATAACCCCATACAGATCGTCCTGAAAATGTATGATTTTGAATCGTTAATACCTCTAAAAATACTTGTAACATTTATAGATGAGATCTGTCCTGATTATTGTAGATTAGATCCTCCCTTGATAAAAAAAAATGGATCAGAAGATTCAACGGAACGAAGACGGACGTCGATTCCGTGCAATTCATTCGATAGTGCAGCATACGCGAGTCTACGTGCCTGAGTTTAAAGAGGAATGAGGAATAGTGGCGAAGGGTGAAGGGAAGATGAGAAGACGATACAAGACTGGAAAACAGGGACGAGAACGCGATCCCTCGCTAAGATTCTCCTCATCCGACATTTGAGAATGGACAGAACGACTCTTTGACTGCCGAAACGAATTTTCTCCCATCCACTTTTGAATTTCCCTATGTTTTCTTCGTTCTTTTTCTTCCCGCATCTTTTTACGTGCCTTTTTCAGCCTCTCACCCTCTGTGAATACACTGCACAGCGACACGCCTACTTCTCGAAAAAAAAGAAAATAAAAAATATTGTACACCCCGTGACGAACGCATCGAATACAATATTTTATCACTCCTACGTCCAGCGCAGTTTCCTCAAAGCATTGAGACCACAAGTGGACGCGTTTAGCGGCTATTGTAAATCTTCGAATACTTGATTTCTCCAAGACTCTTCCATACCACGTAAACCAAATTGCCATTCGAATGAAATTACTTTTCTACGTTCCATTCGCTGGTCATTCGTTTTTGGCAGAAATTCTCCTCAACCATATTCCATAGCAATCGTTTGTTTTTAACAGTAGCTTCTCTACCGTTGTGATCATCGCAGTGCTAATGTTTTAAAAATATCTTTTTTTTTTCGCGTTACCCCATAGACGGTTATAAACGTGGACCTGGCATCGCCGATTGATCGTAAGTAGACAATTTATATGAAAATTCCGCACTCAAAAGTTCAAACGCGTTTTTCTCGAAATGTCGTTTGCCAAAACGGCGTACACTCTCAAAGGAAGGAGTTTTCAAGCCATCCATCTCAAATTTTGACACAACATTCTTCACGCCATTCTTTATCTTGCTATGGAAGTTTTTTTTTTGAATCTTCACTAAATCGTCTGTAACTTGGTAAATTTTCGATATTTCGACTTGAAAATTTTGTCACTCATTTTTGAATATGTATATTTTGAGAAAATGCAAAAAAATCGATTTTTTACCCGCTACAGTGGTGTTCCGCCTTAATTCTCGAATTATTCCCTATGCTTGTCTTATCGCTGTCAAAATATCTGTTATTTCACAAGTACTCCAAATATGCTATGATTGTCATGAAAATCGATACCCCACGAACGATAATCGTGGGTGGAAAAGAATTTTACTACCGATATTTTTACAGGCATTTATTTAACTTGCCTTTAAGTAAGGTACAAAAAGGAAAATCGACATTTCACCCACTTCCTAACCGCTTAGAGCTCTGAAATTTTGCAAACCTGCGTTCAAAAGGTGACAATGCAGGATTGAAGTTAAATATATATATATACGTAAAATTTTGAACCTTTTATGTAAAATTAGCTATATCTAATCATCCATATAAAATCTCACTAACACATACAAACAAATTCGTAGCCGACTGCGTGTGTATGTGAAAAGTTTATATGCAACAATAGTCGTAAATTCAATCCCAATTTCAGTCTTTCTTATTTTTTACAAGCATTCCATGTTCCTCACGCACAAACTCGAAAACTAGTAAACTACTAGTAACAACTAACTAGTAAAATCAATTAAAGACTAAAAAGTAGAAAATAATTTATATGTAAAAAAAGATTTCAAAAAACAGGCTTTTATTTAATGTACTAAAAGGTAAAAAATATTTTTTTTACCAAGTCACCAATATGTGACTATAAATAAAAGCTTGGGGCGCTCAAAATTTTGACATATAATCGTTCATTTAATCTTCATATTTTTTTTAAACGAAAGACTGTCGAAAAAATATAGGCTAAATTCGATACTTTTTCTATCAAACTGCCGCAAATTTGACAATTTCGATTTTAAAAAACCTCCATAGCAACATAGCGGCTTCCATACTGATTAATAATCTTTTTACAAATTTCGTTTCAGATAATATTTACGGCCACAACCGTGTACACCGTGAGGACTCCCTTTTTTCGAAGACATTTTCAACCGACAAGAATTGTAAAAAATTAACGTTTAATATTGATTTTCCGTTCTCCACGTGGGCTTTCATTTGACACAAAAAAATCAGACTGATCAGCGCCTCTTAACCATCGAGAAAAAAAATCGCGAAAATCAGCTTTTTTCGACACGTTCCACTGTGATGATTCCTTCAACTGTCAAAAATGCGTTTTCAAAATAAGTTCAAAATGCCTTTTCTCCCCAGGATATGTACGCACCGAACGTGCAACCAGAGCGAAGTATCGAATATTAAACGCATTTTTACAAAAACGAACGTAACTCGAGAGTGAACCGCGGAAAAATGTGCCTAAAAATTCTGAATAAGACGCGACGAGACGAGACCGACGCAGTGGTGGCGAGAGGGTTTTTTTTTTAACTACAGGACGCGTATATCGTTATAGGGGTCGTCGTTCGGACTTTGTCTATGGGAACAGCGCCAATTACCAGTTCTTCTTTAAGGCCTTTCTTATCGGCTAGAAAAATCGCCGCGACGGTCTACTCGCCATCGCTGCGTGCATTCGTCTTCCTGTTTTCTTTCTCTGCCCTCTGGGGCCTACATGTGCGTGCGGGAGTGCGGACCAGTGACGTCCCAAAAATCGTTTTAGCCCTGCACATATTTTTATGAGTGGATGTTTACATACATATATATATATATATATATATATAGACTTGACCCACAACTTTTTTAATACTCAAAATCCTAATTTTCAAAAACAACATTCAATGAATCTTTCATTTCTCCAGAGCAATTGTCGTTTAAAAATATAATATGCTAACCAAACTATCAAGGGACTATTAATTTTGAGCTTCGTTGGATACCCGAAAGCGAGACTTCACCCAAAAGCAGTGGAAGGTTACTAAAATTTTATTCCCTACTGCGAAACAATGGGATCCTTCTTTTGTTCCTAAATTCAGTTTGTCAAAAGTGTGGCTTTTTCGGGTGGTCGAGGAAGGAAGAGAGAGAAAGAGAGAGAGAGAGAAAGAGAGAGAGAGAGAGAGAGAAAGAGAGAGAGAGAAAGAGAGAGAGAGTTCTCTCTCCCCGAGCATTCGAGAAAGACGAAGACAAGAAGAAAAAATCCAGAGAAAGAGGGACATTTTTCCGCGCGAGGGTCTCCCCAAGATCGTAATCTCGTTGTGACGAGCCTGAAGGCTCGATATCTTCGAAAGTTTTCGTCTCTCGTTGCAGGAGAGAAACCCGACGCGAAGGATCGCTTGGTCGCTGCTCGACGATGCGCCCCAAACGCAGTCGTAGAGCGAGATCTAGCGAGAGAGATGGGGGATGCATATAAACGGCAGGAAGAATGCGACGAGACGCGGTAAGGTGAATCTTTTTCGCTCGCCCTCACGTCCCAGCCACCTGACCCATCTGCACGTCACCCCTGCCGTATACACACAGGCATATATATGTATTAAGGTGTACCATATACACATAATATAACGCACCTTTCCATAAAGTTTTCCATTCGCCCCACCCGAAATGCATTTTGTAAATTTGTGATACGTCGAGCGAAAGAAAGAACGACCGATCCGTAGCGAATAAAAGAAAATATATACGATATAAATCATGCTCGTGGGAGTCCGCGGTCAGCATGACGATTTTTCAAAAGAGAAAAAAAACATTCATTTTTATTCATGACTTTTCCTACGGAGATGCAATAATGCAATTTTATTCCCTCCCGGTCTCTTCGTCCTCCAAATTGTAATCCCGAAAAGGCACGGGAACGGAGCAAATTTTCGTTTTCGTGCATTCATCGGCTATTTCTTAAGGGATCATGACTGTGTAACGAAATGTGGGATGTTCGCGATTTTTTTTTTCGATGGTTATAATACGCTAATATTTTGATTTTTTTGTGTCTGATCGAAGCAGTCGTGAAGAACAGAAAATAAAACGTTGAACGTATATTTTTTTTTAATGGTTGCAAATGTCTATCAAAATTGACAAAATGGCAGTGGTTTGAAAAAAAAGTGGCGAATTTAGCGTATTTTTTTACAGTTTTTTCTTTAAAAAAATCTGAAGATAAAAAAAAAGCTTCCATAGCAAGATGAAGAATATTGTGTAAAAATTTGACAGCTCGAAAACTCTTCCTTTCAGCGTGTACACCGTTTTCAAAAACGACATTTCGAGAAAAACGGGTTCAAAATTTCGAGTGCGTAATTTGCATATAAATTGTCTACTTACGTTTGATTGTCTACTCACGAATTTTCATATAAATTGTTTACTACTAAATTGTCTACTCAAGTTTATGTAAGTATATGAAGAGCATATTTATAACCGACCGTACTATAGGACAATGCAAACAAAAAATATTTTTCCGAACATTTCCCACGGTGATGATCCCTTAATCCGATAAAATAAATATTTGCTATTTTCGAGGAAAAGTGGCATTGCACAGATCTATCGATGTACATGGTGAAGAAATTTTTTTAATTTCCCGACCTCCACCGTAGCTTCCGACGGTTTTACGGCTCCTGGCAGGAAAATGTTAAAACTCCGAAAGTTCGAAAACGTCGGCGAAAATTCCGCAGCGCGAACGACAAAGCGTCGGGAATTTTTCAAAGATCCCTGCCACAGATTGTGCCAAAGATATTTACAACGGTGCTATATGACGGATCACACTGAAATATCTCGCGGTCGTGCGATAAGTGTATCAGGAATTTTTGCGTTATCTTTACTTGTTGGGCGGCTGAAACGGGACGAAGTAGAGATGGAATTGCCTTTGAAATTTTGTCCTTTCGTTACATCGCCCGAACTATTCGTCATTTAGCCCCTCCCCCTTCCTTTTTTGCCATTTATGACGCAAAGTTTTAACTATGAGCGGCCAAATTCAATTAGATCATTTCGTAGATCGTTTCCAGGGAGATGATCAACTTTTACCGATCTTCGGTGCCATTTTGGCCATTTTGTTATAGAGCTTTACATAATACATTCAAAGTGCGATTACATCGCAGTCCAAACGATCGACGGAATACGCGTGATCGTTTGCACGAGAATTATCGATCGATCGAACCGCGAATTTGGGAACAGGACAATAAATACAAGATGGTCGTGAAAATGGCCAACAAACGTTACAAGTGGTCGAAAATGACTCACCTCGTTCTTCGTGCACGAAGCGCGGGCTCGGGACGAAAAAAAAGTTATCGATCGAGGAAAATGAGAGGAGGAAATGGCTACGCAACGCGGTGCAGCGTGTATACAACCCTAAAAAAGGGCGTGGGCTTATCTGCGTTGGAGAGGGAACGGTAGGCTTTTGGGCCACATCAGCCAACCCGCAAACCGGTCCCCCTTCGATCACGTAGGTGGAATGTAGGATCGCGATGTTGCCACGCATGCATGCATGCATCAGCATATATATATATATATATATATATATATATATATATATGTATACACACATAGTCACACATGCACGTGTACGTGTGCGTGTGTGTTATATATGCACGGCCCCTTTCACCATGCGGGCAACCGCTGTTATGTTACGTCCTTTTTCTTCACTCGAGAATAAAAAAGAAACTAATTTAGTACGCGAACCTCCTAATTGCATTGAAAAATGTCGAAGGAGATCCTTCGATACGCTCTTTTATAACTATTTATTAAGGCCTTAGGCCACAGTAACGGGTATAAAATCATGTGCGAATTTAACAATATTTTTTCCTATGACAAAGTAAGTCACTCATCAAATTAATTACACACCTATTTAGTATGAATATCAAGCTGTTAGGAATGTTTTTTTTTTTCGATGTACCAAATGGCCGACGACTCGAAACTTCTCGAAACAGCTTTTTTCCAATTGCCGTGACAAATAACTTTAACAATTTTCACTCGATTTACTTCAAATTTAAAAGCTAAGTTCCTACTTGCATTTCGCAGAGAAGTACGTACGGAATTTATCATTAATCGAAAAGTTTTCGTTTTATGAGCAGTTTGTGAGCAATTATAACGAAATTTTTCACTGAAAATTAATTTCTTAAGGTCAAATACCGACAACTTTTGAATAAGACAATATTTTTTAAATTCCGTGCGTAGTTCTCTAGGTATTCTAATGTAGATTGACGAGAATTTTTGTTTTTTGTTCTAGGTAAAAAATTGTGGATGCCAAATGTCACGCCGCGGAGCGGCTACAAAAAGATAAGAAAAGAAAATATTAGTAGTCGGCCATTTTGTACATCGAAAAAAAATCTATACTTTCTAACAGCTTAATATTCATACTGAATAGATGTGTAATTAATTTTACGAGTCAATCACTTTTTCATACGAAAAAAAATGTTAAATCCGCACGTAATTTTATACCCGTCACTGTGGCCTAAGACCTTAACGGAGGAGACACCTTTAAGAGAGGAAAAAATTGTCGATTTTCATGATATTTTTCGTTAAGGAAAAATGACTTCACTATTTTTGAGACTTGGGGTATGTTTTATTACTACTTTTGGCTGTTACATGGTATTTTTTGTTTTTATTAATCTTTAAAAATGGCTGAGGTATGGCACGGTCATCTAAACGGGGCTGTGGTGGATGTTGTCAGACGGCGTGACACGTAGCGTCGGCGACATTAATCGGAAAAACAACAACAAAGATTTTTCTTTCATTAGCACTTACACGCAGAATATGAACTAAGAAAAAGTGAGAAATGTTGAAAATCGATGAAATGGTACGGTTAGAAATAAGAAGATTGGATTGTTCAAAAAAAGGCTACATTTTGCAATCAAAAATTATTTTTTTTTCGATTTTCAAGATAATTCAGGGTCATGTTTTCCACAATAAGGTTGGAAAGATTTATGCCAAATTTGATCAGAATCGGTCGATTAGTTCTTTAGCTATACGTCACGCCAGTTTTGAAAATGTAGTTGGGAAGACCGTGTCATACAGTCGCCACTTTAGAAGATTAAAAAAATAAAAAATAGCACGTAACGGCCAAAAGTAGTAATTCGACATACCCTAAGTCCCAAAAATAGTGAAGAACTGTTAGCTTTAAAAAAATTTATCAGAATCAGCTAAGTTTTGTCCTTGCCTAAAGGTATCTATCCCCTCAAACCCTCGATGTGTTTGTGACCATGCGAAGTTTAAATTTTCGCAAGTCTTTGTGTCCTGCAGAGCCCACCTGCAAGCATCTGCTTTCTTATTCCACACACACACGCGCGCGCACACACACACACACACACACACACACACACACACACACACACACACACACACACACACACACACACATATTTCAGGGTTGTTCCCACAATAGGAATTCAGCCGAAGACTTTCAATCCTCGTTCCCCGAGTGCGAGAAAAATCCTCCCCGACGATATACCTGCGCAACAGGCGTCACTATCCAATCTTCTTTTCTCCTTTTTTTTTCTGGCCGCCCTAATGTTCCTTGCGTCATTCTCTATTCCCTTGTCTTCTCTTTCAGTCAGCCATCTTAT
Source organism: Ophion costatus (assembly GCA_951751655.1). Lineage (NCBI taxonomy): Eukaryota > Metazoa > Arthropoda > Insecta > Hymenoptera > Ichneumonidae > Ophion > Ophion costatus. The sequence goes on along the minus strand of OX632357.1, from coordinate 20,224,487 downwards.
TCTCAGCCGTGTCGAGAGTTAGAAAGTCGACGAGGTATTTTTCCAAGAGATTATCATGTTATATATATACAACAGAGAAACGAGAAATTCGCGAAGTAATTTTTTTTCTCATTTGCGCAGAAATGCCTCAGTGAAATGGGCCTCTCAGCGTCCTGAGCTGTCATTACTTTGCATGGGGTATGATTAACTAAAAAATCAATTTTTTTTCAGTTCTTTGGTATTTTTTAGTCTTTTGCATGTAGGTTGAGCAACGCTTTGGAATCGCTCTATGTTCGACCATTATAATTGGAAAAATTCTATCGCGGCGAGCTTGAGCAAAAAAATTCCTTGAGATAGACTGATATTGGAAAACTTCTTGGCTAATTCTCAGTCTTCAACAGGGCCACGAAAGAAGGGACAATATATTCAAGCTACATCGACCTATGGGGGTCAAAAAAAATGCCAAATTTCGATTTTTTTTCCTGGAAAACAGATGGTGAAAAAGATCCGCATTTTTCTTTAACAGACACAAACACAAAGATACATATAGTGAGAGCCTTTAAAAAAATCACTAAAAATACAGCAAAACCAGAAAAACTTGGCCGCTGGCATATGATGACTTTTTTTCGAGACTTTTGGCAATGGACACTCTCCACCTTAAACGGTCCATCCGAAATCTAAAGACCAAATGGGTTATTCAAGTCAATAATAAGTACGAGGCGTTGACGATCGTCGATTTTGAAAATAATTTTTTTCAACAACGTGGCGTCCAGTTAAAACTCGATCATACAAAATCTATAAAAAAAAGTCGTCATTTTTACGTTACTATTTAAAAATCCAGATCGATTTTGAAAAAATGAAATCGTCAACGACCTTTAAATGTTTCTCATCCAATCTCCTGTAAATTTGGAAACAATACATCAAGTGGTTCTCGAGATATCATGTCCACTCACTTTGAGAACAGTGTTTTGAGGGAAAAAAATCATTACAGTGTAACGCGTCGAAAAATCGTTGATTTACGATGCTTAAAATACGCTAATCAGTCTGATTTTAATTATGTCAAATCAAAGCACTCATGTAGAAGAGAAAATCTATTTTTCAACGGTTAGTTTTCTTTTTTAAAACATTTTTTCAACGGTTGAAAATGTCTTCGAAAAAAGGAGTCCTCACGGTGTACACGGTTGTGGCCGTAAATATTATCTGCAACAAAATTTGTAAAAAGATTGTTAATCAGTATGAAAGCCGCTTTTCTGCTATGGAGGCTTTAAAAAAAAAATGTCCAAAATCGCGGCGTTCTGAAAAAAGGTATCGAATTTGATCTATTTTTTCGACAGTTTTTCGTTAAAAAAATGCTTCGATTAAAGACTAGTTTATACTTATATTTGACTAAATCCATCCTCATTTTTTTTCAGATGATCCACTTCGCCGCAATGTTGGTCACCGCAAACCGTGTATATAAAAACATTATTTCATTGACGGCCATTTGCCAATAAACAATGTAATATTTTTCAATAAAAAAATTACTGAAAGTTCTTCAAGATGTGTTCTTTAAGATGGTATATTGATCGATTAAAAAAGTTTCGTAGTTTTCTTTAAAAAAATTCATGAAAAAGGCCTTTTTTGCGCTACAAGTGGGGGTAACGCGTTAAAGTTGCGATCTCGAAATTTTCATATAAGTTGTCTACTTACGATCAATCGGCGATGCCAGATCCATGTTTATCACCGTCTATACTATCGGATAATGCAAAAAAAAAGAAACTGATTTTTTGAAAATTTGACACTGTGAATATTACTTAAGGGGCTATACCAGTGTGATCGCTGAAAATTTGGGTGATTTTTGGGAATTTTTTGGAAGAAAAGTACTCAATTAAATGTTTCGGAAAATTAATAATATATTTGGCTATATTTAACCTATAGTACATCATTTTTTCATAGAAAAATATTGAGACCGAAGCGACTTATGCGCTGCCTTCGGAGGCGCCAAAAAAATGTTCCTCCACTGCTGACACGATTCCGGCCGATTGAGTAGCCTAAACTGAAAAAGGAAAAAATGTCGGTAAAATGGAAGATATTTCCTGTACAATGACATAGGCTTTTCAAAAAATATCAAAATCTAACAAAATAGCGTAGTTATGAAAAAAGTGTTTTCTTGCTTATAAAATGGTCACTTTTTTCAATGCCAAATCGTCAATTTTCATCCAACCAAAAATATCCTACGCTATCGTAGAGTAAATATATTCGAGAGTACTCAGTTCAAATTCCAAGTCAATCGGATAATTGCTCTTTGAGTTCCAATTTCAGCAAATTTGAAAAATCTCTTTTCGAGAAAAACGCGTTTAAAGATTTAACTATCGATTGTAGACCTACGAGCGGTTGCTCTTCAGAAGGCTGCCATTCGGGGAGTATTAGAGATACGGTCTTGAAATTTTTACAGGATATTTTTGCAAGTATAAACTGTCGAAAACGGCAAAAAAATCGATGTTTTCAAAGTGTCACACTGATATAGCCCCTTAAGGAGTTACGTGGGTTTTGAAGCCAAAAAAGCATATTTTCTCTATTTTTCTCAAATACAATATATGAATTATTTTATTTAAAATGTTAAGCATACAAAAAAGCAACTTTTCAACACTATTAAAAAAAATCTCATCCAAAAATTTGGGAAATTCAGCCGGTGGGGTCTGGTTTGCGGAGACCCCTTAAAAAAAGTGTCCTCGTGGTGGTCAGGATAACTCATGATAGCTTTACCTGAAATTGAAAAACCACTTTTTTTTCTGTTAGGAGATAAGTATAGCTCGTGATTGAACGAAGGATTTTAAAAAAATTGAAATTTGCATTTTTGGAAGTGCTGTATGCAAAATAGTTCAATTTTTTGTACAATTTACACTACATAGAGCCTTGTAAAATTAGTTATAATCGAAAAAAAACCTTCGTTCAAGTACTAGTCAATGCTATTTTGAAGAAGTGTGCAAAAGTCCAATACGACCCGTGCATTAGTTTTTGAGAAATCGTGTCCACCGACTTTAAAAATAGTGTTTTGAGAAAAATGCGATATACCTGCGTCGCTCCCGGCTGGTCTTTCCCAACGGGGGAATTCCCAACGGCTCTCTCTCTCTCTCCTAGACTTTTACTCCGATTAACTCAAAACTTTGGGAGAATATTCAACACATATTGTACTATTAGATAATTGATAAAAATGGATTTTTAAAAATATTCAAACCCGCGTAACCCCTTAAAGTATGGTGCTGCTGCCGCTCGCTCAGCCAACTGTTAGAAGCCGTAGCTGTTTCAATTTCAGGAATATTTCAATGAAATTTTCAGGGAATACGAGGTTTGTGCAAAAAATAATGAGACTTTTTATTTTTCTCGAAAATATTTATTTATTCATCAATATTGATTTTGTCCCCTTCAAAGTAATCCCCCTCAGATATAATACACTTGTGCCAGCGCTTTTTCCAATCCTCGAAGCACTTCTGATATGCGCTCTTTGGTATGGTCTTGAGCTCGCCCAGCGGTGCGGTCTTTATCTCCTCAATCGTGGCAAATCTCGGCCGTTTCATGGGTCTTTTCAGTTTTGGGGACAGAAAAAAGTCACAGGCGGCCAAGTTCGGTGAATACGCTCGCTGAGGCATGATTACGGTGTTGTTATTGGCCAAAAAATCACGAACAAGCAACGATTTGTGATCAGGTGCATCATCGTGATGCAAAAGCCATGAATTGTTTTGCCACAAATCGATAGCAAAAAATCGCCAAGCACACCAAACACGTCTAACCTTTATATCTGTCAAAAACAAACTAAATATGCGAAATGGCTGATAATGTTAACATATGTTGGGGACATGTGTACCAACCAGGGGGCTGACGCCAGTAGATAAATGCTGTCCGCAAAATGTCATTGCCGCACTGCGGCGCTAGGAGTCATGTGACCGGCATGCATATATATGTATGTTGCACCGGTGTTTCGAATATTTTCCATGAATAAAAGTCTGTTGTAGATAACTTCATGAAAATCATTATTCGCATGTATGATGGATTTGAATTATAATTTCTGTGCGTTTTCCATTGTTTTGCAGCATTAAATCGTTCAGCTGATCGGGGAATTTGAGCCGAAGGCGGTTACATAACAGCCATCGCTAGGCAGTGGCGATTTCAAGAACTAAAAAGCCGTGACAAAACGCGTTTTCGTTTATCGTATAGGAATAGTAGGCCAATGTAAGCCCCCTGGTACCAACATAACAGAAAAATATCGAAAATCGAATGTACGTAGCCCGCGAAATTTGAAAAGTCCCCTTATTTATACAAACCTCGTATAGCTAAACGGTCATACTATCGAATAAAAATATTCGAAGAAACAATTTTTCGACCCACCAAGATATATCTAGCCCATTAACGGACAACACCACTGTGACGGCTTAAAAAAATCGATTTTTTGAAAACCATCTAGAAAAATCTAAAATACATTTAAGATTAAGATGCCGTTGGACCCAGGTCGAAAAAATAATTATTTTCGGAGATATTGAATATTTTGTGGAGCGGTGCAGCGCTCCGTGACGCTCGGAGTTCCGTGCAGCTGCGCGCCTCAGGGTCGGCAGGTATATCGAATAGCGATCCATACGACGGTTTCGAGATAAAAAAAAAAGAGTGCATCGATCATGTCCAAAAACGTATGGGGACGCGCCTCCGCGAAATCGTGAAAAAACAAAAAGGATTGTCTGGCAGAGGAAAGCTCACCGGAAAATTGATTGACGAGTTGAGCACATATTACGGCTTGGCTATTCGGAGGAACAGCGTTGATGTTAAAAAAATGAGAAAGGCAATTTGGGCAACTATCAAACATAAAATATCCATAGATAGTGAGCCACAACATGACGATTGCCCAGAGGGAGCCGAGTCGTGGTGTTCGTGGCAGCGAGCGGTCGCAAGCGGTAATATTTCTGAATATCGCCATAAGCCGCCTCTTCGTGAGGAAGGTTGGAGGCAATTACGCCAGTCTTCGAAAATTTGAGCAGAGACGATTTGCTGCAGCGTTGTTTGGGCGGCTTCACGCAAAACAACAACGAAAGCTACAACAAATCAGTTTGGGCAATAGCCCCAAGTGTCAGTCCGGGAGCAAAAAAATTGTCGATATTGCAGCTGATATCGCGGTATTATTATTCAATGATGGCCTGAGAAGCCTCATGAAAGTTTTGGAGACGTTGGGGATAACTATCGGCCCAAATTGTTTGAATTTTTGCGTTGAAACCGACGCAGCGCGGATCGAGCTGGCGGAGCGCTCGCTCACAGACGCTGCAAAAGAGGCAAGAAGAGCCTCTACAAGTTCGAGAAAAGATGCTAGGGACAATGATTTGCTTCTTGAAGGCCAGCTATATGGTGCCGGCATCGCTGATTAAAGGTAACAATTTTTTTTCCAATTTATCGCATAAATTAACAAACCTAAAACTTTGAACGCGTTTTTCTCAAAACCACTTTTTTGAGTGCGGCACGCAGCAGAACTCGAGCAATTTTCATCCGATCGACTTCGAATTTGGACTGCATCAATAAAACTAGATTATCTAAAGAAGTACATAGGATTTTTTCGATATCTCAATAATAGAAAAAGTTATAGCCTATTTTCGACGAGAAATTTTGCTCGAAAATCGTCCTTTAATTTCAAAAGCGTGCCTATTTTTTAAAAATCAATATTTTTTCAAATCCCTATGTACTTCTCTTCAAAATATCATATTATTAACGAAAACACTCGGTATTTTTTTTCAGATCGACTTTAAAGAGAGTTCTGCTGCGTGCCGCGAACCACTGCAGAGGCAACAGTACCTGACGCGGGAGCTTCCCCAGCGTCACCATGGGGCGTGGAAAATTTGAAATTTTTTTTTATGTATCTTCAATAAACAACGAACAAAACAAACAAAAAAATTTCGATTATCTCTTTTTTTCCCACAAAAAAGAGATTCTTGAAAAATGGCAAAAAAACAGGGGTTCACACTGGTGTTGTCCGTTAACCAAGTTTATTATCGAGGAAGTATTTCGAAGAAGCGCAGGTGGAGTTTAGCTTCCGCGAAAACTTGAAGCGCTCAAAAAGTCAACGTTTTTATTCTTCTTCTTAATGGCGAACCTTTTTTTGTACAATAAATATAATATTCCTTCAATGAACGTTCTCCTACGTCCTCTTGATCTTCGGTACTTTTCTCTTGCGATTCCGATTCTTCACGTTGCTGACTTCGTAAAAGTTGCTGCCGATCTTCTTCCTCTTGTTCGCCCTCTCGACACGTCTGCGTTGTTTGCTCGTGAGTATTTTCTCTCCGGTTGTCTTGGCGCATTCGGCTCGAGAAATTTTGAATTGGCCGCTCGACGAGACGGTGACTTTGGAGGGTTCGTCTTGTTCGTCGTCACTCGAGTCCTGGCACTCCTCGACAACGTCGTAGGCGCTTTGCATGAGATTGTCCTTGAAGGTTTCCCGTTTGTCCTCGTCGTCCTCCTTTGCCGCTGCCTCAGTTTGACGAACGGAATCGACCGTTTCGTCGGCCTCTCGGTCCTCTTCGCTCTCCGACTCGACCGGACTCGTCAAACCGGAAGTGGCCGTAGAATCGTCCAGCGTGGTAATCTCGCTGGTAACGGACTCGTTGCAACCGAGGCTCGGTGGTTTCGTCACGAACTTGTCGTTCTCGGTGTCCTCACCGGAGTAAGCGAGTGCAACGCGAATTTTTCGGAAATCCTGAACGACCCCAAGTTTCGCGCTTGATTTATCCGTTTTCGATGACTTCGCGTCTTCCGCGCCCGTCGATTCGACTTCCGTTGACGATTGGTCCTGACTTTCCGTCTTTTCAGCCACTGCCTCGGAAGACGTAGGCTCGAGGGGCTGTTTGCCGAGTGGTTCCTCGAACCCAACGGGTGCAACGAACGAGGGCAATTTTCCGCGTTGCCAATCGTTCAGTACCATACGCGCGACCTGGCTGATATCCGGTTCGCCCTTCTTCAACAATTTGCCGGTCCGTTTGGCGAGTTTCTCCAGGAAATCCGTGTGATCCGACCACTCCTCGAGCTTGTAAGTTTTCCTCATGTATTCGGGTTTCACCCTGGCGAGCACTGTCTCGATGTAGTCCTCGGGATTATTCACGAGTTCCACTCTGACGACTCCCTTGAGGACTTTCTCCGTGTCGGTCTCGGCCGAGGGATACACGACTCCGGGACAATCGATTAGGTAGATACGCCGCATGAGCGTTATGTACTGCCATACCTTCGTTTCGCCCGCGATAGGCGCAACTTTGCACACCTTTTTCGATCTCAGTGTGTTTATCACGGAGCTCTTGCCGGTGTTCGGATAGCCGATGAAGCCGACGCTTATCTGCTTCTTGTCGACGTGAAGCTTGGCGAACTGACGCAGCAGATTGATCAGCGAGCCTTTGCCGAAGGGATGCGTGAGCGAGGCGTGAAAAGCCACCGTGGGATATTCCGCGCTGAGAATGGCGACCCAGCGCTGCGTCACCCAAGTCGGCACTAGATCGACCTTGTTGATGACGAATATAAGATGCTTGTGAGGTTTCTCGGTTTTGAGATACTTCTCGACAGGTGGGGAACGAGTGCCCATTGGATCGCGCGCGTCCAACACCTGAAGCACCACGTCCGACGAATCGATCACTTTGTACAACTCGTTCCAGATTCTCCTGCTCTGCCCGGCCGCCATCACCCAATCGCGCTGAGCCTCACGTACTCCGTCGTCCGGACGCACGAGATCCAAATCCTTCGTGTCCTTGTCCTTGTCGTACAAAACCTCCTTCTCCTCCACCTGTTTTTTCAATTCGTCGTACGACGTAACCACGAGGTTCGGACGTTTGCGCACTTTCTTAGGACCGAATACACTCTGAAAGCTCTCAGTGTCCAATAAATGACAACGCGCGTTTGCCGCCTTTTGCGCGAGCAGCGTTACCGGCAGCTGAGTGGGCTTCATCACTACCTGGTAGGGATTCTTCATCACTGCGCCCAGCTCCGATTGGAACTTTTGCAAGGAGTTTTGCGATATCACTCGCGAATTGCCGAACCATCTCTGCGAAGGCTCCACTCGCGACATCGTACCCGACGGATGCCAGCCTTGGAACGGTGCCGGACTTATTATCTTGCCGGAACTGTTTCTCTTGGGCTTCTGACAACGGTACATCTGGAGCCTCTTTATGGTTCCTTTCGTTCTGGCCCTCGCCACTCCTCGGAGACCCGCCGTCGGTCGTTCCGGATTCATACTGTGGCCCGAACGGTTGAAGCCCTCTTTGCGAGGGCGCTTCGTTGCTGCGCTCGTTTTCGGCATTTTCGTATCTGAAAGCGTACACGGTGTTATGAGTTCGAGAACGGGGGGATCCTTTGCGGCGAATGGATAGAAGACTTTTGCGCATTTCCGTTAGCCTCGTGACTTCATTTTGAAAGTCGAATTACTGTCTGCGCTCAGCGTTATTAAACTGACGTTTGCTTTACAACCCTCGCGTCACGGTTATACGTTTTCCTTCACTTAAAGCAGCACGAGCGTCTCCTCGATTATTAGGTTGCTGCTGAATCTTTTCGATGTTCCAGAGATAACGGTCACGGGTCTGAAGGTTCAAAAACTTAGGATAGGCCTTTCACGAATCCGAATATTTAATATGTAACTGATATTGCATCTATAATCAAGTGGGAATACATCCCAGTATACTGGTAGAATTTCAAGCCGAGCTACGGAACTCTTAACAAAAAATTACAACTCTAAAAATCGTCTGAATTATATGGCTCTTTATAGAGCCGACGCGCTGGTCATATTTTCATCTAACCATTTGCACACTAATTAAACTCTAGATGCCTCATATAAACTGCTCATGTGTATAAAAAATTCTGAAGATTTTGTTCCGACGATAAGAACAGGAGTGACCAAATATTTGAAGCAAATATTGATGACAAAACTTCAAAAAATGGGACTAGCATGAAAATTTATCGTAGCTGCAACTTGAGGAAACATGTACAAATGTCGCAATCTACTAGATTTGTGTGAAATTTTTTATTTCAGTTTATCATTCAGTATAATCATTGATTGTGACAGACGGGCCCTCCTCATCATCCCAGAAAATACAGTGCGCTGCGAAAGGAATAGCTTAAGCGTTATAGTCTATCAGGGCTAAAAACGAATGCAAAGTTGGCAAATTCAGATCAGACAAGCCTTCCATAATGTATCTGTAACCATACCTGTGAACTTTTTATCAACAGCGTTGCTGGAGCAATAGAATTTGTGTAACGTGGTTGGCCGAAGTCTTACGGTTACAATTACAGATACGTTATAGAAGGTATATGCCTGGTCTTAGCGGAGCTCCTTTCAGACAAAGTCTCACGATTGTTCATTTTTTTGTTGTCACGATTAGATTGATATATGGATCGGAAAGTTAACGTGTTCTAAAAATGTCAGGTGTTGAAACGGTATTGAAAAGAAAACAGTGGTAACCGAATGTTTTAATGAGGATTCTGTGTCTAACGATAGTGATCAATCTCCGTGTATATGCCTCGTTCTGAACCAAGATAGTAACGTGGTCCTGAAGTTGTAATAACTGTTCCGTTCTTTATATTCTACAGATTGCAAGGCATAGAATCAAGTAGTTTAATGCGCATGAAAAATTATACTTTATCACAATATGAACTTCTCGATATCGAAAGCAGAGTATTCAAACTGTGCGTGTACTCCCTTAAATTGATGAGTGCACAAATGAGGAATAAACTCAGGAAATAAGCAGTATATAATATATATATATATATATATATATATATATATATATATATATATATATATATACACTGCATTCTCGCACAATTTGGCGGCACTTATGGAAGATTAATCGATAACTGGAACATTCTTAATTTTAGTATATGGTTTATAAAACGAAGAATCAACGTGTATGGTTATCGCATTACCTTTTGCGGCGACCCCAGGGATATCGACTTCGATTAATTTGTATTAAACTCTCTCGTATTGCTTCAAACTGTGTTTTTAGGTTATGATCGGCGGCCGAAAATCTCACGTGGAGCTGGCGAAATCGCGAAGCAGCTATGGACGCTATGGACAGGGGCTGTCATGCATGCATGGAGAATGCGTGCATTGCATGGTCGTGCCTCTGTGTGTACTAGCAAATGAGCATAAAAGCGTTCCACACTCGGTCGGTAATAATTCGGGGTGTAGCTCCGAAAAGCCCCTACTGCCGATTAATTTGGAATTTCTCGTAGCCATGCATTTTAACTCGCTGATCAAGAATATGATAGTGAAAATACCCGCAAATTTGATTTTCAAGGTCAGAATTCACAGAAACTTTTTTGTACTTTATTTTATTTTTTGCTTCTTTTGTTTGGGTTTGTTCGGGTTCGAAAAATAAACTGCACTTTAAAGAATAAACTCCAACTCTCCCGCGGTAAAGTGCGTAAGTAGATAATATCAAAACTACCGGAGTTTGCGCAAAATGTACTTATTGACGCATTATCCCATTTTTTTCGAAACAGAATGGTTTTAGACAAAATCTTTATGGAACATAAAAGATCAATCTTTTTATCGGCTACAACTTGTGTGGGAAATATTTTTCTCTAAGATCAACAATTATCTGAATAAAACAGAAAGTTAAAAAAAAGATCAGTTTCGTTTGCATTTTCACCTTGAAAAACAAATTTTCGGGTATTTTCACTATCACATTAATGATCAGCGAGTCAGAATACATGGGTAGGTGAAATTCGAAATTAATCGGCGGTATTCGCTTTTCGGAACTTTATTCAGAATCCCCGTAAATTTTTTCATCGTTCCCAGTGTGACCGACGGAGGAGAAGTATCAAACAATCCTCGAGACGGCCTAGAAACGGAAAATTCGCAGGGGGCCAGCCGCCGTGAAGCTACGGCCCTGACTGCCAAAAGCCAGGAAGAAGGGCGGCGAAGCCCGAGCTTAGTGGCCCGCCATGTTTTTCACCAAGTGGGGTGTGTAGAAAAGGCCGGGGTGAAGAATCATCTCTCGGGACATGCAGGTATGCCGAATATTCTATTTTATCGCAACGGTAAACACCCGCGCGTCTCACGGGGAACGTAAATATCGTTGTGACTCCACGGTGTTCGGTTTGCGAACAAAAATCGTTTGTTTCGCAACGTCACTCAACGATCACGCAGGGAGGGGGGGTACGCAGGAGGAGAACGGCACTACGCGCTCTGTGGCAAGTCGTATGACTCACGAAAAAAAACGCATTCGCGCAATCGACAAGGTTACTTGCACTATCCCGGTCATACGAAAAACGCAAACAACGAGATTCCCCAAATAACCGTAACTCGCGTGTACACGGCATTGTTTTTTTTTTCCGTTCGCCCAACGTCAGCGTGACGATAATGGGGAGAGTGTTTTTGACAGAATGACCCGACGATGTCGCATCCGACGATTGACGCAACGACGTCACGGTAACCATTGTGTTTGAGCCTTTTGTTCTCCGCACTTTGCCGAAAGCGCTTATTTTTCCCATCAACGAACACTCCACGTTTGCTCCATTTAAATTAATCTATCGTGTCGAATACGCGCCCAAATGTATATAGTTATGTGTAGATACAGAGCATCGGTCTGACAAGGAAGTCGGAGCCTTTCCACCCGTTTACGATTTCACAGAACTCACGATTACACTTTTTATACAGCTTGCGCAATCGTAGAATTTCTCGCTCACGGACGATCGCGTTCGATCAACGTTCAACGTTTATAAACGTTCGCTATAGCCGCGAACCTCTTCTACCCAAATGGCCGTTAGTAGGGCTGGGGAACCGTCGCGATCGACGAATGAAACGAGAAGTCGCGAGGCCGCTTCTACGCTTAGAGTTGAAGACAAAAAATGACGTGTGTTTCAGAGTCAAAATGGGAAGGAGATTATACATGTCCTTCGCTAAGGCCTGCCATCCATGCAACGACGACACATCCGCCGCCCGTGAACCCGAAACCGACAAGCACTAGACAAAGGAACCAAGAACCAAGAACTCCAAGTTAAAAAAAAGATACGGCAAAAAAGAAATCGATAAGAATCCCTCGTCGATAATCGCATAGTAGTTTAACGGAACATTTCGCATACCAAAGTAGAATCAAAGCTTGGAACAATCCAAGATTGGAAGAATTACGAGACGGGTCGGTGGTTATAGTGGAGTCGACAATTTTTCAAGAGAAGACAATAAAACGAATTAATTGTAACGAGGTGAGTATCGAGCAATGGAGATAGAAAGGAAGAAAGGGCGAGAATGGGCGCTACATAGTTGCGCTTTCCACAGAAGAGAGATGATCACCCCAGGGGCAGCGGAGTTTGCGAGAGTTCGTGGGTCAAGGCGGAGATCAGCCGAGAGGGAATGAGGAATCCGGCTCTACATCTGGTCGGGCTAGCGGCGTCCCCCGGAGAAGGCGGGTTCTTCGGCACAAGGGCCGAGGAGGAGTTGCGCCTGTGGCTCGAATTACGCTTGGACGCATTGGGAATCGACCCAGTAGCGTACTCGCGCTTCGTTCTGAGCCTATTGCGCCGCCCCGACTCGGCCCTGAGTCCTCTCGCCGAGGCTGTGGGTCACGCTCGCGGCGGAGGACGACGCACCCGCCTTCGACCCAGGACTCGGCTACCCCTTCAAGGAAATCGCGAGCAAAGGCGCGCCGTTGTGCAATGTCTTACCAGTGCAGCTGATCAGGTAATCCCGCCGGACACTTCGATTTTCCACGGGCTCTGTAAACACTCGCGTACAAAAGATTCCGCCTGCTCAAACTCTGCGCTTTCATCTGATTTGGCTACGTTCGTTCTTACTCCGCATGCACACGATTATCGTGAAAAAATTTCATTCGATATGATGTAACTGAACAATGGTTTTTCAGGAGCTTCCCTTGAGAGTCCTTTAAAGAGTAACGTTTCAATTGTCGCTTTGTCGCAAGTCTCGTCGCATCTCGCTGAGCGATGAGATCCTACAAATCGGGGTAAATCTTTGGAAATGATAGAAAAACGACTCATTTGTTTTGATGCATCATTAGTATACAAATTAGCGACGATCTGATTCGAAGATAAAGTTCGACCGAGAAAGTTGTTTAGAACGACGAGTAATCGTGTAAAGTACGTAAGACGTACAGGATTTTGCCCGGCTTTGAGTCACCGCGACGAATAACTAGCACCGTTGAAAAGGAAGGATCGAACTTTTGTGATAACGCTCGAGCGACTGTGCAGTACGTTCGATTCGTGAGACGAAAACAAAACTCTCGTGAACGCCCGTTTTCGGATAGAACATACATGGCAAGTTTTCGCTCTCTCTCCCCATGGGGATTAAAGGGAATCATGGGTAAAGGGCCGGATAAGGGAAGCTCGTGACTCACCGTATGACGTATCGGAGCAAACAATAACATTCGGTTCGCGTTTTGTCGTTGAGGAGTCACGGTGTACCGATGTTTTCAGAAGTGCGGAGTGGAATCATTGGTCGATGAATTGTGCGCCAAGCTGAGAGACTTGGAGGGAGTCGACTCTAACGATGATAAAGGCGAGTGTAGAAAAACGGAAGGACAACCAAAGACGTCATTAGAGTCGCTCACCCCGCGAGACAGAGCTCTCAGGTACTACGCCGCTTTTCCCGCCTTACAACCTGCCACCCCGAAGAAGTCTGCCCACAAGAGAGACAAGCATTTTGGCAATATCAACAACAATAACATTAAAAATCACGGATTGAACAACATCAACAAGAACGCCAGCAACAAGGCTCGTCAAAGGAAAACAAAGATGTCCGTTGTGAGTATATTACGAGCAAAAATACGCAAAAAAATCTAAATACATTTTTAAATAATATACCACGTTTTTAAAACGGACAAAAAAGTATAAAATAATTTCTTCTAGTCCCATATAGATTCATAACCCCATACAGATTGTCCTTAAAACGTGGGGTGCATTTCTTCCCACGTTTTTCGTTTTAAATCTTACAAGTATTTTCATAGCTGTTAAAAAATCACAATTACACATTTTCAGGACAATCTGTATGGGGTTAGGAATCTTTATAGGGTTATAGATCGGTATGGGGTCAGGAGAAATTAGCTTATACTTTTTAGTCTAGTTTAAAAACGTACTATAGTAAAACGAATATTGTTATTCTCTTTCACGGTACTATATTTTATTTCTTTATTTATTTTTTCACATTTTTTTCCTCCCCACACACACACACACACACACACACACACACACACACACACACACACACACACACACACACACACACACACACACACACACATCGATCTTGCCAAAGAAATCTCACATCAACCCAATTGCCGAGTGTTAGAAAATAACAGATTGCAATGAAATGAAATGAAAAAAATAAACTTAATTATTCAATCTGAAACCTGTCGCAAACTGCTAAATATTCTATATATTATTTAATTGTATACAATATTTATTTATAAATTATTTATATTATTACATATTTAAAAAAACTTTATCTCGTCGGATTGTGTTTGTCGTCCAGTTCTGAGCTATGTTGAAATTTTGAAGTCTCTAGCTCATCCGGAAGTTAGTTTAAAATCGATAGCAAAATTTGTACCAAACGGACAGACAAGAAAGCGAGTTAATAAAATCGTGGTAAAAAAGCACGTTCTTTATCGATTCCTTTTTTTCGTCTCGGGATGGATTCTCAGCAGACGATCGAGGCTCACAGATCAGAAGACAAGGAAACCTACGGTTTCGCAAAAGCGATGGAACGCGAGCGCGAAAAAGAGCGCGAGTTGGAACTGGATCAGTTGCGGCTGGCGCAGCTGCAGGCAAAGTTTGACGAGAGCCTCGAAGCACTTTGGGACACGGGATCGGGCAATGGTCAGGACAAGGCTTCCATTTGGGCAGCACCCTCACTCTCTATTCCCTCCGGTCCACTATGGCCCGTGGACACCGGAGACATACCTTTGACTCTTCCGCTTTCCGACTGTGTCTCCACAACGGACACACCTTACCAGGAATCCATCGTTGACGACTCACCGATTATACCATGGGACATTGATTTGATCGGCGTTGAAAAATACGTCAATGAAAGTAGCGGCAAAGATGGAACAGCAGGTTGGTTCAGATGAGCAGCTGAGGTAGCACGAACGCGTACTCGATCTTTTTAACATGCTGTTAGATGATGCAATGAGTATTTAACAATTCTCAAGTCCGGATTCTTCTCGTTAAGGGGGTCAAGCTACTGTGACGATCCGAAAATCAGGGTTATTAAAAAAACTAGTTTTGAAGGAATAAGTGAGATTGAAAAATTCTTTGGATATTTATTTGTACGTACATTAACAAAGTTGTGTACCATATTGCGGATAATAATGTTAATAATTAACGAACTTGTAAGCAATCTCGTGAAGGACCTTCGAACGTCAGGGACTCAACCGTGAAAAACAAGATTTCTCTCTCAATATACATAATATTGGCTAAGACTCGACCGAGTTTTTTTTCGTGGTTTTACAATCACGAAAAAAAACTGAATATTTTTTTTTCGATTTTTCGAGAAAAAATGACATTGTTATTAACTAAATACAAAAATGTTAAGAAAGACGTCGGTCAAGACCAAACTACTATCACACTGAATAAGTGTCCCAAATTTTAAGTCAATCTGTTCGTTGGATATCGAGAAATCGTGCACACCATTTTGATGAACATAGTTTTGAGAAAGACGCGTTTGAAGTTTCACTAGCAGTTCTATCGTTGTAGTCATAAGTTTATCGTCAATTTGCAATTCCTGCATCACATGTTGGACCCTCATCTTCAATTTGAGTTGCCTCGTGCGACGAACGAGTGTTCGACATTTTCACAGTAGCCTAACCCCTTAATCTTTATCCTGCACAGTTAAAAGAATATAAGAACGGAAAGTGTAACGATATTTCGAGATTTTGAGGATCAAAGTGGTGTTCGAAAAAGCGATTATCGCTTGCTGTTAACGGCAGCGATTATTTTGCAAGCTGAAGTCTTACGCGGAATCCAAGATGACGCTATGAATTTTCTGACCGCTGACTCATTAGTGAGGCTAAGGTAAAACGACAACAAATCGGTGAAACTTTGGCGAGAATCGATAACTTGCAAATGTATAGTCAATCTTGAAATTATAGTAACAAATTTGCTATGTTTAGAAACATTTCGCATGTTCACATGGCAAATTTTTTTCTCAGTCAATCAATGCGCGTCGAACCTGGCCCTGTGGCAATATTTTACAGAAAGCATAGCATTCAGCGGTTTTATCCATATGGATATTATACTTGGTTAAGTAACGATATTTTCGATGTTGGAATAGGAGTATTTGATCATTTTTTTAAATAGTAAAGCCTTAACCCCAGGACCCTACACACCACACAGCGAAGGATTCGTTACAGCCCAGTGTATAAACCCAATATTTTTGACGCTATTTACTTCCGAAAGTATATTGTAAAGTAGTTAATTATCATAATCTCAAGACTTCGATTCGAAATATTTGCTTTTTTAACCTTCTGGTATTATTTTATTACATCGTACTTACCTAGCTCATTTTCATTCTTTGCGGGGATGAAACAGCCGGAAAATATTGAAAAGAGGGCTTGTACCTTCCCCGTTCGTTTGGAGCAAGAAAGAAACTTTAAAGGATGGCCAGAGAAGGAAAAGAGTAGAAGCCGATTTGTCAATTGTGGTATAGTCAAATATCCGTAATGTCCATTATGTCCATTCATATAATTTAAGTACAAGACCGACACCGTGAAAATGCACCGCGCGCGTTGACAGCTTCTTTTGTTCACGTTACGTTTACGTGGCGCCATCTGCGCTCAGCTTTGCTTGAGGTTCCCTATTCAAACGTGCTATTCTAGCGCCACCGGTGACAAAAAGTGGCCGTTGTCCTTCCTAAAATGAGTCTGCCATAGGGTTCGTACTATCGCTTGTTCCTCCCCTTCATCTTACGTAACTTCGAAAGCTTAAACATTATTCTGTACCTCTCTATTTCACGATCAACAAGTATTATTTACGTATCAATGATACTCCATCCGCAAACTGGGTTCGTAGATAAATCTCGCGGTCCAAATGTTTGCGCGAAAGCTCGTTAACGAGTATATTCCCTTTCGCGTGGTTGTTGCAGAGTACAAATTGAATTGGTCCGATTACATCGGTGATGGAACATGGTGTTGGAAGGGTCTGGGTAGCAACCTCGTGAATTTGAGCAACAGTCCACCTACCGGCGGCTGTTTCTTTCCGGTGGTGCCACGCAAAACTCCGATCGGCACCAGAAAAGAGCCGATCTCGAATCCAAAGGTCGCTAATACACAAGAGGACGAGGAAGACTTGCTGACCTCGGCGCGTACGCACTTTCGTCCTATTAAGGACGGGGGTAATTGGGCCGACGGGACGACATTTCCCGTGAACAACAGTGTCGAGCGTGTGGCGTATAGGCGCTCGGACTCGGGACACTTGCTCTATCTACCCGGGGGTGAGAGTCCTTACATGGAGTACCGCGAGAGTCGCTCGCCAACGCCACTCGCATCGACCAATCTAACACTAAAGTTTCGCGTTCGCCAGTGCGACAAATGCGTACAGACCGAGCCGGTACGGTCGCCGATAAAGCGTCGCATTCTCGCTGAAGCGGATGACTTTTATTATTCTTCGATCGAACCCGACGAAACGATCGTACGAGAATCCAACGACGTGGAAAAGGATTCCTTCAATTTGGATCAGCTCGCCGGGCTGCGGCCTGGCCTTCCATTGATCAACGATAGAAAGAGGTGAATCCGCTGTTTCGCATACGTTTTTCATACCCAACCTCCTTTCTTTTCGCATTCGTCGGAAAAAACGTCACCGTTACAAAAGGGCTTTTGCGTTGCAGGAGGCACAGTAGCAGCTTGAAGTGTCGGCCGTTGGCGGCGCTGCGGCCGTTGACCTTGTAAGCTGACCGACTCGGGCTGACACTGGATCGAGCGATTGGCAAGTTGGGTTTTAGCTGTTATTATTTTGCGGGAAGAGGAAAGAAGAAGAAGAAACAAGAGAAGAAGGAGAAGGCGATGACAAACAAATGGTCGAAGGTAACGACGGAGGTGGAGTCGAAAAATCGTAACGTAAGACAGGGGGGTCCTCTTGGCATGTGGAATTTGTTATGCATGAACCCAAAGAGGCACGGCTAGCCCCCTTGCCACTTGTAGGAGCCAGCAATTCAAAAAGAAAAACGAAACAAAAAAAAAAGAATCACGTGTTTATGGATGAAACATATAACGACAGTTTATTTAGAAAATTTAATTATTATTAATCTTTCCCCGAGGTTGAAGAAAACGGGGGAGAAGGGAAAGTGGAAAAAACAAAGTGCGTACCTCGAATGTCTCGATCGAAACAGCGAGGGAACGCCGAATTAGTACGAGTGATTTTTTTGTTCTTTTCGTCGGTTAATTTATGATTTGTTAGTGATTTTCTTTCTTTAATTAATCATACGAAAGAAGAGACCGAAATTTATCCCGTTATTGCGCGTATCCGTATATATACATTTATACACGTATGTGTATGTACGTATGCAAGTACAGTTACGTTTTTTTCTCCCGTTTGGTATCCCGTGCACGAAAGATTATTGGAAAGTACCTGAGCGTGACGCTTAATTATTTATGTCTGTTGGAAGGACGCGAGGTATGAAGTACGGATCATCGTGAGTTTGCAATTGGCGAGAATTTGTTTGGCCCCGCGCGCTCGTTACAATGAATTTAAATTCGTTAAATCGATCGAAAGTACGATCGCGAGAGAGTAGCGAACAAAGGGCATCGTTCACAGCGGACTGAATCGACGAGCGAGAGAACAGACGCGACACTCGATTATTGTTTCGCAGAATGTTCAAAGCGAGCCGCGCGCACGCGCGCGTCACGGCAGGGACAAAAGGGCAACCGAAGCGCTGTTGTATTTTCTTGTTTTTCTTCGTAATTATTAACGAATTATCTTAATCGTATTTCCTAATTATAATTTAACTCCCTAGAACATTAACACGTTCCTTCCCGTGTTCAACAAAAGAAGAAGAAAAAAAAACAAACAAATACGAAACAAAACAAACGAATCCTGCTACTCCGTAAACCTTTCCGGTTCAGTTCCCTCCCCCCTCCCACACGAAGCGACACGAAAACACGGACGTACACGAAGGAACACTTACAACAAAGCTCCATCCCCTATCCAAAAATGTCCTCAGACACCGCGACCCCAAAGGAAACCAAGTAACTCAAAACGTACATGTATAAAAAAAAAGTGTATTCGTAAAATGGCGTACGCCTCCGCGGAGGTTACGGAAAAAGAAAGGAAAATGAACAAACAAAAAAAATAATAAAACGAAAAAGCGAGAGCGAGTGATGATGAGAGTTCCATCGGTTCAAACGCGCAAATGCATCCCACGAGAAGCGCGGAACTACGAGCGTTACGAGGAGATAACACACACTTTTTGACTGCTCCCTTTGCTGCTATACGTAAGACACGAAAATGCGAGATACGGCGAGATGATCGTGGGACAACAATCGCCGGGACTAGAGAGAACGAGTGGCGAATTTGCGGGGGGAACAAATACGAAAGAGAAGTACAGGATGAGAGATGTAAGCAATTGGGAGCAATAAATAAAAGGTGATGCAGACAGTCGATAATCGTTTATTTCGTTATTTCAAGGACCACATTGAGATTTACATATTTCCATTTGCCCTTATATACTTTTAAATATGTACGCCCTAATAGTTAGGGAGCTGACGAGCAATATTTTGATATGCTCTGCTCATGTGGCAGATATTAACAGTTATAAGCGTATGGTAAACAACATTAACGACCATTTCTGTCAGTAGGTTAGTGCTGCGTTGACAATTGACAGCGTCTCGAATTTTTGGAAAATGGGATACTATATCGTGTGCATGTGTGACCTCCGATGGAACGTGTTCAATTCATGAAGCCACTCGAGGCAGAGGTGCCCCGCACTGCAATTCGTGAGAATTAATACCGAATTTGTTTTTTTAATTCTTCAACTGTAGATTAAGTGCACACTGGGTAGAGCTATATTGTTTGATTAAACCCTCTAGCTGCCATCGTAGCAAATTTGCTGCGTTCACTTTGACCCCGTCGGTAAAAGCGTAAGGACGATATAGCGGACAGGCTACTTCACAGTTCCATCAATCTATACTAGATGCAGCTACAAATGCCGGGATAGCATGAAATTCAAACGTCAACATACGAATTATGTTAATATGGCAACAATGTTGTGAAAATTTACGACGCTTGCATCTGCTGTCAGTTTTTGGACATTCTTGAAATATTTTGTAATAGAATTGCGTAAAGAAAGCTTGACTGGATGAACTAGGCTTTGAAGATTTTTTATTGAATTAGAATAATAGTTCGAATCGACAGTGTGAAAATGTTAGTAGCAAATTTGCTGCACTGGCCATTCGGGAATATAAAATGCCAAATTTTTTAGTTCACGTTTTTATTTTTAACATTTCATTTTTTAATGCATGGCGTCTATGCCGAAGAGAAACGGGCAAAAACGCAAGGACTATGCGTCTAAAAGAATTCCGATATTCCATCGCGAACGGATTGATGAAGTGTGGTAAACAGAAACGTGGTCGTACTCCAAGTCGTGAAACGTTGATTACAAAAATCCAAACTCCGCGAGCCGCTAGACCACAAGGACTAGTCCGAACTGATGGTATAGGGCACTGGGATGCTTTTGACGAGCAAAGGCAGCGATGCAAATATTGCAAGTCAGGTTTTTCAAAAATCAAATGCTGCACATGCAACGTGCACCTGTGCCAGAGCACAAGGAATCCTTTTACATTTTGCACTGTAACTAGTGGTTCTGTAAGATTATTCTAGCCATACTATTGTAATACGATAAGATACGTACACATTTATTTCAGCCTTTTCGAAGATCTGAAAAATGTCATAATTTATATTCCCGAACCGCCAATGTAGCAAATTTCCTACAGTCCGAAAATACTACTTTCCAGGCCCTTATCGACATAATTATGGTGGGACATTCATGTTCAACCCTTTTTAGCCATACTACCGGGGGTCATTATTTTGAGCCATTCAGAAATAGGCGTGGCCGTTAAAGGGTTAAGGACGTTACAAAATACTATAAAGTTAAGGGGCTACATCTATCCGAAAAAAATGGCCTAATACCGAATTTTTTTCCTGGACAAGTTTGGTGAAAAAAACGCGTTTTTTTTAAAACACAAAGGCACCTACATTGAGAGCCTTGAAAAAAATCACCAAAAAATACAAAAAACATGGCCGTTGGCAGATGATTCTGTTTTCAAAGTCAGTGGCCATGATATCTCGATATCTTGCTTCCAAATTCACAGAAGCTACGACGAGAAGTATTTGAAGGTCGTTGACGAACTGACTTTTTGAAAATCGATCTTCATTTTTTTACAGTTGCTTCAAAATGTGGTCTTTTTCTCATAGATTTTGTATACTTTAGTTTCATTTCGTCACCACCATGTTAAAAAAAATGATTTTTAAAATAAACGATCGTCAACGACTCGTATTTATAGTTAACTTGAATAACCCGTTTGGTATTTAGATGTCAGATGGACCGTTTGAGCTGGAGTCCACCGCCAATTTTTTCGGGCCAAATCTGCCTAGAAGGCAGATTTGGTCCCTTAACATCTGCTGGCATGTTGCTTCTGCTTTGTAAATTGACAGCGCTTCAAAAATGTTGTAAAAAAAGACGTACTATACAATGTGCTCATGTCTGCCTTTGGCTAATGTTCAAAATTCTTTGAAAAATGAAGAAAATCTATAAAGCAGTATTTTCCAAGGCAGACCATTTGAATAATTTGAACTACTCACGAGGCTCGCGCTGAATATAAAACTCTCCGTCTATGGAATATCAATTGTTTAGTTGCCGATCAAAATAATAAATGTTAAGTATAACCGATGGGTAGAAGTGGTTTTCGAAAATTATTCCAAATGATCGAGCCCTAGGTCTGCTGACCATTGTCTCGGTTTTAAGAAACAGCTGCCGAATCCGTCTTTCTTTTATTAGAAAGAAGTAAGAACGGTATACTTTTTCACAGTTCAAACCTTTCCTGCATTCCGTTTCTACATGTATATATACTATACAGCCTCCGTCTTTTTCGCACGTTTTCTTTCCCTCGCCAGGAAAGATGCGCAGACTCAGATTAATGACGTGTTCTTTTCAAAACCACTCCGTGATTAATAAAAATTAGAATACTCAGTATAATACCATTAATAATAATCTGCCGTATAATTTTATTATGTACATTCATTTAGCTTGAATTTAACGAATTTCAAAAAAATCTTACAGCTCAATACCAGTGTGCTACGCCTCTGCTAATATTTTGTTCGCATCCAGGGGCCATAATTGACCAAGGGCCATTATCAATGAAGCCGGAAAGATGAGCAAATCGTTTAGTAGTTTTTTTTTCACAATATGATTACGACTACTTGCCGTGAAAAACAGAGCTCTGAACGTCTGCCCTTGGTTTATTCAATATACAAGCAATGTTGTTAATGCAATAGATCGAAATGCAGACCTGAGCACAACATATGCTCTTTTTTACAATCCCCCCTTTTTTACAATCTTCGAGTGCTGTAACTCATAAATGCAGCGGTGTTCAACTTTTATTTTGAGCCTAATCGATTCGTATTTATGTTTTAACGTGAATACGTATTATTTATTAATCTCTTGACATTAATACGAAATATTTATTAATGTTTTAACATTAATACGAATTATTTATCAATGTTTTAACATTAATACGAATTATTGAATACCATTAAGACAAAGTATTGCCCTTAGGCAATACTTATCGTTATGAAACATGAGCAAATCATATAAAAAAATGCTCGTCGCTCCCTGGTGACTTTATCCCCTTTTTTTAAATCGTCGAAAGGCTAACATTTTCTCGATATGAATGGAAAAGGGCTGTGCCGAAGTCACCTGTGATTCACACTACTCCTCCCATTCTCTGTGCAGGCACATCTTCAATGGTACTCACAATTACGAATTGACTTATTTCATATCAATCTAGTTTCGTTCAGAAACTTAAACTTACGTCGAAATCGTTTGTCGACTCCGCATGCCCTCTGCCTAGAATTTCACTGCGGTCTTATTATTATGTGCTCCGGCACACGTCACGCAAATTGTGCTTTGTACGTCATCAGTAGGGTTGTGTAAGAAATCGCGAATAGAATAATAGTCGACGGGACTATGTTTTCTTTTTGAAGAGCTATGCTACAGCGATGTTTGAAGAATCGATGAAAATTTTGGAAATCGCGAGAAAACTCGTCGTATTTACTGTTTTGGTTTTGAGGGTCACGTACGTTGCTACTATTTTCGCGCCGAAAGTGAAAAAAGCAGCTCCTCGTATCTTTTGGTCTCCAGCCCAGCTTGTGGTGGCTGTTTTTCTTTCATAATAGTGTATTTATACGACGACAGAAGCAAAAATAGTCTAATATTGATAGTCTTGGGGTGGCTCGGTCCAATTAGTGAAAGAATGGGGAAGGGGTAATTTGAGCGAAAACAAGCGGGGTCTCTTGAGCATGGCTCGTTAGATTTGCATTCATAAACAGGTGTTTAGACCCCGGACAAAGTATCCATGTATCTTTCTACGAAGATTATTACTTTTTTCAGGATGCGAAAGTACAAGAGAAAATCTGAAGGACCTATAGTCTCCAAAGATCTGATGAAACGTGCCGCAGAACAAGTCATCAACGGCAAAAGTATCCGAAAAGCGACAAAAGATAACAAATTAGACAGAACTGCGCGTTCTTCTTCTTTTTCATGTTTCTATTGTGAAAAAAACCATTATTATCCTACAGGCTCAACTGGGTCAACTGAGCCATCTGGCTTTTGTGATATTCATGTAAGTTTAGTCTAGCAAGCAACGTTTTTACTCCAGTTTTTTATGGTGTTACATAGCCAAATAGACAACCTATCTATTTTAAAAGATATTACTTGTCACTTCATTAATTCGGAACTATACTTAGAACGAAATCATAATCAAGTGACCCCGCTCTGCCCTACACGTATGAACGGTGAAAATAAATATTTTTACAAATAATTGTAATCGTTATTCGGCATCGCTCGACTCCATAAAACTTTGATAATAACTCTCTCTTTGAATTGTACAGATATTTTTCCCCGTATGTACACTAATATTATGCTAAATGTAAAAAAAATCGTACGAGTCGTTTTCGTGCTCTAAATGCCCAAAATTTGCATCGACTTTTCGGATCTCGCTGTAGTATTTCCCCTCAACGAAGTTTTCAATCGCCTGTGATTTTTTAAAAACGATTGCAAGCTCTGAGATTGGAAATATCGATAACAATTGCCCGTGGTTAATTAAAGGTGCATTCGCAAAGTCCTAATTTCAACTTGGAGTATCCATATGAGACGTTTCAGTAAACTCGAATGGATTTTGTGGATTGCTTTTTGGGCTGCGTACCTACGCGTTCAGAACCTCGCTCGAAAGGGTCTGGACGATTCGAAAGCCGGTGTTTTCGCCGGTTTCAAAGTAAAGCGCATCGTCTTTACATTGTTGGACGGATCCTTCTGGTTGATGTTACGGTTCGATTGATTGTGCCTCGGGCGGTAACGATACCACCAGTATTCGAACAAGAGGGTGACGCAGGCTAGCCCGATACCGACGAATATCACGATGAAAACGCCACCGATATTGTGTATGCTTATACCGTCGCTCTGGTCGTCGTCCTTGTCGCAAACCTGTTTGTTGATATTCCGATTCCACCATTTGTTCTTCAATTTCTCCAGTCTACGCTGGTTCAGCAATTGCAGGATACTGAAAATAGACGCAAATGTTATCGGCTATTTTATTGTTATATTCAGGGGTAACTCCACACGCGGTCTTTGCAGTTGATAAAAAAAAAAAATAATCGAACTTTATCGAAAATATATCATTGATCGAAATACCAGGTGTAGAAGTATAAAACCGGAATTCCCCTATAGATGGTGCTAGCCATCAGTTTAGGGACCGGACCGTAAGACCACTTGTGCAGCGCCATCATCTCCATCTAACAGCTGACGAAGATTTCAACACACAACAACCGAAGTTCCTTACACCGGTACATTTTTCTATAACCTTAAGGGAGCTTTCCAGTGTGAAATTTTCAAAAAATCGATTTTTTTTTTTGCTTTATCGAATAGTATACACTCTTCCGAATATTCCCTGAAATTTTCATGCCGAAATTAAGATTATTTCGGTTACTGTACAGCATTTCCTGGAAGAAGGCAACGGAGCGCTACAGCTACAGCGAAACTTTGAACGCGTTTTTCTCGAAACAGCATTTTTCAAAACGGTGTCCAACTTGGAGGGCAGAGTTTTAAAGCTATCGAGTTGAATTTTTTACACAATATTCTTAACGTCATTGTTTATCGTGCTATGGAAGCTTTTTTTTTTTTTTTGACATCTTCCTATTTTTTTGTAAAAAAAACTGCCAAAAAAAATGCTAAAATCGATACTTTTTGTTCAAACCGGCGCCATTTTTGCAAAAAAAAAAAAAAAGCCTGCATAGCACGAAAGCCAATTATATACCGATCAATAATCTTTTTGTGTTTTTTGTTTCAGATCAAAATTGTGACCCCCAACGTGGACACCACATCCAAGTGCATTTTCTGCAACAATTGTTTCATCATTTTTATAGATATTAATTAATAAATAAATCGATCTTTAAAAAATTGTTTTGTATTCTTCAATACCCAATTAATATACAAAAAAAACCAGACCGATTAGATTATTTTTTCTTTAAAAAAAAAAAATCGCGAAAAACAGCGATTTTTCGGGCTGTCACACTGGAAAGCTTCCTTAAACATGTCGAGTTTTGTGCCTACGAACCGCGATTTGCGGAGAGCATTGGTTTTCTGTTATCATTTGAAGTAAACTGCTGCAGAATCGCATCGAATGCTTGTCGAAGCTTACGGTGAACATGCTCTTGGTAAAACACAGTGTTTCGAGTGGTTCAAAGAATTCAAAAGTGGTGATTTTGACGTGAAAAACAAAGAGCTTGGGAAACCACCGAAAATGTTCGCAGACAACGAATTGCAAGCCTTATTGGATGAAGATGATACTCAAAGTCAAGAAGAACTCGCGGATCAATTGAATGTGACGCAGAACGCCGTCTCCATTCGTTTTTATAAATTTCCAATAACAGACGTGTAATTTTTACAAAAAAAATCCGGTTTCATACTTCTACGACTGGTATACACGAAAAAAGAGCACAATTTTTTTTATAGATGTTTTCAAAATTATAGAAAGTTCGTCGGTGAAGGAGCCATTTGCCGATAAGTCTAGCGAAAGAAATCTCGAATGCTTTGAAAAAGTCATTTTATCGATGATTCACGTAGGGGAACCCTACGAGGAAAAAGAGTCCATTGTATGCTTCAAACATGCTGTTTATCATTTGTAATAATTGTTTCTACTCTCTAAATGTTTTATTCATACAAAAAATAGTTAAACAAAATAATAATTTCTCAGGAAAATATGAGAGGATTCTTTCGTCTTTCAATGCTGCTACTATTTGTACTGCAAAACGATTCGATATCTCGCGTACTTTTCTGCAATAAAAATTTGATGACCATCGTATTTCAACGTCGCTAGTAATGCGAGAACATTACTAATTGCCTAGAAACTATGATATTGGTTCATATGATGTAACTGCTCTCGACTAATCCTATCGTAAGAAGGTGCATCAAGTACTTCCGACCCTTGAAGCAGGTAGCCAAATCAATTGGGTTATCACATTACTGCATTTCGTTAAAATGCAATAATATACTTGACAAACATTTGCTAAGGGTATCAGCTTGTTTTGTTCCTTTTTTTTATCAAGGGAGGACACTATTGGAAAATTTTCGAAAAAATAGTTTTTTGGCAAAACTTTGAAAAAATCCCTCGAACCTTAAAAAATGTGATGCATATTCGTTTACAGCTGAAGAAGGAGTTTTTAATTGGTTTTCGATCTATTTTCGACGGGAGCCTCCGAGCGCTGAAAAGCGTGCGTAAAACTTCAAACACGTTTTTTCAAAACCATGTTTTTGAATTCGGCGCGCAGCAGAACTCGAACAGTTTTTGATCGCTTTTTTTGATTAATTGAAAATTGTAAAAAAACATATCATTTTTTATATGAAAACTGGTTGAAAAAACGAACTTTTTTTAAAACTCGTCTTTTTTCATTATTTTTTATTTTCCCCCGAACATGACTCCCAAAACTAATACAATTGAGGTAAATATTTTACTCTCAGTTCCAGGATTAAATTGACGACAGTTCAACTGCGTGCCGCAGAGAAGTTTTGCTGAAAAGTATTAGTGCTATAGCGAGTCATGCGCCGCCATTTCGTAGTTTTTGACAAATAATTTTTTTTAAATATTTCAATATATTTGGCCACGGCTTCGACACACTGGGTCAATTTGACCCGGATAGTGCTTCGTCCACATGCCCTCAACGATCCTTCGGTCGGTTTTTATTGAAAAAAATCCGGGATACCCTTCAAGCATTTCTCAAGCATGTCTGCATAATTAAAATTCGGAAAGTATAAAATTGAATTGTAAAAAATTATTGAAAACTTTTAATTTTAGGGAAGTGAGCATTTTATTTCAAATTCGTCCGGGTCAAAATGACCCAGTGTGTCAAGGAAGGGTTAAACGAAACAATCCCCTCAGGTAAATGATTTTTCAGCTCCGCCACCGATGTATTTTCTTATAATCGGCACTCTGACGGAGTCGCGGCTATACACAAGACAATTTTTCTTTCGTTACGAACGCGTTGTTCAATTGATCCTTGAGAGGCGAGCCCTGCTGTACAGCGATGGCGTACGGTTTCCTCGAGAATTCGTCGCCAACGACGACGAGATCGCAGCTGGTTAACGCCAAATACTTAATATCGGTAGCGTCGCCAATAAAAGCGAATTCATTTTTGGTGCTGGAGTTGAGACGTCGTACGCGATTCAGAGCTTCCTTGAGATCAGCGGGAAATTTGGCCTCCTTCATGGCTTGAAACATCTTCGTGTACTTGTCACTGACCGGATAATCCCACACGGCGAGCTTGGCTCGTTCAACATCCGAAAGGCTGTCGTTTAAACTCATTTCCTTCCAAATTCTGCAATAGCCAGATTCGCGATGACTCGGACGAGTGAATAAGTAATAGGTACAACGGTCCGTTGCTATGACATACGATGGCATAGGGGAGAGCGGGGTACAATGTATCACGGGGTGCTGTGAGCTAGATTCGATTTCTCCAAGGTTCGTAACTCGTAAATTACGAAATTTTTTCGGTCGGACAGCGATTTATGTTTGGTTCCGTCAGGCCTAAAACAAAGTCGATAGCATCTCACAAAGAGTTATTGAAAATTGAAAACTGATTTGAGACTTGGACAAAAAATCTTTCGCTCGCCGGAAAAACGTAAAATATAAGGCAATTATATAAACTATAATAATGATAAACTACATACAAACTATAATATCTAAACGTAATATATAAGGTAACTTTCTGTAGCGCTTGGGGTTTTCAGTCCTAATCGATATATTTTTTATTCATGATAAGCTCAGTGACTTGTGTTTTTCCATTCGTAGTTCAATTAATAGTTATTTTCATCAATGATCGAATATTTAACTAGTACAATGTACCACCGAGATGTGGGGCACAATGTCCCGACTCCCAATGAGGAAGCAAAGAACTGACGACGCTCCCAAGAAGAACAATGTGTCACGGGCCGCTGTCAACGACGTGCGATTTGTAGAAATAAATCGTTCCTGTGATATTACTGATATTATACTGATACTGATATACTGATTTTGTTTGGGTTCGTACTGTTATGTATAAAAAGCTCTTATCTATGTTAGGAAAGTATAAGAGTTTCAACCGCCTCGTTGTAGCCTACGTTTTGCAGTAGCAGTTGACACACTGTATCCACCTATGACACATTATACCCCACCCGTGGCTTATAATGAGTCAAGCCGCAATTTTTTTTCCATCCCATTATTATGGTATTTTAAATCGTTTGCAAAAAAATATGGGAGCTTCATTGTACGCCCGAAGGTCTACAAAATCGGTTATGACCTTTTTTCTGATCAGACTACCTTGATCAGAGTAAAAGTTCGTTGGAAGAAAAGTCACACGCTATCCCGCTTCCCCCTACCTATTGCCATGGTCAATCCTATACGTATGCATGTATCGGCACGAAGAGTGACGGGGGAGATATGCCGGACTATCGGTTCTCAAACTTCGTGGGCGAAGTATTTGACGCGTATTGTACGGGGAGAAAAGCTTTTGTGGAGCATGCGAAAGGACTTTTCGCATGCTCCAAGAGGATTACGATGCTCCACTGACAGTGAAAAGCTATCTCAAAGTGGATCAGGTTGTCGAAGCACGTGTGTGTGTGTGTGGGAGTAGGGTGAAGACGTATCGACCGAGAAAAAAAGAGAAAAATTCAGTGGATGTCGAAGCGAGACGATCGATCGAAATTCCTCGAGCGATAAGCTTGACATTGTGTAGGGCAGCCGGCAGGCCAAGATAATCGAGAAAATTCATTTTCCAATGGACTCGCGTTCGTGTGTACATAAACGAGAAAACGAAGTACGTTATTATTTGTACATATGACCGAGTTATTGTTGTACGTAGGGTTTTACTCACTCGTAAAAGCGCGTCTCTATGTCAGCCATCCTCTCGAAGTACACGTAAGCCTCGGAATTATCGATCGGTGCATATTGAATTTTGTACTGCTTGCTGAGGTCATCGAGGGATTCCACTGGTGTGTCGAGCCTCGAGACTGTCAGAAAAGCAGCGAGATTCGCCGTGTAAGAGGCTATTATGATGAATCCGAAGAGCCACCAGGTAGCGGCTACTAGACGTCCCGAGAGGTTCTTAGGCGCCTCTCCGCCACCCTGCGGGGTCAGTGATGTCATGCAGAACCACAGACACTCTTTGAGAGTGAATTCCCGCTTGTCCTCGTCCTCCCGATACTTTTCGCGATTGTTCTGATAGCTGTAAGGTGACCAACGATCGAATAGCCACATAAGGAGGCTCGTGAAGAAATAAGATCCGAGTATGCAAAGCCACACGTCGTTCTCGAGAACGGTGAGAAATTTGAAGAGGGACGTTGGACTTTTGGGCTTTTGCATAAGTATCGAGATACCAACGAGATCGTAATAAGGCACGGTAAAATCAACGACGTTCTCACGCTCGGCCATTACTGACAGGGCACCGAGTGCAATATCGGCCCGCTTCTCCTTCAACTCCCTTATCATTCCGTCCCAATTTCCCTCCTCGTCCATCGCGCCGAACTTTCCGTCCGGCGTCAAGCGAATCTCGTAAGTGAAATTCAATAATTCACTTATATCCTTGATCAGGTCGATGCAGTAACCCGTCCACTCGTCCTTGACAGGATCGTACATTACGAAAGGTGCTTTCTCGACCACCACGACGCGATAGCTCGTCACCGCTGTGTGATTCCTCATGGTAGTTTCCTTCGGTATCTTCGCAAATGTACAGGGAAAAAGGGGAATCATCAATCAGGCTGAGACTATCCGATTCGCATTTGTCGGCCTACACCGATCAACCGAGATGGACGAGTCGTTCACAGAGCGTCGTGAACTCAGGGGCAATGGGAACCGTACCGTTTCACATGACGCATGAAAAGTCTTTTGCGGGCGGCAATATACGATCACGAGAATGAGAGGGGACGCGCTATTCAGGTTAACGTGACTCGGCTGATTTTCTCTTGTGCCACTTTTCTGGCAGACGGTAAATTCCAGTTGACGCAGAAGTTTGGATTCGTGAAAAGAATTGTCAGCCGTAGAGCTTGAAGGGCCTCTGTAGCTACCGGAAATCCGTACAACTTCGTCGTGCACTTCCATCGGCAACTTCGAACTCTTTTGCATTAGTATTTAGCAAGTACTTTCAAGCGAGACAATTAGTATTCAAACATTCGTACGATTGTCGGTTTTTGTGAAATACTTTTGGTCACTCAATGGCGGATTGTGAAGCAAGCCTATCGAACGCAGTTAAGATTCAATTGAATATTGGACATTTCCCGAATGCTTCGGTGCAGCCCGGTACGACGCGCACTGGATTTCTTTTTCATTGCTCCGGTTTTTTCTGTTGAGAATAAAAAGTAATGTTCCTACAGTATTGCATTGAATGGAAAAGTGCTCGACGAGCAAAGGGGCCTAGCAAGGTTCGCATACGGGGCGATGAGCCTCGCCGAGTAAAGGGTGAACCGATCACGGTTCTACTGTAACTCACACCTGCTGGTGGATTGTTTGCCCCGTTGCGCTTTGAACGGATTCAATTCATGAGTAGGTTCAAGTGCTTCGATCAATTACGCAAGCAAGTGGTATCATTGTATAGAGTGGTATAAGCCCCATTTGATCGGCCAAGCCTCCGTTGGATCTTCAAGCTCCCTGATGGCAATTATATGAAGGACTGTTAGGGTCTGAGAGCTTGCGCGGTTTATATCGCCATTCTGATTCGGTATTAAGTGCAGCTATTAAGGCGTTACATCTGACAAGGAACATCCCTCAGGTGACACCCTTCGATTTTGTTGAAATTTGGATATGTTATAAAGCACCGAAAAGTAAGCGATACGTATTTTTTTTTATCGGCGGAAAAACGGTTTTAAGGGGTGAAACGCGCCCTTGAAAATAGGGGTGTTTTTCGTTTTTCGTCGATAATGGTATCGTTCTCATCTCCAATGTATAGTACGTGAAAAAATAAACATTGTTGCAATTTGAATTTTTTTTATATCTCATACCGTTAAAACGTTATCGACGAAAAACGAAAAAACATCCCCATTTTCGAGGGTGCGTTTCACCCCTCAAAACCGTTTTTCCGCCGATAAAAAAAAATACGTGTCTCAAAATTTTTTATGCTCTATCACATATATGAGTTTCAACAAAATCGGAGGCGGACACCTGAGGGATGTTCCTTGTGAGTAGAAAACAAAATTCGACGTATTGTTGTCGGCTTGAGCGATGAACGATGAACGAAAAATAATGCCATTTTGCGAAAAAAATGTTATACGAATCGTGTGTACTTCTCTGACAAAACTAATTTTCTTGTTCTAGGTGCTAACCTATGAAAGTTATGCGTCCTTCATCAAAGTACTCGAAAAAAAACGCTCTTACAATTAGTGTAAGGGCCGTCCATATATTACGTCATCGATTTTTACTGATTTGCCCCCCCCCCTCCCAAATCATCCTATCCTTCCTATCGTCATAGTCCAATTATCGTTACCGTCATGCACCGACCAGACCCCCCCCCCCTATTTTCAAACGACGTAATTTATGGACGGACCCTGGAAAGGTTGCGAAGTCGATCTCTCCGATTCCGAAGAAATTTCGCATGCTTGTAGAATGGGTCAAAATAGGTGACACGTATCTTTTTATATCTGCGGAACCCGATTTTCAACGAGTAATACACACCCTCGAAATAGGGGTGTTTTTCGTTTTCCGTCGATAACGTTATCGTTTTCATCTCCAATGTAAACTACGCGAAGAAATTAACATTGTTGCTATTTGTAATTTTTTCATATCTCCTACCGTTAAAACGTTATCAACGAAAAACGCAAAACGCTCCAATTTTCGAAGGTGCATTTCACCCCTTAAAAATTGAGTTCCGCAGATATAAAAAAATACGTGTCGCCTATTTGTACCCATTCTACAAGCACGCGAAATTTCGACCTCGCAACCTTTCCTTGTGAGCTGCCATTTCCCATTTGTCAGTATACTTCAACACATGTAGAATAAACCCTCCAAACCCCATTGGGATTGATGCTTTAGTATCGTTAAAAAGAAATTCCCGAAAAAGTCTCATTTTTCGGTTATCCGCGTAGATGCAGCGCCTTAATCGACGTCAGAACTACTCTCCGCGGGCCGGGGTGCAGGGGCCTCGCAAAGTACGAGGGCAGTAAAGAGTATAAGATGACACGATCGGGAAAAGTATCAGCAAAATGTTGTACGTGTGTACGAGTACGTACATATGTAAAAGGGGGAGACCAACGATCGATAAATCATCTTCCCACGGGACATTCAATTTATTCTTTATAGGCAATAAAGGGAAAACTTGCCTGCCAGTGTGCGTTGATGCGCGCTGGCCAGATTCCAAGTACATCCGTGGAGATTGCATTACCATTTGATATTACGATCATGGATACGCTCATGTTGAAGCTGGCTTGATGCTCGCCGTTCTTCCGCCCCCACGTGACATCGGCGAAGGTCTGCGTTACCTGGCCGTCGCTGACGACACGCTTGAGTTTGCCGAGATAGTCGAAATTTCTCTTGGGCGTGTTATTGCCGTCGTAGGAGTCGCAGGTCAATTGTTTGGGTTCGAGGGGCCAGGAGGCGTCGTCGATGGAGGCTTTCATAGCCGCGACAGCGATGCGCAACAGATCGTAGTAAAAGGCCGATTCGATGACGGGCTCGGGCAGCAAGCCGCGATTGACGAGCTCACCGAGACGCTGCTGGCTCGCGGTATCGATTTCCGGCTTGAAAAACACCATCGAGAGGTTCTTGCACTCGCAACGGGGCGAAAAGTCATGCTGGCTGAGGGCGTACCAGCCGTATTTGCGCCCGGTGAAATTCAACGATTGAGCGACATCAAGGGTGGAGGTGAGTAGCTGCTCGCCAGCGAGAACGAAAAAGTTAACGATGTCGAGCTTGCGCAACTGGGACAATTGAGCGCGCGTGCCTTCTTCGGTATCTTTGGCGCGAACGATGACGTGCCGTGTCGGCACGTTGAGCAGGAGACTCTTGTATTTGTGATTCATCACGAAACCGTCGTCGAATATCACCGCGAGATTGCTGATGTTCAATTGAAGTGCCAATTGTCGTATCACCTCGGGTATCAGGTCAGCCGGTGGCATTATTTGCACGAGGTAGGATTGTTGATCCTCCGTGAGATCGCGCCAGTGTCGCAGGTCTCCTTCCTGGCCGAATTGGGCGGACAACGTCGGTATACCGAGGGCCGAAGTGAAGGAATTAACCGTCTCGGCACCCAGACCCGTCCTTGTCGTGTCCAACACCATGTCCGGTATTTCCGTCGGTCTCTCCTGCAACGCCGAGTCCCAGGCCGTACATATGCGCTCCAGATCCGCCTTCGGATCCGTACCGTTTATCACTACCGTCACGACCTTTCCCAACCACTCGGGATGCTTTTCTCTCGTCGATTTCAACGAATTCATCACACTCTTGTTCGCTATCTCGTTCTCCTCGCTGTTGATGATGACTGTTCTCCATCGGCCCGTTCGTGCATCGGTAAATCAAATCGTATTGCCGTCGCGAATGAGCGGGTGTGTTTTTTTTTTTCATCGTAGGAGCAACAAACGATTCTCAGCGTTTGAGAACTGCGAGATTTATAATCGGCAAGTTGGAATTTGGTTTTTGCATAATCTGTATTATTACGGTGAAATGGGGTTACTTACGGTTTGGGAAGTTTTCTGTGGGGTTTTGAACATCTTAAATTTCAACTGCAGTAGAGCAAATTTTTTACTGCAGTGGAGCAATGTGTCCTTCGGCTATCAAATATATAAGAAATTCAAGCCCCACCACCACACCCCACAATTCTATGTAGGAAAAGTGCCAAAGTAACCTCTAGTGTGCGGGTTCTTTGACGAGGCATTGAAATGCAACTTATGTCAAAGATTAAGGGTTACTTTGACATTATTTTAATAAAAAAATGAATATTTTATGCATTATACATGGAATTGAATGAAAAACATCGATTTTTTACAATCAAATCGGCATCTTCACCGGCACCGTCCCTCTAGACGGACGGAAATGAGTCATTTTTCGTGAATTTTTTTTAAAGGTGATAAAATAATCGCTTCTTTTAACAATTTTGACACTATCTTATTACAACTTTCAAGTATTAAATTTTGTTTTCTTTTTAAACAAACTAAAATGGCGAAGTTATAAGGTATTCCTTTAGGCGTCTTTTGAAAAATTGGTCATGTTGGAGCTCAAAAAGTTATTGATCGATCTGGCTGAAGTTTTGGGAGGTTTCTCACTATAACATTATTGGAAGGATACCTTATACCTTATAACGAAAAAAAACAAAATTTAATGTCAATTTTTTTTTGTTAAAAAAAACAACATTTTAGCACTTGAAAGTTAAAATAAGATATGGAACATTTTTTTTAACGAGGCGATTATTTTATCATCGTAATTTTTTTTTTAAGTATGACTCGTTTTCGGGCATCTAAAGGGATTTCCCCTCTTAAGGAAACGTTTTACATACAAATATCAAGTACCTAGGGTACTGTTATAGGCACTTACAAGGAACGGTTTTTAAGAGGTGAAACGCACCCTCTAAAATAGGCGTGTTTTTCGTTTTTCGTCGATAACGTTATCGTTCTCATCTCCACGGTATAGTACACGAAATAATAAACATTGTTGCACTTTGAAAGTCTTTGAAAGAAAAACGAAAAACACCCCAATTTTCGAGGGTGCGTTTCAACCCTCAAAAATCGGGCTTCGCAGATATAAAAAAATACGTGTCGCCTATTTTTGCCTGTTCTACAATCATGCAAAATTTCATCGAAATCGGAGATATCGATCTCGCAACCTTCCCTTGTTAATCAGTCTTACAATGATCACTGAGATCAAAATCAACTTGAGCAACCTTACAATCAACTTTAGCAACATTATAATAAACTTGAACAACAAATTTGAGCACTGATAGAAAAAAAGTGTTTTCTAAAAAACACATCTTAACCGTATTTCGGTGCTGTGTTAAGGTAGCCCCAAAACTGTCAAAGTTACCCTTAATGTCAATTTAACCCCATTTTACTGTACGTTTCTGTGATAATGTTCTCACGGCAATGTCGCACCGTTTGATCGTCCAGGCTTCTCTATATTTAATCCACCCCCCCCCCCCCCGGCATATAATATATCGTCCGTGGAAATATTCTTCTGGCATTTTCACATCCTTTGAAAATGAAGGCAGCTTTCTTATTCCGCTATATCACTAGGAAAACGACGACTCAGCAGGAAGATTGCATTCCTCGTCTCGCAGTCGTCGTTTTCTCGGTTTCGCAATTACTCCAATTCTATATGTCACTGTACGACCTCCATACATGTATCGCCCTCTTTGCGAGCACGTGCTCAGATATATGCATGTACGGCCACGTAGATTGAGACAATTTTCGTCAAGACTTTGGCAAAAGTTATTTCCCCAGACGCGAGAGACTCGTATCCCATATGCGGATATATAGCTATATAGTTTAATACACGTCGGGGATTCCGATAGCGCCCGCTATATGCCATTCTATCGCCCCCTTGTGTACTTCCGGTTTATAATGCACACATCCAAGAGAGGCAAAATTCTCGAGCACTTGGACGGGAAATTGATGCAACTAGCATCGCGCCACAAAATTCGATACGCGTGTTGTTACGTAGGGTTTACTGTTATTACACCGAATGCCCGCACGACCCTCTCCCAATAACTCGAATATTTGCGGTGGTCATCCCATTTGACGGATCCAGAAAATCGAAAAAACATGTTTGCAAAAATGGCAAAAAAACGGTGCATGTTATATGGATCCGGAATAGCAGACTAATGATGAGAGCTTTGTGTAAATCGTACCTGAATTTTTAAACGTGTTTTTCTTAAAATTGTATTTTCCAAATTGGTTTCTATGATATCTGAAAGAATATCGAACGGAGTGCGCAAAATTTTTTATGGTACAGTCAGCACATGTATGGTTGTCACCCGAACTACAATATTTGTGATATCTGTCAGATTTTTTAAGCTGAAAAAGTATGAAAAACTGACGATACTTGATACTTAACTATTAAAACAAGTCAAAAATTCAGTTTTCGATGTTTTTACGTTACTCCAGTTTTGGCGATAGCCTCAGATCTACAAATCAACATGCCGTTTGATTTTTGTTAATTTCAGGT
Source organism: Ophion costatus (assembly GCA_951751655.1). Taxonomy (NCBI): domain Eukaryota; kingdom Metazoa; phylum Arthropoda; class Insecta; order Hymenoptera; family Ichneumonidae; genus Ophion; species Ophion costatus. The sequence goes on along the minus strand of OX632357.1, from coordinate 20,187,639 downwards.
GAGATTAAACTCGTTATTTTTGTTTGATAAAATTTTGAGGGACTGTTATAATGTTGACAAATGTGTGGTGAAAATTCAAAGATAGTGTGTTTTTATGTTTCATAAAAAAAAAATTCTCAAAAAAATAGCTCTTGCATGGGATGATCCCCTTAACACATAGACGATAAAAAAATAGAATCAAATTGCACAATGCAATTTATTGGGAAATTTGTTCGGGGGAGCGGGTTAATTGCGTTTCTTCGATGGCGACTTGAAAAATATTTAGGATTTTCTTCTGAACGCTATAGAATTTTGGAAACGTGACCAATCGGGGCTCCATCGCAAAAAGGGGTGGTATTTTTTATGACCAAATTCCCATGTGACATTGTTATAACAATTAATATTATGAACGGAAAAGTCCCACGAATTCTAACAAACTTTTATTTGACCATAGTAGCAGTCCCCCAACAAAAACCCAGATAAATAATTAGCGCATATTTATTGTACAGCAGCTTTATTCGCGATTGTTTAGAAATCCAAAAAATAGCAGCATCAGTTTGTTTGAATTTTATGTGCTTCCCCTTCCGCAATATTGATTGTCATATCGATATTAGGCCTTAGGTCGCTCTAGAGACAAAAACGGCACATTTGGTGATTTTTTTTTCAGTGAAACCATCAAATAAATCAAAATTACAAAATAGGGGTTTTATTATCCATGTAATTGACCATCCAAAATTATTCTTTCACAGCGATACATGTCAAAATGACGGCTATGCAGTTTTTTTCCGATGACGAATTTATTTCTGGAAGGTCAACGGCCGGACCAACAGCGCCTATAATTTTTGAGTTATTATGAGACACTAAAGTTTTTTCGATTATATATCAGAATAGCTATAAAAGTTCGTAGGATTTTTTTTTGATATATTGTTTTTTGTAAAATGGCGCATTTTTTCAACAAAAAGTATAAAATGCCATGAGAAAATCGTGAGAAAATTGTTTATAAAAAAGGAACTAAGTAATAGAATTTAAAAAATGCTACGCAGAGCCTTAGAAAATATAATTCTAAATGTAGAGTTAAAATTTCAAGTGAGTCGGTTGAAATTTGTTTGAATTATGAGGCCGGGCGAATTTAAAAATGTAGTTTTATTTAAAGTTCGTAGAAAATTAAGACATGAATAATGTTTCAATACCTTTAATCTGGGATGCCTGCAGATGAATTCGAAAATCGAGTACTCGGAGATTTTTCATACCCATAATGTATAGGAATGTAATTTTATAGGTACTACCTTAGTACCTATAAAATTTTAACAAAATCATCGATTTTTGGAAAATCCTCGGCTAGTCTTTAAGTGATCAGAACCTTAAGGCCTTAAGTGATCAGAATCACGAAAAGATTGAGGCTGATTTTGGGGTCGAGCTCCGACGTATTTGCCTATGACAGCATTTTTCGTCGTCATTAATAAATAGTTTCTTCGTCGGCAAATATATTCTCATGATTTTCATACAATATCATAAAAACACTAATCTCGATCATTTTTACATACATTTCACTCGACGAATTTAATATAAAATCATACCAAAAAAAGTTTCTCAAAAGTTATACATTTACAGACAAAAAAAAGCTCCTTTGTGTATAGCCTCTGCAGCTGGCGTGCGCCAAGAACTCGCCACATTTGGAGCCGAATCCAAGAGATGTAAGAAGTAACTTTTTGTCAGTGATTTGATAGTATGGCACATTTGTATGATAATACGGAAATTCGGAGTGACGCTCGGAGCTTCTAGGTGTACCCGTATGATACCAAACGCGACGTATTTCGCTTAACATTTTGGGGAATATCAATATACGCGAGAGAAGATGAAGCTGCACGTCGTGAGAGAGCCAGATGATGGGGGTGTATAGATTATCTTGTATATGCTTTTGAACGACGGAACGGTACGATATTCCGTATGATATCGTTCTTAACCGAAAATTCAAACGAAACTTTCTAAAGCTCGTGATACAAGTACATTAAGGGGGAGATACCTTCAGACGAGGAAAAAATTTGCTGATTTTCATTATTTATTTTAAAGGAAAAATTCATTCATCATTTTTGAGACTTACGGTATGTTATATTACTAATTTTGGCTCTACCTTGGTATTTCTTTTAATTATCAATCTTTAAAAATGGCGGAGGTATGCCACGGTCTTCTAAACTCGTCAAAGCTAGCGTGACGTATAGCTAAAAAAACTAATCGACCGATTCTGATGGAATTTGTAATAAATCTTTCTAACATTATTGTCTAAAACACGATTCTAAATATTTTGAAAGACGAAAATGCAAGTATTTTTTCATTGCATTTTTCGGAGATTCAATATTTTTGTCTCAAAGCGTACTATTCTATCAATTTTCATTTTCATTTTTCGGAAAATTCAATCTTTTTGTCTTAAAGCGTACCATTTTATCGATTTTCAATATTTCTCACTTTTTCTTGGTTCATATTCTGCGTATGGGTATTAATAAAAGAAAAATCTGCGTGGGGTTCTTTTCATATTAATTCCACCGACGATACGTGTCACGCCGTCTGATAACATTTTTAGAGATTAATAAATTAAGACAATGGTGAATAAATGGTTTCCTTCAAGAAAAAAAAAAAAAAAACATGAAAATCAGCAATTTTTCCTCGCCTAAAGGTATCTTCCCCTTTAAATTCATCGGAACATTCTCATTTTTAGTATTGCATTTCGTATTCTTGTACACGTAGCGTAGGATTCATACGAAGTTTTGTGCTACTTATAACCACGTCTTCTATTGATGATTATTCTTTAAGGCGAGATATACCATATACAACGATCGAAAAATCAATTTCTTTTTTTTTCTTCTTTAAATGATATAACTATATATGTAACAAAATATACGTATCAAAGTGTCAAAGCGAAATTCGCAAAACTTAAACGTTACAACCCGTCAACGCTGTGCCTCGACGCTCGGATTCGGATCAGGCTGAAACTTCAAACGCTTTTTTTTCTCAAAACTGCATTATCGAAATTGGCGTGTAGGATTACTTAAAAACTATTAAGCCGATTGAGTTGAAACTTTGATAATTAGAATTAGGTTTAAATATTGATAAATATGCAACCTTCTACTTGACGAGAATTGTTTTTGAAAAATTGAAACCAAAACTACTTTTATAATCCACATTTCACAGAAATGTTGCGTGAAATGTTTATTTTTGTTATAAATACCCGCCATTTAGTTAAATTTCCATTTACTTCATTTTAATTACTGTCACATGGAAACGATATATGTTCTACCTGAAAAAATATTTGATTTTTTTGCATGCAAAGTCTACGGGAAGCTAGACTGCATTTTGATGATGAGTAAATAAAAAAAAAATGTTTTGTATACTCAAATATACTATTAAAGTACACCTAAAGTTTGATAATTGCAGAATAATTATTCCTTAGTTTAAAAAATCGCTCAATAATGCTTAATTTTTTCTCGTCTAAATGTATATCCCGCCTTACGGATGTTGAGTCCCAAATCGCAAATGATGATAAAATTCTGAAAATTTGGCATGTTTTTGTATGAAGTATTTCAGAGGTCGTGTAAAAATTTCACGACAATTAGGAAGCTCGTTATTGAACAATTAACATTCACAAATTAAATGTTGTTTTATGGAAACTGATGTAACTTTGCAATAAGTTTTTTTTTGACCTCTGATTTTTATAATATCTACAATATACTGAAAGCAACGGAAACAAAACGAAGTTTATTGATACATTTTTTTTTATTTCTTTCAAAAATTGTTCTTAACAAAATGTTCATATTCTACTAACGAGCTTCCTAATCGCCGTGAAATTTTAACACGACCTCTTTAATACTTCATACAAAAACATACCAAATTTTCAGAATTTTCTTATCATTTTTTATTTCAACCCTTAAGGAGGTTGAAGTAATGATGATAGAATTCTGAAAATTTGGTATGTTTTTACATGAAGTATTCAGGAGGTCGTGTAAAAATTTCATGACGATTTAGAAGCTATTTACTGAACAATTAACATTAACATGTTTCATAGGGACTCAACATCCTTAAAAAAGTATGAATGATAGCTTCCGATTACTACTGGGAAAGCTCTCAGCATATTCAGGTAAAAATGAAATCATATTTGGAAAATAAAAATTGAGACTCACACAGATTAACGGGTCTCGAGTTAGCAGAAGTTTTGGTTGGGGTTCTCGCATCGTTTTCTTGCTGGCCCACGACGTAGATGTGACTGTGAACGTGCAAGCTCAACACGAAAGTAGAAAGGACGAGAAGGATTCTCGTGCCAGGAAAACTTTCGGTCATCATGATTGAAGCCCTGGACGAAGTGTCAACGAAGAACCGATTCGATCGCTAATGCTTCATCTTTGTCTTGGGTAATGTATAGCACCCTCGAAGTTGGACGGAAGTCTCGAGAGTCGAACTTCGTGGAGCGCCCAGGGGCGAAACCAAAAGCCCAGTTTTTGACAAATCGTCCGCTAACAGAGAAACGAACTTGTAATAAAATCGTGTTGTTAGTTGGCCACGATGGAGGCGGCAACTTACGGCATTTATTGTGCCCCGATCATATATTGAAACACGGGCGCGCTCTTCGAATTCTGCGCGATGACTAAGGAAGCGTTGACGAGGAACTTTACTGTCCTGTCGTGTGTCCTCCGTTGATTTCTGTTTGTCCATCGGTTGCCGCGGGGATGACCCAATCAATCCATCTACCAGCGGTCTTCCAGTATACGATACATACATAACGACCGCACAGGATATATATATATATATATATATATATATATATATATATATATATATATATATATATATATATATATAGAGAGAGAGAGAGAGAGAGAGAGAGAGAGAGAGAGAGAGAGAGAGAATTATAACTTGAGTTAGAGGGTGTACAGACAACCACGAGACTCGTCCTTCGTCCTGGGAAGTTCGTCCCGCCTGTTCGCACCCTTGTTTCTCGTTTCTCAAAAAGAAAGCGTCGGTTGAACGCAACACAGAGCTTCCATCACGGAATACGAAGCTCTCAACCCGCATCCAATCTGATCTACAACCGGTAAGTGGTTTCGTATGTGATCTCTTCTGCATGCCAAGGGCGTCGCCAAGGGGCAGAGAGGGGGGGGGCAGCTGCCCCCTACAAAATCGAAAAATGTGTATAAGGGTCTGTAGTGTCTACAATTCGTATTTCCTCCATCCTCTTTCTCATCTTGCCCCCGGTCACCGTTGGACCATTAACTGACGACGCTCTTGCTGCATACTATACCACACTATAAACGTGGGATGTCGAGCGATTAACGGGGTATCTCTTTCTGGAGGATCAATTTGAAGGGTCAGAATGATGATTTTTTTTTGGCAACACATTGGTTGGGATAAATTAATATTTTCCCAGCATGTTGTACACACGTTTATGGTTACAATGCAATTTTTCGGAAGAAAATACTCTACCTGGCTGAAATGTAGTCTGAAACGAAAACAAATATTTTTTTGTTCAATTATTTCCAACTGGCTATGGGCTCACGATCCACTTTTCGAAATTTTGGAACATACGAAAAATGACAGCTTCTCTAAAGAAAATCTCATTTTTCTCTTAAAAAACAGCATGCTGAAGTCATTGTTATTAACGAATGGTTAATCCAATGAAAAAAAGGGATCGTGAACCGAAAATGACTACTGTTTGAACGCTAACTGTGCAAATTCGAGTCAATAGTGTGAAAGTTACTCAAGATGTCAATCCCGCCGTGTCAAGATATGTAGTTTCGAGATAATCGCGTTCAACGTTTTGATACATATTTAACACGATTTTGTGAAATATTGTCGTCTTACCGTTAGTCAGCGATTCCGCCACCATTTAAGTTTCCTTTCTCATCATCGAGATCGTGTTGCACACCTAATCTATGCAATCTGCGGGCATTTCGGGCTTCTTTTGAGTGTTCTTGCGTGCTTTGATGTCCGCTTTCGTTGCACGCGAATCATCCTTAACCCGACCCACACTGTTTCACTAATATAGGTGTAACTTCGTCAGTTTTTAGAACTTCAGGGTCTAGTTGGTCTTAAAATATTTTTGAAAGTTCACACTATGACAATATGCTAAAAAATTATTTTTTAAAATTTGTAGAGAGGGATACCCCCCTTAATACAGAATCTCGGGATCGCGCCTGATTTCGCTGTCAACCGATGCAGGATGACGCTGTTGTCGAATCGTTGTTGTAACAGTGTATTGTCGATCCGTACTCCTCGTACGATTGTTCACAAAAGGAACGCATATTGTTCCAGGAAATACGGAAAATCTGTGGAGCATCCTATGCGTCAATTTTATTGCGATTGCTATGTGTTAAGGGGGGAGATACTTTTAGGCGAGGAAAAAAATTGTCGATTTTTATGATTTTATTTAGAGAAAATATTTTTTCACCATTTTTGAGACTTACAAGGAACATCCTTCAGGTGTCCGCCTCCGATTTTGTTGAAACTCATATATGTGATAGAGCATCAAAAATTTTGAGACACGTATTTTTTTTTATCGGTGGAAAAACTGTTTTGAGGAGTGAAACGCAGCCTCGAAAATGGGGATGTTTTTCGTTTTTCGTCGATAACGTTTTAACGGTATGAGATATAAAAAAAATTCAAATTGCAACAATGTTTATTTTTTCGTGTACTATACATTGGAGATGAGAACGATACCATTATCGACGAAAAACGAAAAACACCCCTATTTTCGAGGGCGCGTTCACCCCTTAAAACCGTTTTTCCGCCGATAAAAAAAAATACGTGTCTCAAAATTTTTTATGCTCTATCACATATATGAGTTTCAACAAAATCGGAGGCGGACACCTGAGGGATGTTCCTTGTTAGGGTATGTTTTATCACTACTTTTGGCTTTTACATGGTATTTTTTAATTAATCTTTAAAAATGACGAAGGTATGGCACGGTCGTCTAAACTGCATTTTCGAAACTGGCATGACCTAACACTAAAAAACTAATCGACCGATTCTGATGCAATTTAGCACAAATCTTTCTAACTTCATTGTCTAAAACATGGCCCTAAATGTTTTTAAATTAAAAAAAAAAAAAAATTTCGGAATATTTAAACTTTTGGTTTCGAAGCGTACTATTTTATCGATTTTTAACACTTATCATTTTTTTTCGTTCGTATTCGGCGTATGAGTGTTAAGGAAAGACAATCCTTCGTTGGTTTTTTTTTCAGATTAATCCCACGGATGTTACATGTGACGCCTTTGACAACATCCGCCGCAACTCGTTTAGAAGACTCTGCCATACCACCGCCATTTTTAAAGACAAATAAACATTTTAAAAACCCATGTAACAGCCGGAAGTAGTAATGGAACATACTCTAAGTCTGAAAATGGTAGAAGAAATCTTCCCCTAAAAAAATCATGAAAATCAGAATTTTTTCCTGGCCTGAGAGTATCCCCTCCCTTTAATTGCGTTGTTCAATGACTCAGAATTAGCTAGAATGGCAAACCTGACACGATTGGAGAAAATCATGACATGGAACTGCAATTTTGAGACCATAGTGCAATCTCAGTTATATTGGTGTATTGAGCTGATATTGAGTTGCTGAAGCGGCTGCAGTACGAAATTTTGGCTAGTAGTAACAATTTTTGACCTCAATGAGATGGTTGCAAAATTTATAGGTAAAAATAATATTTTCAAAAAACAAACTCTTATGTAATATACCAAAAGATAGAAAATAATTTTTTTTGCCAAGTCACCTATATGTGACTATAAATAAAAGCTTGGGTCGCTCAAGTTTTTAAATGTTTAATAAATTTGATCAATGCAGTTTCATTAACCGTTTTTAATTTGGCACAATTAATTTTAATCAATTGTAATCTTAGTTTAAGAATTTTTATTTAAAAATCCAAGGTTGTCTTACAGTAAATCAAATACAGTTGATATGTTAACGAACTTGTATAAATTAGAAAATTATTTTCTACTTTTTGGTACATTAAATGAAAGCCTTTTTTTTAAATATTTTTTTTTACATATAAATGATTTTCTATAATACTTTTTAGTCTTTAATTGATTACACTAGTTAGTTTTTACTAGTACTTTACTAGTTTACAAGTCTGTCCGTTAGGAACATGGAATGCTTGTAAAAAACACAAAGACTGTAATTGGAATTGAACTTATGACTAATTGCTGCATATAAACTTTTCACATACAAACACAGCTACGCATTTGTTGGTATGTGTTAGAGAGATTTTATATGGATGATTAGGTATCGCTAATTTTGAATAAAAACTTAAAAATTTTATGTACATATTTATTTCAAAGTTGAATCATGCATTGTCTCCCCTTGGATGCAAGTCTGCGAAATTCCAGAGCTCTGAGTAGTCGGGAAGTGGGTGAAATGTCGATTTTCCATTTTGCATCTCACAGAAAGTCAAGTTAAATAAAAGCTTGTAAAACAGTACAAGGTGATCATCGAGGAGGATTGGCAACGTGCAATTACGTATTGACGTCAGACGAAGCACAACCCCCACCCCAACTGGCAAATCCAACTCCAAGCGATAGAGATAGGAATTCTGTCGCAGTAGTTTATCACAGTTTTGCTCACCGATCATGAGCATGTTCAACATTATCCTAAGCTAGGGGTTCTTCCCTGTTTTTCTCGTGCCCTCCACAACTGGCAGATTCCTGTGCTTCACGAGGTGCTAAGTTTGTCTCCGGTCACCATATGATTATCGACCTCGTCGTCGAGTGCGACCACGTTTAACCGAGGAAAGCTGTAACCCACCACATGTGCGAGTCTTTAGAAGAGTACATGGAGGGTTATAGAAGCTTTCGTACACCTTTGGGCTGAGTAGCCGCTCGCCAACATGGATGACGATGCAGTATTTGTGCTCAGAAAGCTCTCGAGCACGACATAGACACCGCGGCCTCCTGTGCGGCGTCATCAAAGAAACGAGCCAGAGGAACCCCTGTATGATGTAGTAAGTATATAAACCCGCCATGTCGAATAGCCACGCTCGGACGAACGCTTTCAAGAATATGTATACAGGAAATAGGTTATGTACGGATCAATATATATACACACACACATGTGTATGTGTATATACAGGGTGTTAGGAAAGTCGATGCAAAGCCTTAAGGGGATGATCGGTCGCCTCGTTAGGAACATATCTAACCTAGGTTACCTCAGTCCAAAGTCTTCGAGTTATCACGGTAAGTATGATTTTTGCAAAACTTCCCAATATCAGGTACTAACTCGTTCATAATGTTCAAACAGACAATAATTGGTAAAAACTTATTTGCGTCTTAGCTTAATGTGTATTCAATCGACAAACCCCAATACCATCATCTGTATCCACACAACTAACCAAATGGGACGTGTTGAATAATTAAAAACTTGTCAGAAAGTAAAAATACCTCTTATGCTTATGCTATTAAAGAAAAAAAGCATTAAGGTCTTAGGCCAAAGTAACGGATTTAAAGTCATGTGCGAATTTAAGAATTTTTTTTCGTATGAAAAAGTGATTCACTAACAAAATTAATTACACATCTATTTAGTATAAATATCAAGCTGTTGGAATTTTTTTTTTTTTTTCGATGTGCAAAATGGCCGGCAACTAATATTTTCTTTTGTTATATTTTGTAGGCGCCCCGCGGCGTGACATTTAGCATCCACAATTTTTGACCTGGAACAAAAAACAAAAATTCTCGTCAATTTACATTAGAGTACTTGAAATTAGAGAGAAATTAGAGAGTTTGAAAAATATTGTTTTATTCAAAAGTTGTAGGTATTTGAACTTAGGAAATGAATTTTCAGTAAAAAAATTCGTTATAACTGCTCATAACATGAAAAGTTTTCGGTTAATCAGAAATTCCGTACGTACTTCTCTAAGAAATGCAGTAAGGAACGTAACTTTTAAATTTGAAGTAAGTCGAGTGAAAATTGTTGAAGTTATTCGTCACGCCAATTGGAGAAAAGCTGTTTCGAGAAGTTTCGAGTAGTCGGGCATTTTGTACATCGAGAAAAAAAAAATATTTTTTCTGACAGCTCGATATTCATACTAAATAGATGTGTAATTAAGTTTATGAGTAAATCACTTTTTCATACGGAAAAAAATATTTCACACGATATTATACCCGTTACTGTGGCCTAAGGCCTTAACATAAGAGATAAACGAGTTAGTACCTAATTTTGGGAAATTTTCCCGAAATCATATACTTACCGTGATAACTCGAAATCCTTTGACTTTGGACTAAGGTAACCTAGGTTAGATATGATCCTAATGAGGTGACCTATCAGTCCCTTAAGACTTGGCATCGACCCTTCTAACACCCTGTATATATATATATATATATACAGACACGCGCCGCCAACGAGAGCAACTTCTCTTATTTTTCCATCCCTTGGCGTTAAATTATTCTCACATTGTTGGGTTGTATCGTTAAAAGCTGGCAACATTGCAATCACCGATTGTACAAATAAATCGTCAGGCACTTTGTATTTTTCACTCTTTAGTTTTCATAGGATGGTTGTAAATTTCAACGCATGGCAAAACCTGCTGGTAGCGAGAAGGCTATGCTAGGGGGTATAAAAGAGAATGGGGACACATTACGTTACTCGTTCAATGCTCGTTCATTTATTTTTTAGTTGTCATTCGTAGTTCTTTCGGGGCGTGGATAAATTCTCTTGACGTTCTATGGCGTGAATGAGCCAAAAGACCGTTGCTCGGAAAAAAGAAAAGCGTGAATAGAGATAAATATTCCATTTGTTACGGGCTTTTCGTTACGCGGACGGAAGGGATCAAGTGGCACACACAAAAAAATCAGCACTTACAAAGAGAGCCGATTCGTCGAAGATTTTCTCTGCATAAAAGTCGTTTTTCACAATAATACGCGAGTGGGAGTATATGAAGATTCAAAACGCCATATATCCATCATGTTGACGGTCGATTTTTTCCCCTCTAAATCCACTGACGTATTCGGTTGAGCAGGCGGTACAGTCTACACGAGGGATGCCAGACTCATTGTCGCGTGATTGTTGTGCATAAAAAATCACGAGACTCTAATGCGCGAAATGAAGTACGGAGGGAGAAATTGTCTGAAAAAGGCCACATTTCGAAGGACGATTTCTCGGAGTCTATCTAATAAAAAGAGCCCATAAAGAGCAATGAAACGATGGTGACTTTGGTGGCACTTTGGTAGGATGTCTCGAATAGGGAGATGCCCAAGCGGTTAAAAAAATGCAAAACCCTCGTGGAATATTGAAGGGAAAATATCATGGGAGGAAATACAATGTTGGGCGATGGCGAGCACAAACGATCTGGGCTTCGATGATAAAAAGGGAGGAAAAAAAACACTCCAGCGAGACGATTTTCATCAGGCTACCGCTCGAGGTAAATAAGAGGGGCTCGTTGGAAGAGCATCGGAGCGTGTGAAACAGTAAAAGAGGGTATGCTGTTGGTAAGCTCGGTGAAAAGCTTCCAGCTTCTGTGTTATCGCTAGCTCGCATTTCAGTTTTCCTCTTTCGTGCATTATTCCTATATATATCCGCGGGTCGAGCGCCGTTTGCGATTTTCCGTTTCGTCTGTTCGCGATAGTGTAATCGTGTATTTTTAGAAAAAGTAACCAACGGGTTCTTCTAGGGAAAATGGGAACTTCAAGACGCAGAAAGACAGCAAGACGCGAAACCGGACGTAGCGAAGGGTAGGAATAATCTTTGAAAAATCACAGGACCGGAGATTTGTCTGATTGTGAGTGGAAATAAGGAGCAAAAAAGTCTCAATCTCAGAGGAGAAGACTTGGAGCTTTTCTTCTGTTCATGGAACTCCTTGGTTGTGCTGACGTTTCGTGATTTTTTTTTCTCGAGATTCTAGCTGCCATTGATGGTGCAACTTCATCACTATTCTGTGCAATTGGAAAGTTCGTACTTCCTAGCCTCTGTCCTCTCGCTGATCTGTCGCCAGCTTGGGACCTATGACGATAAGCAAGCCCGGATGTTGTGTTTTCAGGATCTTCGGCCGCCATGTATAACGAGATGCTCTTATTTTCTTATAATCTCATTTCTGTCGTGCTTTTCGAATAACTTTGACATCGGTTCGCCTCTATCATCCCCGGCAATGAATTCCGGAGTCGAGACGGTGATAAGGAAAGCTCGCGACGGCGCTCCGTAAATGTTCTTGGGAATGAGTACACGGTGAGTTTGCTTTCAATATGAAAAGGATAACAGAAGATGGAGATGTACACTTTCAATGGCGAACATCTTGGGATGTAACGAAGTTAAAATAAAGGATGAAAAGGTTAAACTCGCTCTATTCCGTACATATGACCAATTCACTTTTTTTTCAAACTAGGTATTTAATTAGGTAATGATTTTTGACTGTCTGTGATGATGTCTGAGATGTGTAATTAATTTTATGAGTGAATCACTTTTTCATACGAAAAAAATTTGTTAAATACGCACATGATCTTATACCCGTTACTGTGGCTTTGTACTGTGGATTTTATATCCGTTACTGTGGATTTTTAGGATTCTTTTTTCCATTTTTTCTCTGCAGATTCGTTCGATGTCCACTATTCAACGTATTCAATACTGGACATTTCAGACGCTTACCTAGAGGTCTATAGGATTCAGTGGTTACGCCGGTTTCAGAGCCAAAAAAGCATATTTGCTCTATTTTAAAAAAATGTTATATATCAATTATTTTATTCAAAATGACATGCACATAAAAGAGCAACGTTTCAACAATATTTACAAAAATTTTCATCCAAAAATTTGGGAAATTCAGCCGGTGGGACCTGGTTTCCGGAGACCCCGAAAAAAACGGTGGATACGATTTCTCAGATACTAATGCACCGACCTTACTGATTTGCACACTTCTTCAAAATGGCATTGACTAATGTTTGAACGAAGGATTTTTAAAAAAATTGAAATTTGAATTTTTGGCAGAGTTGTATGCAAAATAGTTCATTTTTTAGTACAATTGACACTACGTATAGTATGAATGAAATGGTTCATTAAGGAACACGTAGAATTGTATTGAAGAGCTTGAATACTAAGTTTCAAGTAAATCTGACCACGTATTTCATTTACTGTACAAGCTTTGCTGCCCCCTTTGCCCCTTAAGGATTGAATTTCCCAAAACACTGGATTTTTATTAGGATGTCTAGGAGCAGGTATACAAAGTTAGTTAGTGATTTCAAGTAGATTTGACCGAATGATGTTTATTTTCCATGCAAACTTTGCCACCCTCTTTCTCCCCTTAGGGGTTCGAATTCCTAAAAACGCTGGAATACGCATTTCATTAATTGTGTCAAGAAGCACAAATACTGAACTTCATGTACGTACGACCAAATTTTTTTAATTTCCATATAAACTTTTCCACCCCGTTTCTCCCCTTAAGGGTTGAATTTTGAAAAATCCCTGCTTAAATGGTGCTTATATAATAAAATCACCATGTCTTCCAAATGTCACGTTTCTACATTGAGCGTTTCAGACTGGGCGATGATGAGTCAGTCAGTCAGTTCACGACTTTGCCTTTTTTGTATATAGATAACAAGGATTTTTTTTCCATAGAAACTTCAACACTCTTTTCAACCTTTAAATAGAGTTGTTTCGAAAAATGATCAAACAGGTATTTGATTATTTTCCTCAAAGATTATTCATACCGAGTTTCAAGTCAATTGGCCCAATAGAATAAAATGGTCCATACAAAACTTCTGCAACCCCTTTTACTCCTTTGAGGGTTGAATATCACAAATTCCTTTCTTAGTGGGTGTTTGCATCATAAAAGGAATCTACTGTCCGAGTTTTGCCTTTCCATCTTCCGTGGTTTGGGCTGTGCGTTCATCTGTCAGTCAGTCAGCACATGTCCTTTTATAAATATTGAGTGATCTATGGAATTTCCAAAATATCAAATAAAAAAAATGGCGCGAGCTCAAAGTATAGAGTCTTGCTTTTTGCAAGAAATAGGCATTTTTGTTCATCAAATCAAAAGTATTCATCGAAAAAAATCCTTTGATCAAATACTATATTTTCACATCTCGAAAAACCCCGAAAAATTTCAGAAATACAGATGCAACAGTTTTTGAGATATTTTTCTCACCAGCTTGGAAAATATACTGTCGAGAAAAAAAAGCGTTTATCGTTTCAAACAACGCTCCAAATGTCAACATAACAGCCTATAAATCTGTCAATGTTGATTCGATTACGTTGAATTTTCAGGGAACATTCATAACATGATATGCTGTCGAAACATGTTGGTTTTGGAAAGGTGATTTTTCGACTTTTACAACTAGGCATAAACCTTCAAAAAATTGTTGTGATGTTGAAAAAAGTGGTAGATGTTTTAAAAAAAATTCGACGGAACCTTTTTTTATCGTCATGTATTTTTTGATATATATACAAACAATTGGGTGTCCAATAATGAGGATCAAGCCCTACTTTACTGGACTACGTTTTTTTTTCGACTAGGAAAAGTGACGTTCTCCGAGTAATCACAGAAAATTAAAATTGGGTAGCTCGTGAGTCGATGCTTTCAATTTGTTAAAAGCCAAATGAGACACAGAGATTGGGTTAGGGAGAACGAGCGAGAACGGGGGCAAATTGGATGTATCGACGTTGAGATTAAAGTACGTGATCGGCAAAGGACGGAATTCATCTTAACAAGACGTTGACCATTCTCAAGCTTGCGGATTAACTCCGATCTTTGACGAGCTCCGTACTAGATATATAGGTGTATAGAACGGATGCAGCTTTATAGTTGACGTTTCGTTAGTTACTTGGAAGAAGTTGGGTAAGGTTGCCAATCAGGATAGCTGGCTTTAAGAGACAAATCTTTAGTTTTAGCACGTTCTACCGACTTCAACTCGATATATATTTATATATCTCCGCATCGTTTCAAAGACTTTCCGAACAACTGTAGAGCTTCGCGGTGTCTCATTAGTAAATTGACATTCCCTAATTATGTGGCTTTTTCGAGTTGTCCTTTACACTCGTTACACTTAGGTGTTACAGAAATTCACACGAGTCTTTTTTGTCATGAGGAGATTCTCTCTACTTGACACTCGCACTGATCTTCTCTCCTCTAATTCCCCTTTTTAGGGTTCCGTAGCCAAAGGGCAAAACGGAGCCCTACGGTCACTCTGCTGTCTGTCCGTCTGTCCGTCCGTATGTCACGAGTCTCTAGCTCGTAGACGGAATGAGTTACAGATATGAAATTTTGATATTTTGTGCAGAATATCGACCCGAAACCAAATATTCAATTAAAAAATTCAATTGAATTATTTTTCATGGGTGTTCCATTAGGGTGACACAAATTTGAGCTCTATTTTTTTTCTTTTTCTCACCATCCAGTTATCTGCTTTAGAGAACAAAAATTGTCGCGAAAGCTGCGAGCGATTAAAAAATATTCAGAGGTCGCTCAGGCCTCCCAAAAATTCGAATTTTCATTACGAAATCTATTTTTTTTACTCGTTCCTTTCTCACCCATGAATTTCAAGGTTCATAATTTTTTAATTAAGCTTAGTGGGCACGCGAGAGCTTCGAAATTTCCAATTGTCGCGAATTGTTCTTCTCTTCTCACTCATAAATTTAACGTTGTAAAATTTTCAAAATAATTATTTCTTTTTTTTCTTTAGGAACGAATTTTTTTAATTCACCTCACACTTCTAAACCGATAAAACGGGGGACCTATATTTTTGTTTACGAACAAGAGTTTTAAAGAATTGTTTTATGGGAGCAAAGATTATAATTGTTGGGTTAGAAGTATGAGATCAATTTTGAAACATCTGTTTCTAAAGAAAAACGACCCAGTGTTTTGGCACTTTTACAAAGCGTCAAATTTATAAGTACGAAGAGTAAAAAAAGTTGGCGAAAATTGGATATTTCCAAGCTTTTGAGCGACCACTAACTATTCATTGGCCGGCTAGAGCTTTCGCGAGCTTAATTTAGAAATGATAAAGCGTAAAATTCAGGGGGAAGAAGCAAACGAAAACAAAAATTGATTTTTAATGAAAATGTGAATTCTCGGGAGGCTCGAGCGACCTCTAAATATTTGTTGACCACTTGCAGCTTTCGCGACCATTTTTTTCGTTCTTCAAAGAAGATAATTGGAGGGTGAGAAAAAGGAAGACAAATAGAGTTCAAATTTGTGCCACCCTAGTGTCCTATACGTGAAAAAAAAAGCAAAAAAACTATTTTACCGTGACATGTGGGGTGTCATTGTCTAAAGCTCATTTAGTAGAGTACGAATATATTTTTTTTTTTTATTTAAAAAAATAAAGGAAGTGGGAGTGTCAAAATTGTCAGTTTTAGAACATTTTTGTTACGGGGTCTATCACAAAAACTAAACCAGTTAGAAATTTCTGCATATTATATACGATATCCTTGTATTTAAAGAACAAATACTGAAAACACCGATTCACAATCTAGTATACATAACAATTTATTGTATACATAATACAATAAATTTGTAATGAAAATATATAAAATGATTGTTATTTAAATATTTAAAATACCAAATGACTTATTTTTCGAGTAGGTGCTAGTCAAGAACGAGAGATCGACGTCACGGAAGAAACGAAATGGCAAATTTAAAAAATACGTGTATTTCATAAATTTCTCTTCGCCTCCTTTTTCTCTGCGAAAAAAATGACAATATTGGCAATGGGCCGGTACCAACTCCAAAAATAAGCCATTTGGTACTGTAAATATTTAAATAAGAATAATTTTATATATCTTCATTATCATCTTACACCAGGAGTACACAAAGCTTTCTGCAGCTATCATCAACCCATACGATTTCAGTTTTGTACTACCTTACTAGTATGAATATCAAGCTGTTAGAAAATATATAATATATTTTTTTTTCGATGTACAAAATGGCCGACTACTAATATTTACTTTTGTTATCTTTCTTTTTAGGCGCTCCGCGGCGTGACATTTAGCATCCACAATTATTGACCTAGAACAAAAAACACAAATTCTCGCCAATCTACATTAGAATACCTAGAGAAGTACGTACGGAATTTGAAAAATATTGTTTTGTTCAAAAGTTGTAGGTATCTGAACTTAAGAAATGAATTTTCAGTGAAAAATTTCGTTATAACTGCTCATAAAATGAAAAGTTTTCGATTAATCAGAAATTCCGTACGTACTTCTCTGCGAAATGCAATTAGGAGCATAACTTTTAAATTTGAAGTGAATCGAGTGGAAATTGTCGAAGTTATTTGTCACGCTAATTGGTAAAAAGCTGTTTCGAGAAGTTTCGAATAGTCGGCCACTTTGTACATCGAAAAGAAAAATCTAATAGCTTAATATTCATACTAAATGTGTAATTAATTTTATGAGCGAATAACTTTTTCATACGAGAAAGACTGGTCAAATTCGCCCATGATTTTATACCCGTTACTGTGGCCTAAGGCCTTAAGCTTGCCCTTTCACGTGACTCGAGGTTGACAATTTTGCTGCTATTTACCAAAAAATTGACGAATTCGCAAGAGTACGAGGGTCGCAAAAACCATGTTCAACGAATGAAAAGTGGTCAATAGTTAAAAAGAAAATAAATCAAGCCTCATCCAGACGCGGTCTGGCCGATTGGCCGTCGTTTGTTCTCGGCCAAGAATGCGCAACATTTCCGATCGAAAAATCGAAAGATGGTTCGAAGCTTTACGACGACGGTGTAACCGCCTGTGTGTGCTTGCGTACGGACTTTTCAATGAAGCCTTCGCGCTCCACTGATAATTTTCCATTACCACCAACTACATAAATCCTGGCGTGAACCGTATACCACGTAGGTGTGCTTTGCCATAGTTTACGATATTCCAGTCACGAATGCAATGAATTTTCGTCCGTTTTTGTCCATAAACTCGTATACTCGAGATATCGAGCTCACAGTGATTCACACACAGTGTCAGCGTAACGCAGACAAGAATAATATTTGTTGCCGATAAATATGCACGAGGGATACACGTTGCTCGAGAGCAGGATATCTTCGTTCGGGGGCTACATCCGCGAGACTTTTTTTACCACCCCGAGTTCTTTGGCGCGGAGTACGTGTGCGGTGAAGTTATATACACGAGGTTCTCGACGTACGTAGGATCGTACGTGTATAGGGGTCGATTTGCGACGGGGGTGGATATAGACGGGGTGGCAAAAAAAAGCTCGCACGCTCGGTTACCGAGGGATAGGTTTACACGTAGAACCGGAGATGCCGGTACCGACGACAAGCACCTGTATACATCGTATGAAAATACGCGTAAGCCGTAACGCGATTTCGAACGTGACCCAGCAAGAGGATATACGTTTGTACAGGTATACAGGCAGCGGGTGTACAGCATTCAGTGCACTGCATAAGTGCTCCTTCACTTCGTTCGGTTGCACACACACCTCTCGCAACGTTATACGCCGTGGCACGGACGGCATAGAAATACATTACGCTCCAGGATACACCCGGTACACAATAAAGGGAACAAGGGGAAAAAAATCAAATAAATTCTTCGACGAAGCTCTGGGGAGTGAAAAAATGACGATAAACTGGTCGGTCTCACGGGTACGAACGATAATGTGCAGTTTTATCTCACCGTAGAGTCGGGAGGAAAATAGAGAACGCGCACCGAAGGATGCATACTACCGCAAACTCTCTTGAGTTCACTTCGCTCTTCCTTTTGGTTGATTAAATTAAAATTTGCAAAAATTCCCGCACGCGTTTACACCGCAAACTTTCGTTGATCCTCCGCATTTACCCACCTCCTGCGCATTCACACGTATACGGGCGATTTCATCAAATCGGAACGCGAAACTTTCCGATTTGCACGAAACTTTCGTCGTAAAAATATACGGGGTTGAAAATGCGCTCGAGGCTCTTTGAAATTTTTGTCACGGCCTCCGTTTCTGCGTTTCTCGCGGGGTGCGAGCTTGTCGTTTTATCGATCGTTTTTGGGACAGTGCTCGCAGCCTGGATGCTATTCTTAATCGTAATTACGCTGTCGAAAAAAAATTCAATTTAAGGATTTATTTTAATCAAATAGGTTTTGTCCTTGTCTCACGGCCTACTAAGATCTTATTTGTTTCAAATATATTTTTTTTATCCGCTTCAGCTATTCTTTTTGAATATTAAATATATTCAAATTGAATAAATAACAATTCGATTGAAATGAATTCTTATTGGCTTGCAAGATACACTGTAAAGCCAAGTGTACTATATGCATAAAATATTTCATACATCCAAAATGAAAAGAAACAATTGAGAGTTTTACCACAATGATTTTGTGGTCAATCAGTTCATATCGTTGAGATAATGAAAGTGGTTTATCGAATAACATGCTATTGATTTTTAAAACATAACCTATAGATATATAAATATATATATACCCTCTACCCCCACCTCCCTTTGATGTGTGTATTGCAATAAAGACAGACCATAAGTTCAATCAAATAGAAAAATGGCTGACTCTACGAAAATTCTATTGAGTTAAAATTTAAAAAATAACTTGATACGTTTAGTGGATTCAACTAAATTGTTTTTTGAACAAACAAAACCGAATCAGATTTATTAGGATTAATTCAAATATTTAATTATTAGACGTTATTAACCCCTTCGTTGGCAAAGAGAATTCGGTAAAAAGTGCCCAAAATAGCAGGAAAATTTTTTATCCTGAAAACTTGTACTCTTGGGTTTTTGACGGTGCTGATTACGAATCTGAATTCAAAATTCAGGAATGCACAAAGACAAACAAATATGTCGAATGAAAATACAAATAATACAGATTGATTTAGATAAAACTCGGTACTCAAGATTCATATATTTCCACCTATTTATTGTATTATGCTCGATGTTATTGAATTCGCCATCAAAAATTCCTTCATTTTGAGTTCAGCATCACACTCAGCGTACCCGAAAACCCCCGAGTACCAAGATTTATCCAAATCAAGCTGTTTTTTTGCACTTTCGTTCGCCATATTAGATCGGACATAAAATTTTTTTGAATTTTGTCTTCAGCTTCGTAATAAGCGACCTCGAAAATCCCAGAGTACTAATTTTCATCTAAATCGAGTAAAGTTTTTGATTTTCGTCCGCCATATTGGCGCCGCCATTTTGAATTTTTAAATTTTGATCACAAATTCGGATTCAGCGAGCCCAAAAACCCCCGAGTGAGGCTCCGATTTCAAATCAGAGCAATTCAAATAGGGAAATAAAGGTTGACGCACTATTGCGTCAATGCCACACAGCGCACGGAATTTTTTGACGCCTTTACCGATTTTTTTGGGTACTAGATTGTACATTTGGGATTCGGAAAAAAAGTATGTCATTGAGCATAGACTCGACTTATTTCGTGTAAATTTTGATTACGAAAAATTAATAGTTAGCAAAGTTATTTGGGTATAATAGACTCTCTGCGGTCGCTTAAAAAATACTCAATTACAAAAAAAGACTACGTAGAACGATAACTACAGCAATTATGGAAGTTTTGGTTTTAAAAATTTGAAAATAGAACAATTATAGCTAGAGTTATGACTGCAGGCAGGTCGAGAAAAGTCGTTTTGCGATAATAGTGATTGAAAGTTTTCGTATATGCAAATCGTTGCGCCACCTGCTCTCACTAATTCGTCTGTAACTTGGTCAATTTTCAATATTTCAACTTGATTCTTTTTTCACACACTCTTGCATATGTATACTTTGAGGAAATGCGAAAAAATCGATTTTTATGACCTGCCATGGCATTTTTTTTAAGGATGGACTTCCCAAATGTGCAGTGGTAATTTAGCAATGGACATACACATTAGACTGTTCCAAAAACGGGCTTATAACCCCAGATTAAAGCCTTTGCAATCATGCATTCTTCCTTTTTAATCTTGATCAACAAGTTTCGAAGATTGAAAAGAAAGGACGCAAGATTGGCTTAAATTGGGGGCTATAAATTCGTGTACTATATATATAATAATCCTACTGATTGGTCCAGATCACTCATTGATTATATCTATCGAAAATGTTTTGCATTGGAAAAGAAAACGTTAATTTATCACGTGTAAATCAAATGGAGAATAAAAAACCTCATGGGTCACCTGTTAGAATTAAGGGACTATGCCAATGTCACTTTCAAAAAATCGATTTTTGTTTTTTTTGCCATTTCCGACAGCTTATACTTTGAAGAGTATTAGCTGATTAGCAGTTTCTATGGTAAATATCATTTTATCTTGCAAAAAACGATAGTTAAATCTTGAAGCGCGTTTTTCTCGAAATGAGATTTTTCAAATTTGCCGACATTTTAACTCAAAAAGCAATCATCCGATTGACTTGAAATTTGAACTGAGTGCTCTTGAATATATCTACTCTACAATGATGTAGGATATTTTTGATTGGATGAAAATTGACGATTTGGCAATGAAAAAAACGACCATTGTATAGGCAAGAAAACAGACTTTTTTTCATAACTACGCCATTTTGTTGGATTTGGATATTTTTCGAAAATCCTACATTATTGTACAGGAAATACCTTCCAGTTTAACGACATTTTTTCCTATTCCGGTTTCGGCTACTCAATCGGCCGGAATCATGTCAGCAGTAGAGGAAGTTTCTTTTTTGGCGCCTCCGAAGGCAGCGCTTAAGTCGGGTGGATCTCAATATTTTTCTATGAAAAAGTTATGTAATATAGGTCAAATATAGCCAAATATATTTTTAATTTTCCGAAACATTTAATTGAGTACTTTTCTTCCAAAAAATTCCCGAAAATCACCCAAATTTTCAGCGTTCACGCTGGTATAGCCCCTTAACCTACAAGCTGCTCCTTTCATCAGAGTCTTTGTTTCATTATCGAGTAATATTTGAAGGGTTGAGAGCCCGAATCGGGGAGTTTTTTTCAGGCCAGTCCAATACACATATTTGTTGAATTAAAACAGTGAACTATTTCAGCGCCATGAAAATGATGTGAATACTTACTCGTTCCATGTCCAAATTCTATCGATGTCTCCATTCGAGACCTGGGAAAAAGCCAAGGAGATGCTTGGATGCTCGGTGAGGAAAATTGTCGGCGGACGATAAAAGACAGAAATGTGCGCCAGCTCTTCGATTCGAAGTCATCACAGGGCCACTTCCATTTCTCCAGAAAAGCTCCAGAAAAATAATACACGTAACAGTGACGAGTTTCGTTAAAAGTATAACCTAATAAAATGACAAACTACGAGCGAATTATTATTTGAATTAAAAATCACAAGTTTTTGCCTCGACATGTCCAATAGTGATGAAACGATAAAATTTCGTATTCGATTTTTTTCCGACGCCCATTCTGGACGGAAAAGGGGGAAAAGTAGGTAAGTTCCCGTGAAGAAAGGAAACTCGGTTAAACTCGAGGGTCCTCTGGCGCCGTCGCTGCGAAAAAAACACGAAGTGAGAACGCTGGGTCGCGGCTTGCCGGGGGCAACGGAGGGCGGGAGAAAATCATGATTGAATAAAAATAAATGTAGTATGGATTTGTGGGAGAAATTTTCAGCGCCGCTTTTCAATCGGAACCATGTGCTCCCAACATCCCGTTCTTCTTTTCTCTCCTTCGATTATATCGAGACGCTGGGTTATTCGTGAGGCAATAAGCGCCAAGGGTTCACGCGAGTATAACCGATTGGAGAAATCGCGTCGAATATTTTATGAAACACGGAAGATTGAGGCAATATGCCCGAGAGAAACTTTTGGGCTTACGGGTACGTGTGTTAGTATTGTAATCGTTATCGCTTCGGGTCGATTCATATTGACCGACTGTGCAGGCTAAGGAGGGTCGAGCTTTCTACCGATGAAGATTAAGGGGAGAAGAATTTACCGAAGTTTATTCGAAGTATATTCAATAAAATTCGAACCCCGAACTTTCCACGAGTTTTTTAGATCATTCTCGAGAAATTAAATGTAAATCTTGAAAATTTGGCACAGCTTTTTTTAAACGAAAATTTGATAATTGCGTTGGAATTTTAAGGGGCTACCACCTAGCGACTCGAAAAAAATTTCGATTTTTTTTCTTCTGGAAAACGGTTCATGAAGAAGAAGCGCATTTTTGTAAACACAAAGGTTATTGAGAGCCTTAAAAAAAGCCTCGAAAAATATGGCCGAATCCGATTTTTTTTCTCTGGAAAACGATGGTGAAGAAGAAACGCATTTTTTTAACACATATTGAGAGTCTTTTTTTTAAACACATTTTTTAACACAATATTCAGAGCCTTAAGGGGTCTTCTCACTTTAGACGCTAAAAAGGCTATTTTCATGAATTTTTTTGATAGGTTTATATTATAGATATTGATATAAAAGTTGTGACACTTAATAAATACACTTTCAAAATAAATTTTTAAAACTTAATTTACTTGACTCACTATGTATAGACGAAAATGCTACTTAAAAAATGTACTAAAAAAATTGCAGGTCTGCGCTGTTTATGGAATCTCAGAAATGGATCATAATATTTATATATCATAAATACAATTTTTGATATACGCAAAAAACAAAATGGCGGACATTTTATCGAAAATAGAAAAAAAAAACGTTTTTTCATCGTTTTTGGCAAAAAAATTGAAAATACCAAAATTTTGAAAAGCTTTCATATGCGCTATAGCTAGAGTTGTAAAGAATATGTGGTTAAAATTTCATAAGGATCGGTTCAGTAGTTCCGAAGATTTTATCAACAAGCCGTCGAAAAACGTTGTTTCGAAAAAAGCGCCTTTAAAGTTTTTTAGGCTTACATAAATACATTAAAAAAATGTTTATGCATTTCGAAAGTGTATTTATTAAGTGCAACAACTTTTATATCAATATCTATAATATAAATCGACCAAAAAAATCCGTGAAAATAGCCTTTTTAGGGTCTAAAAGTGAGAAGACCCCTTAAGAAAAATTATGACAAGCATAGATTTTCATTTTTTTCTTCTTAGAAACAATGCAATGTGACGTATCGAAACTTCAAAGCTGAACTTCCGATCGGTGGACAAAATGATAGAAAAAAGCAGTATCGCTAAACATTTATCGGCGAACGGCTCTGCCGTTCTATGATCGATCTTTGGCTAAAAATAAATAGTACGACGAAGTATGAAAAGGGCTGGCAGGAAGAAATCATTGAACTACAATAAATGTCATTCGGACTGGCAACGATCCGAAATAACACGGAAACGACTTCATCGTACTGTCTCGGTAGCACATTTTCGCGTCCCAGTCAGTCCTGTGACTGTTCAGCTTTAACTCGGTATATATGAGCACTTGTATATATTGGATATAGCCCGCGCACGAACGTGCACACAAGCTCTTTTTCGAATGGAAAAGTCGCGAATTTCGTCGTTTTTTGTTGCCTCCCGTAGCACAAGGCTCGTGAAAATATATATATATATTTTTTTTTCATCGCCGGTTCGTGTTTCAGGCCAGTGGGCTCAGCCTGTTTTTTATTCGTCGATCCAGCTGTCGGTCGCATATTGCAGAGGCTTACGATGGCGCAAAAATCGCGCGAGGAAAACGAAAACACGTTGAGAAGAAAATGCCAGGATGCGGTTGACAGGTAAAGTTATTTACCAAGCTTTCGTCAAGAAACATTGACAACAACTGTCCGTGCTAAACATTTGAAACTGATGTGAGTCATAATTAGGTACGATTTTTTCTCATCGGTTGATAACAATTACAATTGTATTCGGTCGCAGGTTCAAGGATAGGCTAAAGCCAGCAAAGAGCACGTACTTTATAAACTTTTATTTCTAGAAAAATCAATGTTGATTATACACTTTCTACTTCTCATTTAAATTAAACTTTGGCCATTTAGGAACATTATTTTAAATGTTAATCTTAATTAGCGGTTTCGAAAAATATTTTAAAAGGCTTAAACTTAGAACTCGTACCGTGCGCACTCTGAGGGTGCTGTGTTGTAAAGAGTACGCATTGAGGACCTTTCACAGAAGCTAAGAGTGCGCACAGGAGCGGAGTAGTGGTAAGGAATAGTGGCAAGAGTGCGCCCTCTTTGGGTCACTATAATTTTCGTAAGCAAGCGAAACGACGACATAACCTTTCAATAAAAACAAAATATGAATCCCAAATTTCAAGTCTAATATCATTCGTTGGGTACAAATTAATCGCAAACCTTACAAAACGTGTTCAAAATTGTTTAAAAATAATATCAAACAAATCTTAAATTTATTCTATCATTAGTCATAAAATTGGAAATAAACACCCGAACAAAGCGAGTTGTTGTCCAACACCTTGGAATATGCCACTGACAAGTTAGGTAGTGTTGCCAACACCATAAAAAATAAAACAATTAAAAGCACTGCGTACTCTTTGATAACGTGTACTCCTTTGATGACTCTACCCTATCAGAATTTCGAATCTATTTATTTACCTTTTTTTTTTTAATTTTTGCCTTGTCCACCCTGACACAAAAAGATACGCAATTGTATTCTTTTTTTATCGAGATTTGCTCGAACACAAAACGATAGTTGAAATGGATCTTCACGGATGGATTCGAATCTATTTCTGAGCCTTTTCGTCGCAGAATTCACCGCATGATATTATTTTTCATCTCTTCTTTATCGCGATTATACATAGCACGTTTCGTGTATCCATACACGTGTACACATTCGCTCTTTTGGCACATTTCTCTACTAATATTTCACGTTGAATTCAACTCTCGTACAAAACGAGCCGCTCTCACATTACATGCACGCGTAACACACACACATACACACGTCAGTCGTTTTGCGCGAGGAACAAGCCATCTCCGTATGGAATTCACGTGTAAACATTTGTCAAGTAATACGCGCGGGCTACACGTGTACGTGTGTATAATAACTACTGGCGTGCATGCACAACCGTATACAGGTAGACGTAACGTGCCGGGTAAAGTTTGCGTTTATATATATATGTGTTATATATAAGTGTACATAGAAAAAGGGCCGAGTGCGAACAGGTACTCAAACATGAGAAAAGAGACATTAATACGTGTGGGAGCGAACGAAGTTAGTACAAAATGTGACCTGGACGAAAGTACAAACGCGGTAAAAGTCAGCGAGGCAGTATTTCTCATATTTTCCTCACCCCCGTCTGCAACACGGGACTAACTCTTCTGTCAATACTTCCGGCGCTTTCTACTGGGATATAAAATACACTATGGAGAGTACGTTATTCTTTGCGAAGTTGGTGAAGCTTGAAAAGCGAGCATTATACATGCATTTTCTGTATTTCATTATTGCACGAAATCGCACCATGACAAGTGACCCACTGTGAGTGTGCAATCCGAATTGAAATAAAATCCAATACGATTCCATTGGAATGTGAACGTCACGAGGTGGCGCTTGTATATGAATATTAAGTATTGAGCCATATTTTGAAAAATATCACGGCACATGAGTCCTCCGTTGTGACGATGTTGAAGGGTGCAACGTTGGGACGCAACGAAAATGAATTCTTGTTAATTATTCAATTTTTCTTCGTCAATTTAGCTCGCGATAATCACTCGAACGTTTTTACGTACTTTTATTAGCGATTTACGAGGTCAATTTGCAAGAAAGGGTTTTGATGGTGATAAAAATAGAGAAAGAAGACATAAACAAAAGAATCATTCCATTTCCAACGGTGCAAATTTCTACGGCATTGTGCTGAACGCACCTCTGTGGAATCCTCTGCAATCCAGTATTAAAACCGGTTCAATACACTACAGCGTCCATTCAACGTATGTCCTTTACATGTGGACGCAATTTGCAGATTTTTCGCGTCTCCAAAAATCTCGTTACTTTTGTTCCGTTGTTGTTTTAATTTACGTGTTTTCGTCTACTCTGTTTTTTTCTGCATTGTGTATGGAAATATTTAAAATGAAAAAAAAAAGGGAGAGAAAGTTAATGGGTGCCTCGGGCCAGCAAAGCTAACAGAGTATGAAATTTCCGTTGGAGTACACGCAAAACTGATCATGGGTGTGGGTGTATGCATACGCAAGAATCCCCGGAGGCCAAATGAGCACGTGATAGCGCCGTAGAGTTCGTAGGTGAAAAGCGTCCGGTTTTCTGGCGAAACAACACGGACGTGGACGCATTGGGTATGTGCTTTAACCATACCTGGGGAAAATCATTTCTGCCGAATATTATTTTTCTGTAGCTTACAATGAAAAAAACTGAGCTGGAAAAGTGATACAGAGGGATGCAATGTCATCGCTACAGTGCGGCAATGTGTCAACTTTTCAGACAGTGACGAACAATCGCGAAAAGAGCACTCGGTTTGGATTGCCGGACAAGCAGCTCGTCTCGAAAGGCCCTTTACGGCGCTGTCCTCTTTGAGCCAATACAAGTACGTGATTGATTATGAAATTGCTGTCCAATTTTCATTATACGCTGCAGGTAATGCACATTTAAGAGGGTATCCCTCTTTGGAAACTTCAAAAGGTCGTTTTTGCATATTATTATGGTGTGAACTTTCAAAAATGTTTTAAGTGCAATCGGAGCCTAATTTATTCAAAAAAGGTCGTAATGAGAAAAATGATAAAGGGCCCAGAGGGGATTCATCAGGGCGGTGGTTGTTACAGGGCATACAATATAAACTGTAAAACTGAACTTGCTTTTTATTTTCTAATTTCGAGGTGAATAATAAATAAGCCTTTAATTGAAGAAAATAGTTTTCATTATTGCAAAACACCTCGCTTGATATGTGTCCACTAATAAAGCTGATAATTATAGGGCAGTAATAGGGTTGGTTCATGGCTTCGATCGGGTTCTGTTGAGGCAACCAGTCTAGCCTCCAAGGGACCTCCAGACTGTTAGGACCCTTGCAGAGTAAGGGAAAAATAATCAGGGCCTAGTCAAAGCCCTGGCTGAATTCTTTCACGGGTTCACGGGTTTGATTGGATTAACCATTTGTTAATAACAATGACGTCAGCATGCTGTTTTTCAAGGGAAAAATGAGGTTTTCTTTGGGTAAGCTGTCATTTGTAGTATTTTTCGAAATTTCGAAAACTGGATCGCGAACCCATAGCCAGTTGGATATATTTCAATTTAAAAAAAAATTGTTTTCACTTCAGATTAAATTTGAGCCTGGTGGAGGTCCCGCCGTTGGAGGAGTGCAACGCCAACTGCAGCACCACGAACACTGTAAAGGCTTTTCTTCCGAAAAAGTAACATTGTAACCATAAATATGCGTACAACATGTTGGGAAAAATAAATTTATTCCAAGCAATGTGTCACTAGAAAAAAATTAACTATTCTGCCTCTTCGAATTGGGCTTCCAGAAAGGAATAACCCGTCGAGTACTCAAGAAAAACTTCCGGCTATTTAGGCTAAAGGAATAAATGCAGAGTAGGATAACGCTACGTGGTTGTTTTTGGAAATGGAGGCATGACCGTTCTCTTATTCCGTTTTAATCCTATTTTGCAATTAGATGAATATAATAACGGAAAGGTGGTGCGAGAGATTTCGAGGATTAAAATAATATCAACATCTGAATAAATATAGTGACGGGATACATTCGTGACCGCTGATTTATTAGTCATGCTAAGTCGTTGTGCACTCGGAAACGTTTTCTCGACCGTGAAATTATAGCAACAAATGTTCTACGTTAAAATTCGTTTTACCGGTTACGTTCACGTGTCAAATGTTCCATCCAGTCTATTCGGGTGAGGCACAACTGGTCTCAATATGTCGCGAATTGCAGAGGATAGGATCGAGTGATTCTGTGCACATTCAACATCATCAAGCAACGATATTTTCGCTATTGAAGCACGGGTAGGTATATTTGAACATTTACCCAGCGAAACTCTGTTTTTACTAGCTAGTGTGCATTAACTTCATCAAAGAGGGTGCTTATAAGAGGGTGCCAACATTCGTGTGCACTATGGATGATTTTTCGGAGATACACTGATGATCTGATGACTGATGACTTGATGACCCTGGTAATTGTAATCTCTCTTCTCTTTCACTGCGTGCTCTTTTTTACACCACCGACTTCGTTCATCTGCGAGATGTTGTTGATGAAACGGTCCAAACGAAGGTAGAGTTGGGCCAATCAATTAAAAAATCAAGTAGCGAAAAATAATCTGATTTGATTCCTTGAATGATTGCAGTAGGAAGTCGAGCAAAGTAGGATACAGAAAAGATATGAAAGCTAGCGAATAATCACGACGAAAAATTGTTCCAACGATGACGTAAAAGGCGAATGAGAAAAGTTACACGTCACATGGCCGGCTCTGGTTATTTAAAAGCCGTACGCTCGGCAGGATAGCAATCGGTCGGTGTTGCAGCAGCGATCATCAATGTCCATTCCGTACAGTTGTCGCGCTATGCTGCAATTACTCGTCAGTCTCTTCTACCCGCGAGCTCGAACAAATCCAACAACCGGGCATAACGTCAGGATTGCGAATTTTTTAATGGAAATTTTACGGCAACGGAGTGAAATCTGATCCAGCCTTCGTCAAAGCGCAGATTCTATCCCTCGGCCGAGCTCTCGCGAACGAGCTGAAAATTAATCTCCGGACGGAAGATTAACTCATCCACGCAGGTTGTCGTCAAATAACGCAAGCAAGAAAGAGCAACGTATCTGAACACGTGGCCGTATTTACGTAATATCGATACTCGAAACGAGAAAAAAATTGAACAGTTTTATTGCCTTTACACGGTTGATTGAGTTTACGCGCTATTTTTTTTGTTTTTTTTTTTATTAATACGGCTTTGTTTGTTATTCGCGATACACGACGTGAATCCTGCGCTATTTGTCAGGATAGAAATACCAAAACTTCATTCTTCTTTTAACCGAATCCTCGGTGATGAAAAAAAAACCACAGACCATGTGCACCGTATTTCACTCTTCGTTTGGACCTACATTCATTTTTCACTCGAACTATGATTGGCAAGCTATTCGTCGGAAAATTCGTTCCGCACCGTTACGAAAAAAAGTGCACGTAACATTGGCAAACTACGGGCAGCGAGGACGTTAAAAAACAACCCACACGCACACAAAACGGGTGATGTTCATCGCTTCTGCGACACTGCGCTCTCTCGATTGGCGTGTACGGAGCAAATTGGATCAATTAAATTGTACGTAAATTCCACACGCGTGACGCTAATTGGTTTTCGCAATGAATATAATATATTTGAATTATTAAATTAATAACGTTCATATCGATGGTAATCGCGCGTAATTTGTCATTCAGTCGCGTAGACGTGATTGTATTTGAACGAATTTTGGTTGATTAAAGGTAAGTTCGCCCGACATGAGGTGAGCTCATTTTTTTCGGATGGCTCATTGTCAGATTTATCGTGAAAGCGGAGACCCTAAAAACAAGGTCATCAAACGTTGAAGAGAGCAGGAGAGAGAGAGAGAGAGAGAGAGAGAGAGAGAGAGAGAGAGAACGGAGTAAATCGTATCTCATCAACTTCGCATCCAGTTGGCCGCTGCACACGCGTTTACCATAAAAAAAGCGTTCTGTGCCGATGGCCTTATCAATGTCGCCTCCTCCACATAAAAATCTCATATACTTACCACGTAGATCGAGATACGTGTATATTGCGCATATATGCGCATAGTTTGCCTAGAATTTAAGTCGTTGCGGGTGCTACCAAGCGCGCAAACGTCGAAGGCGGCTGCTTACGTGATACGTGCAGTCGACTCTTTCGGCAAAAAGCGTACGTCTCATTTATGTCGGTGGAGCACAAAAATGGTGACTGTGCTACGTAATATGCAACGAAGAAAAATATTTAAAAGGTAGTTGCAATGGACAATGTACCAAGTTATAAAGAATGATGAAAACGAGTGTTCGCTGTGCGTCGATTCCTTTGTGACGTTTCCTAATGAATCAACAGATCAAATACAAAAGATCGTCTCCCGATCCATCAAACACGCTGGTTTTCAATTTCCTCCGCCTTTATCGCCATTTGGACTTTCTCCTATTGCGCCCAGCGTTTCCAAAAGATTGCAGTCCTCCGGCACATTTTGCCAAAGTGTCTTTGTAGTCCAGTCATTTCGTCCGAAAAAAAGGCAAATAAAAGAAAATGAATTTGCGCTTCTAATTTTTTAATATGTTGTAGGGGATACCTAGAAAAGCTTAACTTGAGATTGTCGACCAAGCTTTCCTAGGAGCTTTCGCCGCCATCTTGGAAAACGCTTAAAATTTGTTTTTCGGCAATAACTCGGCTATCCGATGAGATTCGAAAATTTTTGTAAGACACTTTTTGTAGCTTTCTTTGTGCTCTACAATAACGCTTCAATCATTTTTAGCGTATCATGCATCGTTATCGAGATATCGATCGATAAAGTCAAAAATTTAGGACACCATTTTTGTTTTTTCCTTTTTTTTTCTTTGGGTCTTAATAAATATGAAAAATTGTGGAATTCAAACTTGTAGAGCATATTCAGACCTACAATTTCCTTCTTGGATTTTTTTATGTTGGACAAAAATTACGATCTCCAGCGCGCCGCAAAGTCGGTGAATCCACGCTCAGCGTCGAGCGCGCTCAAGTTAGTATATCGTATCGTGTTGAGTTTTTGCTGTGCGTAGTGTAAATCGAGGGTTCCGATATTCTGGGCAAAAATTTCGATATCTAGTTGGCTGTAAACTCGTTATAACGGAGTGCCCGCATAGAGCGTCCGTTGGAGTTGGAGGGGTCAGGTATAAAGGGACCCTTTTGTTAGGGTCTACGTGTTGAAACGTGTTCTTCTTTTCGTAGCATCTCGGTTAGTTGCCTCGAGCCTTTCGAAGTGAGCACACGTGTTTCAACAATTTTGTGACCATGGGAGACTGTTTTATTTGTAAAAAAGCGTTAATCGACGACATTTATGTTGCTAAAAAAAGAGCTGTTCGAACTCTCTTGACGGTGAGTGAGTAACACTCTCGAGACGGTGAGAGTAACACTCTCGAGAAAAATCCAGAGCTACGGTCATCGGTGGAATTATTCAAACAAGAAAAGGTCGATCCGGAGGTTCTCACTTGCGCGGGAGAGCAATTCCTTATCGCCCTATATGGTGGTGATAAGCACGAGAAGTCCATAAATATTTTGCGATTCCATCGCTTCGCAAAATCAATGACAGCGAATAAAGTGAATCACCTCTCACTACTCCCGCCAACCAAAAGCGCTGTGCGTCAACACATTTTCCGGACGTATCTCCAAGTTCAAACCTGGCTCGGATTTTTCAAGGATCCACAAGGATGGGGTTGGCGACAGACCAATCGAGGGCTCGAACCAATCACCAGCACCGCCGAACCCGCTCCGCCTGAACTATTAAAGCTCATTTCCTGTAAGTGTAAAGGAAATTGTGAGGCCGCCTGTGGGTGCAGAAAAGCGGGAATCAGTTGCTCCGTTATTTGCATGCACTGCAGTGGGCAAACATGCAGTAACGTCGCCAGAGTCGACATTTTGCTTGACGACGACGACGACGATGTCTGTAACGATGATGATGACGATGCTCTCATCGAATCAGCATCATTTCCAACGTTTCAACAGACACAACAACTCGAAGAGTTTACGGAGGACGAAGATCTTCAGCCTGGACCATCCAAGCGAAAAAAGACATGAAAAAAGTCCATCGTTCGTGTCTCGAGTGCAGAAAAAAATATTTTTCTTTCCGTTTATTTTGTTTTGTTTATTTTGTATTGTAAAAAAATAATATTTTTGACTGCACAAACAAATTATTTGTTTAATAAATTACTATTGTGTGATCCTTAATTTGTTGCTCTATGTACTTATTTTTTATCCCATCAATTTCCTGAACAATTTCCCATTCGATTCGACATCCAGACACAACCGAGCGAGCAGCTCGCTCGACGCTGAGTGCGGATTCACCGACTTTGCGGCGCGCTGGAGATCGTAATTTTTGTCCAACATAAAAAAATCCAAGAAGGAAATTGTAGGTCTGAATATGCTCTACAAGTTTGAATTCCACAATTTTTCATATTTATTAAGACCCAAAGAAAAAAAAAGCAAAAAACAAAAATTATGTCCTAAATTTTTGACTTTATCGATCGATATCTCGATAACGATGCATGAAACGCTAAAAATGATTCAGGCGTTATTGTAGAGCACAAAGAAAGCTACAAAAAGTGTCCTACAAAAATTTTCGAAATCTCATCGGATAGCCGAGAAACAAATTTTACCCCTTTTTTCAACATGGCGGCGAAAGCTCCTAGGAAAGCTTGGTCGACAATCTCAAGTTAGGCTTTTCTAGGTATCCCTTACAACATATTAAAAAATTAGAAGCGCAAATTCATTTTCTTTTTTGAATGTACGTAATGACTGGACTATTGTTGGGCCAAGCACAATCCCATCACGCGGCGGCGGAGCCGTTTTCGAGAAAGCCCGGGCGAGCACTGGAATAAGCTTTACTCGTCAACTTTGACCCACTTGAAAGTAAATTATGGATGAGCCTTAGTTTCGTTGCAGTAATCCGATCCGTGACCAAACGTTGACGCGAGGCATCAGTGGACAACGTCAATGTTTGATCGCTAATCGGGTTTGAGCAGTGGAACTAAGGATTATCCCATGATTCAGATTGGATTGCGTTTGAAGGGAAGTGAATTATTTCGCTACGTCGAGACCCAAGCAAGGAGGAAGCGAGGAGTCTGTGCATTTAGAGAAATACGAAACTATTCGGTCTGTACTTTTCCATTTCTGCTATTAACCGTCACCCGTCTTCTCCAGAGTCCAATGTTTCCGCGTCTTCAATGCTATCCAATCTTTTTATTAGATAGGTCACCCAGTGTTACGAGACACGGCAATGTCGTCGGTATATTAGATTTTCGTACACCGCTGCGCAATTTCGACTGCCTCAGCCTGACGAACGACTTTTGCATTGCACAGCACTTTTTCCTCATTCCTAATGACGCGGAATGTCCCGCATGGGTGTTTGTACACGGTCTAGTATGCAAAAGTGACGCCGGTTGGGAGCTGGAACGGGCAAACGGGAATGAACGGATGAGATCACAAACGGTCGAGTCAAACGGGGTCGTTTTCAGAAACGTGAACGGTGCGTGAAAGTATGTGCCACCTACCAACACCGAGGGATTTAACCCCGATTCACGCACGCACTCTCGCAGACTGACCGTGGCCAGCTACATAATCGGAGTTATTGCCACAAGAGTAAATTACATTGCGCACTGTATGCCCAACACTAATTCCCCATGCCCCCTGATATTTCATATCGTAACCCGTGCAGACATTTATTGGGGAGTCCCCAGATCCTACCACATCCCTATAAGGGTAGGATAGGGATGCCGCACGTAGGGAGTCCACGTTGGAATCCAACTGGATTCCGCGCTATTTCCCGATTAACGTTTGAGAATGTTTTATTTGGAGTTCTCAAACGGACATTTTTTAAAGATAAGATTCATAATATTCTGGGATCCACTTGTTTTTTGTATATATATATTTTGTTTAGGAAAATCAGTTGATTTTCCTAATTCTAAACTAACTAAAGTTGATTCTGGTAGTTAACTAAAGTTTCTAACTAAATTCCTAACTAAAACTAAAAACAAAGATTCCTAACTAAAGTTGGTTCTGTTAGATAACAGAATTCGATGGAATTTATCAAGAATCGTATCGGATTCTTCTCGATAACGTGGGAATCCTTTAGGATTCAAATTGGATTCATACCTTGGATTCCTATGGGGAATCCAGTTGAGAATCCAATCTACGAGCGTGGCGTTTTCAGAATCCAATGCAGTGACCTCATAGATCCCTATCAGGGAGTAGGAAAAAGTATGGGAATCCAATTGGATCTCTGTTATAATTTCTCCACCGGGATACACATAAACGAGAAAGGTACTTCCACTCTATACTTACATTCGTTGTTCATTATGTTTGCACGCTTCCATATTTGCGATAATACGGCAATAAACTAATTGCATCTATTTGCGATATTGAAAATTTCGATATTCCCCGAGTAGACAGTATTGTGCAAAAATTGGCGTTCCGAAACTGAGCACTCGGGGATATTCGGTGCATAAACCACGCTCCGGATGAGTTGATACATATAAATGTCAAGGGAGATGGATTGCTGGAGGTGATGATCCGATGAATATTACACAAGGGGCCCACGGGACAATTCTTCATTGACTGTACTGTGGAATATTTAAGTAGATTGATGTCAACATCTATATATATATATATATATATGTGTGTGTGCGTGTGTGTGATATATATGATATATTTGCATGTTTGAGTGTGTCGAAAGTATATTTCGAATCCGTCATATCTGTATAATGTTGATATTTAGCACATTCAGCTATTTTGGGGACAAACCTGGAAATGGCCCTTATACAAGTATACTTTTATTTCTCTATGGGTGATTTTAACGCGTTACCCCCACTTGTAGCGCAAAAAAGGCCTTTTTCATGAATTTTTTTAAAGAAAACTACAAAACTTTATTAATCGATCAATATACCATCTTAAAGAACACATCTTGAAGAACTTTCAGTAATTTTTTTATTGAAAAATATTACATTCTTTAGTGGCAAATGGCCGTCAATGAAATAATGTTTTTATATATACGGTTTGCGGTGACCAACATTGCGGCGAAGTGGATCATCTGAAAAAAAATGCGGATGGATTTAGTCAAATATAAGTATAAACTAGTCTTTAATCGAAGGATTTTAAAAAATATTCATTTTTCACAAAATGGCGGACAGTTAAAGTTAATGGTTAGATTTTAACGAAAAAAAACGGCCGTTTTCGTCTATAAAACGGCCATCTTTTTTCGAAAAAGAAAATCGAACGATTAGAGACTACATTTTTATGTATTAAATAAGCCTGCAAAATTTCAAGAAGATCGGTTCATTAGTGTTCGAGTAATCTTGGTCACCGACTTCAGAAATGCCATTTTGAGAAAAACGCGTTTAAAGTTTCAATTTCAGTGCTTCAATTCACGGATTCTTCTCTTTCAATGCTTATATCTCAGTCAATTTTGTTCGGATCGACTTGAAATTTTCAGGACATATTCTCAGATACTTATACTTCAAAAAAATGCAATAGAAAAAATCGATTTTTTCAAAATCGCAAGTAGGGGTAACCCCTTAAAGACATTCCTTACATACCGTGGAGTATGGGGAAAATTGCCTCCTGTGTGGGCAATTCTCAATGTTGAATGCCTTAAAAATCATCCTAACGCCCATCATACTTTGCCGACCAAAAGATTGGGTACACGAGTCGAAATTTCTTACCGCACCAAAAGTTAGATAGCGAACTAAAAAATAAAGATAACTGAATGTCTCAAGCAGCGTTTCAAAGAGGACAAATTCACCTTTATTCTGCTTTTTATTAGAAAATTCTCTAGGATTTTTTTCACCCCGTTACGCACTTTCGAACATAGCCATTTTTTGTTATATTTCGGCCGATGAACATGAACTGCAAAGTTTGTGGAAAATGATTTCTCGATTTTTTGCATGGGAAACTTAAAAAGGATGTCAAAACCGACATTTTTGTTCTTTTAGAAAGGCTCGTACGATTTCTTTCACCCCAGAATTGCATTCTTAGCGAAAAAGACATCTTTTAGAAAAAAAGACGTCATGAACGAACTATAGGGCTTCAAAGGAAATGTCAAGTGGGCAAAAGGCTACATAGGTTCACACTGGAGTGTCTAGAATTATTTCAAAATTTTCTTGGCGACTTTGTTTGACCATTGTTGGGTGGAACTTCGATGAGTGGAGGCGCCACTTGGGAATTATGGGGCCTAGGATAATATGTTAGGAAAGAAAATTTGCTTACGTTTTTTAAAAAATAACTACAATCTATCAAAGTGAAAAAAAAAAAAAATCGGTGGTACTCGGAGAATCGTCGTCAGTTGATTGTTGTGCCTCGAGAACAATCGGATTTAAGACAAAATATTAGAAAGAAAAAAGTCGTAATTTTTCCTTTTAGATTGGCTGACATCTTTCCAGATTTCTTTCTCAAAACTTTTTTACCGTGATTTTTTCCCCAAATAACGCGGTGCTTTTTTTGAATCTTCATCACAAATCCAGCGGAATTTTTAACGGAAAGAAATAATTGTCAATTAAGTCTCTACTCCTTCTATACGGGTTTTTCATCAAAAAAGATTCTCCGAGTTCCACCAAAAAATTATTGTTGAGAATCTAAAAAAATGTAGTTAATTAAAAATAAAAATGTAAACAAATGTCCTTTCTTCAGATATTGTCCTAGGCCCCATACCTAGGACAATATCTAAAGAAAGGATATTTGTTTACATTTTTATTTTTAATTAACTACACTTTTTTAGATTCTCAACAATAATTTTTTGGTGGAACTCGGAGAATCTTGTTTTGATGAAAAACTCGTATAGAAGGAGTAGAGACTTAATTGATAATTATTTCTTTCCGTTAAAAATTCCGCTGGATTTGTGATAAAGATTCAAAAAAAGCACCGCGTTATTTGGGGAAAAAATCACGGTAAAAAAGTTTTGAGAAAGAACTCTGGAAAGATGTCAGCCAATCTAAAATGAAAAATTACGACTTTTTTTTTTCTAATATTTTGTCTTAAATCCACAAGTTGACCTCGCAAGTTGAGTCTCTCCACTCATTAATGTTCCCACCAAAAATCGGGAAAAAATGTCCAAGAAAAATTCTGATAGAATTCTAGCCAATCCAATGTGGACCCGTGCAACTTTTCACCCTCTGGACATTTGCTCTGAAGCCCTATAGTTCTTCCATGATGTCTTTTTTTCTAAATCATGTCTTTTCTAGCTAAAAATGCAATACTGGGGCGAAAAGGAATCGTCGAGACTTTCTGCAAAACACACATGTCGGTTTTGATATTCTTTTTAAGTTTACCATGGAACAAACCGAGGAAAAAATGTTCCACAAACTGTGCAGTTCATTTTCAGTTCAGTAACGGGGTGAAAAAAAATCGTAGAGAATTTTCTTAAAATAGCAAAATAAAGGTGAATTTATCCTCTTTAAAACGCTGCTTGGGAAATTCAGTTATCTTTATGGTTGAGTCTGCTATCTAACTTTTAGTGGGATAAGAAGTTTCGACTGGTGTACCCAAACTTTTGGCCGGCATTGTACTTGTATTATATATATACACATATATATTAAGTTGGTGAATTTTTATTTCCATTAGAACTCGGATTGTACATTCCCTGCGATCCGAACGTCAGTTAAAACGGAAGTACATCAATAAAAAGTACTAGTAATATAAGATAACGATTCTACGAACTTTACTACCCAAGATCGATTATCTCGAAACGAAATGTCCAACATTGTCGGCTGATGGTTCCTTGGCGCAAGAAGTTTCAGCCGGCGGATGTGCGGATAATGCGCGGACAAGGGCATCAACAGGGTTGAAAAGCAATAAAAGTTCCGTCAAATATATACGAGCGGTTAAATCCTCCCGATCGTAATGTCACCCAACGAAAAGTCGTATCTCTGTACTTACGGCTAAGATATCAAGCCAATGGCTTGTGGTCCTCAAGGGGTTTACATGGGGAGACAACTTTTATAGCTTGCAATCTAGCCGCAAACGCGCTGAGACAAATGAGCTTTTCCCTCACGCTATGTAACGTTGCGATTGTTTGAGTCTTTAAAAAAATCCAAAAACGAGAAAGCCCAGCGTGTCGGGAAATATGCTCAACGAAGCAGCGACGTGGCAGTAAATACGGATCACCGGTGTATTTACCTAGGGTGAGCTATACGTAATCGCGCGTACGAGGATTGAGAAGAAGAGGTGGATGGCAAGTAGAACAGTACCCGAGTAGTAGGACCTGCGAGGAGGACGAGATATTCGAAGTGAAATTGTGAATCGGCGGATGGGGGTACGACGAGGGGGTCTGAGGGGGCAGGTACACACTGGTATAGTTATCGGACCCCGTCAGGTGAATTCCGAGGGTTTGCAATTGGCCGCCAGAAAGGAGCATGCACATGTCGTCCATGTTCCGTCGAGCCGCAGGGGTGGCGCATGCGGATCTCACAAATTTCAAAGGCGATGTTATTGTCGTGCTCGTGGAATAGAAACGAGGATCGGAGGGTGGACGGTGGAAGGGTCGGTCAGAGACATCTATAATAAAATCGCATACAATCGCGGAGTCAAATGGTGATATACGAACGTAAAAATGTGATAGTGCCGGAATACCTGCAGGCGGTTCGTGCAGATCGTATATCACGCTTGACCTGTATTTATATAAATAAATAGTCCTATTTTTCCTCCGTAGTCTTTTCGTTCTCATAGATTTATTTCCATTTTTGTTACTTGATTTCGCAGTCTCTCCCTCGCTGCCGTAACAGACGGAGACCTGGTATACAAGTATCATGGTTTTTCGTTTTCTTCTTTTTCACTTCATGCACACGAAAATTGACATTCGCGCACATCCTTGCGGCCAATTTGTCATGCACGCGAAAGAAAATAAAGGGGAAGACGGGGAAAGATTATAACGCTCAGGTCATGTTCAAATAAAACAATACATATATGAGTGAGCCAACCTTAATTATTTTTTAAACTAATCAACATTTATTAATCTTTTAATATTGAAAGCAAAAAAATCAGTCTTTCTGATTTATACCATATAATGTATATCTTTTATTAAACCTTTATTTTTCCCATCTTACCCTGTATGCGGGGCAAGGTGAAACAGCGCTGGGATAATGGTGGGACACGAATTTTTGGCATCTTTCGCATATAAAAGTGGTTTCATTCTCAATACCATCAATTTGATAAGCCAATCGTCTAAGTTCTGAAAAATTAATTCGAATAATCTTGCTTTCATATCATCTGATCATTTGTAAGTTCTCTTTCTTCCCCTGGTGGAAACACCGGTTGGAGAGGAACCAAACCGCTTTACTAGTTTCATTTCACCCTTCCTAACGTAAATAGTGGTACGTTGTAAAATATTCCGGGTTTGCGATAACTTGTATTCATCTTGCCCCATTAGACGGTTAACGAATTAACAAAAAATCACGCAATAACCTTGAACATTACTGCAAACCGTTCTTATTATATTAATAATTAATGCTTTCATTGTGTTTACCTACGTGTCTCTAATCAATATCAGCAACTCAAATAAACTAAAACGATGTTAAACTTTACCAAAAATGACATCGTTTTGTCCAAAAATGGGTATTGTTTACTCACTGGAGACGTGTGCTTTTGCCACAGTTGACACGTTCACACTTATTCACCTCACCCCGCCTTCCAAACTCCAACAGACACAATGCACTCGCACACACTGTTTAGTGGCTCGGATTATGATTCATCTTACTTTGCGTATTCGTTTTGCCCCGACTTGCCCTACATAATCTTGTTGCTCTTTACATATTTTCTTTCTCTTCCTTTTTTCATATCTGTAAACCGAGAGAGCGAGATGGAGAGAGTACGAGGGAGATAAGTGTCTGTACATGAAAGCTACTGGTGAGGAAATCTTCCACCCCAAACGACAAACAAATATGGCTTTTTCTTACAACGAACATCACTTAAGTGTCCGCCTTTGATTTTGTTGAAGCCCATACATGTGATAAGGGGTTATATACAGTCGGGAGGCCCAAAAAGATCGATTTTTCAAGAATTTTTCTTGAGAAGACCTTTAAATCTATTAACGGAAAAATTTGTACACATATTATGGTAACTTTTAACTGTATTTAAACATTTTTTATTTGTAAAAATAACTATTATGAAAGCTGTTTGAAAAACCAAAAATGTTTCGTTAATATAATGGATTATCTTGTAATTGATCGAAGGAATCAGCAAAATAATCATTTTTGACAAAATGGCGGCTTCTCAAAAAAAAAATCGATCTTTGACAAAAATTTAGGCTTTCAATTGTTTAATATATAAAATGGAAAATATTTCTCGGTGAGAAAAAATCTTCGATTAATGTAACTAAAAAATATACTTGAAAAGATTGTGTTAAATTTGAGACTGATCGGTTCAGCCGCTTACGAGAAATCTTGCTCACCGACTTTAAACAGTATTGAGAAAACCGCGTCTAAAATTTCAAAAGTACTTTACATTTAGTCTGCCACGTCATTACAAACGTGCGTGTAAATTCGAGAATATTCGCCGGATTGACAAAAAATTTTCTGTGTGTGTACGTAAATATATGTACATTACGAAAATAAAATTGAAGAAATCGATTTTCCAACAATTTTAACTGTATATAACCCCACAAAGCATTGGAAATTATTAGACAGAAACCACTCCTCAAAGAAAGGCATGTCGAGGCGTGATTTTGCAGTTTCACCCACAAGCATCGATCTAAATGAAACGAAAACCAAAATTATTCTCATGTTTAGCGATGCAAAATTCACTATAGAAGAATCTAAAAAAAATCAATTTAGGGGGTGACGTGCCTTTTTTCAGGGGGCGGTTCCCTCCCTTAAGACCGATTTTCCGCCTGTAAATAAAATACGTGTCTAGTAGTTTTCAATGCTTCGTCATGTACGTACATATGAGTTTCAGAAAAATTCGAGGCGGATACTCAAACAATGTTCCTTGTTAGGCTATTACCCGAGTCCCTCATCGTTCCCTTCAGTACCCATATCCGGCAATTGGTGTACACCAAGCTATGTCCGGTCTTTCGACGCGGCGGCCATTACGGTTCAGACGACGCGAAACAAGATTCTGCTCTCGGCAAGTTTGCATCGATTCACCTATACAGGCGAAACACGCTTATATATATATATATATATATATATATATATATATATATATATATATATATATATATATATATATATATATATATATATATATATATATATATGGGTGCGTATATAAACTTCGCATTGTTCCGGCTGTTTCCGTTCGTCGTCAAGTTTCGCCGTGTCCGCCGAATTGTTCCGGTACGAGAACTAATACGAACAATCGAGCACTTCCTCCTTTCCTTCCCCAATATTGCCCGTATGTTGCCGCTATATTCCGACAGATGCTCAACCTTCCCATGTCCATCGTCGATATCTGCCGCATGCCACCCACAGCCCCGTTGTAAAAGCTCGTCAACCGAGAACGCGGATTAATTTCGCGTATCGGTGGCTTCCGCGACACTTCCGCAAATGCTTGTTTTACTACGTGCGTATGAAGTTCGGATTGTTGGAACGCAAAGGTTTGTTTTTAAATTTCATTTTCCTTATTTTAATTTTTATAGAAAATCTTTTGGTAAATATTCGGAAGTGGGGTCCTTCTAGGATCAGGCAAATTTTCTTCAAGGGTTCAAGCGAACCCAAACAACCCCAAACCAACTCAAACAACCCCAAACCAACCCAAACAAATTCTGGCAGCAGCCCCACTTCCGAATATTTACCAATCTTTTTTTTAAATGTATTCCTCAGAGGTCTTCCTCTTTTACCATCCACTCCTTTATTCCTTCCCTTCCTTCCAAC
The DNA here is from genome assembly GCA_951751655.1 of Ophion costatus. Classification (NCBI taxonomy): domain Eukaryota; kingdom Metazoa; phylum Arthropoda; class Insecta; order Hymenoptera; family Ichneumonidae; genus Ophion; species Ophion costatus. The sequence goes on along the minus strand of OX632357.1, from coordinate 20,145,389 downwards.
ATTCACAATCCTTCCAGAGTTCCCTACATTCCTTCCAGAGTTCCCCCCCCCCCCCCCCCCAGAATGTTGACCGCAACCACTCTTTCCTAATGCACTACTGTATCGCATTTGCACGAGGGCCCAGGGAATCTGCGGAAAACCTGGGCCGATACAGGCGGCTATATTTGGCTGAGTTTCAGTTGTTTTACCATCAGAAACTCAGAAAAACTGCCTCCCTCTCAGAGGTTGACGCGCAAATCAGTGCACGGGCAAGCGGTCACCGCTCCAAGTATTGACGGCCCCCAATGCTGCTTAACTTCAGTGACCGCCGAGCCCGCACACCGACCGCGCGCCTACCTCTGTCGCTTTTTTATTTACCAATCTTTGTTTGTAAATTTATATTGTAGGTTACTGGATAAGTATCTTAAAAAATGGTCTAGGGACTTTTGTAGGTGAAATCTGCCAAGAGATATTAAAAGAATTCAGAAATATTAATTTTCATTGTATTCCAACAATAGGAACTTTAACTTCATATGTACGTGTGCTACAATTGATAATTGCTTTCATAATTGTTCACCGAAGTATCGTACAAACGCGATCTTTTGTCTCGAATAAAGTTCTCACACGCTCTACGTGTGACAAAATCGATATACATATGAATTTATACAAATATACACGGATATTTTTATGTGTGTATATATATGGGGTTTTCCAGCTCAACTCAGACGACCCCTCAACATCGTAGATGATAGCTTTTCAGAGTGGAAACACCTCACTCTTGGTGTCGAAAGACACGGAAATTTTGAATTTTTTCCCCCACCGCTTGCCCTCATGTTATTGCAAAATATCGAAAAGTCCACTCGAGGAGTTTTTAAAATTGTGAAAAAAATAAGATGCGTTTCGCATTTGTTTTGTGCTTTTTTTTTACCAAAGCTCAACTTATGCTTTTGACCTATACTCATCTTTTTATTGTGAAATTCAGATTGTGGCGATGATTATTTGGCAATTTGAAAGTCAGAAAAGGCCTTTTTCGGTTTCCATATACATTATCGCACCCGAATTCAATTCATCCGAAACCATATTATCAAAGTTATTTTACTTGCAAGACCAAAAAAGTACTCTTCTAACTTCGAAACTGTCGAATAATCATCCCCACAATTGAAGTCCACAAAAAAATATTGTAAATATGGGAGGCAAGAGTTGATCGTTGGTGAAAAATGCACAGAACAGATTTTTGATTTTTTGCGGCCGCAGAAGGGCACGGGTTGGGGGCAAAGTTTGAAAAAAATTAGGTGTCTTTTTGACACCAGGAATGAGGTTTATTACTACAGCAATTTATAAGCAACGATGATGAGGAAAATAGTTGTCTGGTTTCAGCTGGAATACCCCACACGTATGGTGGTGAGAGAAACAATTTCATATTAATGTATATCTCGCCATCGCAGAATTGTACGCAGTACGTGGAAATAAATTATTGAACGCAATAACCAATCGTGTGTGGTAAAATATCTACTATAAAATTGATTGACTGCAACAGCCGAATTAATAATTCAGGCGAACATATTGTCGTTGTTGCATAACTACGCGCAATTGTTATTACAACCGATACGAATAAGTAAACGAAGCTAGAAAAAGAAAATGATTAATTACGCAACGTATCGTATTTTTATCCTTGAATATCATCTCACATGTGGAAACTTTTGACTTCTCGTCTATTCGTGTCAATGTTCATGCTCTATACATTCGGTCATTACTGTCTAGTCAATCTCCTGATCGGCGATCTCTCACCGGTTAGAATCACAGTATGTACAGTATTGTACACATGTATGAGGATAATAATAATAATGTATAGGCGTAGGGAAGTTGGCGTGCCCAGGGGAGCGTCGACCGGGGAGAAAAACTCTATCGCAATAGCCACCGGCGTGCCAGGCCAACCGCCTAGCACGCCGAAAACTAGGTTCTGCAGATACCTAGCCAGGCCCCCCACAATCGATCCCTGTCGGATGGGAACCAAGAATCTGTTGGGAGGGGCACCCGGATAGGACCACGGCAACGAACACGGCTCGAAATCGGTGCCTCCAGTCGGCGGAGGAACTCCAGGAGGACCTCATCCGCCGCTGGAGGGATAGCGTACCGTCGCGGCAGGGATACATGGCGAGGTTGCAGGCCCTGTGGAGCCAAGTGCGCCCAAAGCTTGCACAATTCTTGCAACATCTGCGAGACTACGATCTCTTGTTACTACCACCAGGGATGTCTGGCTTTCTCTTCCGTGCGTTGAGTGTGGAGCACTGCCAGACGGCCTCAAGACCTGTCCTCCCGGCAACCAGACTCCCCCCCTTGGTGGAACTGGGAGGAACTGAGGAACAATGAGGGAGAGAATCATTGGAACATTTTGGCCTGGCCGCCTAGAAGCCACAAATGAGTCCCTTGCAGCAGCAAGTCCAGAGACTGCTGATTTCCTCAGCTTGAACTGGGCTGTGTATCGCACGGCTGTTGATACGAGACCCCGGGCACGTAATGACAAGGCGGCCGTCATGGTCAGGACTAGGTGGCGCGTTGCACAGCTCCAGAGTAAGATCGATGAAGCACGGAGGCAGGCATCCCGTGTTCAGTGTATGATAGACTTCATCACGGCGTGTGGACTTAGGATTGGAGTGTCTCCATGACCGCATTGTCCTCGGAATAGCAACCGATGTAATAACGAGCTCGGACCGGCTCCTGGAGATTGTGCACCAGCTTGAGGTGGGGGCACTTCTTTATAAGGCGGCAGAACGTACGGCAGAGACCCGCGGCTTGGAGCTCGACGGGCGCCAGCGCGGCGCCTTGCCAACCGACTCCGTTGCTCGGTTTTCCAAGTCTCGACGTTGGCGGGCTATCAGGGCTGCTGAGCAGTCTGTCCGGACTCGGCAGACGAAAGAAGAACTTGGATTCACAGAGAACCAACCGGCCGAGTTTGCTACGGCAATCGCCATAAACTGCAGAGAAACCAGGGGAGCTGAAAGTAGTTACGCGTCCACCTCCCCGTGGCGGGGACGGAAACTTGGAGGGTGCGCTCCGAGGCTTAGAGACTCGAACGCCTGTTATCTAATAATCCAAATTACTATACGAACCTAATACGCAAAAACTAAACCGAAAGGCCGTAGTGATAAGCCAAAGCTTCTAGACTACACAATTCATACGATCGAATTGAAGAAAAATGTCCTGACTCGGCAGCACATGTGCGAGGCCGAAGGGTTTACCAGGTGTAGGAGTATGAAACCGGAATTTCCGTATAGATGGTGCTAGCCATCAGTTTAAGGACCGTAAAACCGCTTCTGCAGCGCCATCATCTCCCTCTAACAGCTGACGAAGATTTTCAACACACAACAACCCAAGTTCCTTCCACCGGTATATTTTTCTATAACCTTAAACATGTCGAGTTTTGTGCCTACGAACGACGATTTGCGGACAGCATTGGTTTTCCGTTATCATTTGAATAAAACTGCTGCAGAATCGCTTCGAATGATTGCCGAAGCTTACGGTGAACATGCTCTTGTTAAAAAACAGTGTTTCGAGTGGTTCAAAAATTCAGAAGTGGTGATTTTGATGTGAGAAACGAAGAGCGTGGGAAACCACCGAAAAAGTTCGCAAACAACGAATTGCAAGCCTCATTAGATGAAGATGATACTCAAAGTCAACAAGAACTCGCGGATCTATTGAATGTGACGTAGAAAGCCGTCTCCATTCGTTTTTATCATTTTCAAAAAACAGACGTGTAATTCTTACAAAAAGTTCCGGTTTCATACTTTTATATCTGGTATCGGCGCCTGCCCGGATGGAGGTATCGACATCCTGGTCTATCGCAGTCGCATTGGGGATCAGCCTCTGTCGACTATTTGTGTCGTGCATGCAAGCAATCGCCGGAGACTCTAATGCATCTACTGTCGGCCTGCCCGGTAGATGCAGGCTCTGGCTATATCCATCGCCATAACGCGGCCCTAAGGGTATTACCATATACGTCACTCTTATGGGATAGACCGGGAACCCGTGCCAGCTTATTCACCAGGAGATGTTGAGCCCGTTGTCGCGGGCTAGGGGTGCAAGATTCATTCGAACTTCTCGTTCGTGACCATCTGACCGCTTCAAGCGACAAAGCATGATGTTGTCCTCTTCGATTTCGACGACAATACGATATATATCATTGAGTTCTCGGCCGAGGTAAACATGTCGCAAAAGGGAGAGGAGAAACGGCTCAAGTGTCAACCTCTCCTGGCCAAGCTGCGTCGTCTACACTAAGGATTGAGGGTGACTCGTCCTCATCATCGGCGCGCTTGGGGGGGGATTAAGGAGTCTTTTGTGTCAGGTCTCGCCGGCATATCGGTTTGCAAACCCAGCGTCCGGTTGCTGGCGGGTCGGATGCAGAAGGCGGTCGTACTTGGAACCCTCCGTTTACTCAGGCAACACGATTATGGACTACGGTAGGCGCTCGCCCTCTGGCGTGAGGGAGCGGCTATCATAGAGCGATATTTGATTTTTTCTCGCGTCTTTTTTACAGGGACAGGTTTGGCAGCCGAGGTGGTGTCGGAACCCTGGAGGGTTGCCCAGGATTATTGGTCCGGTCTAGATTAAGACCGAGTCCAACTCCCGGGGGGTGAATGGGTGTTTCCCAGTGCAAACTGAGGAAGAGCGGTGCCCGGAGCGGTAAAATCTATTACCATAAGTAAATAAATAAATAAATAATAAAACAAATGGTATTGATCTAAGAGATATCTAGGCGATTACGTGACAGGCCCACATGACAACCTCGTACCTTTTCATTGACAGAAGCGTGACAAGGTACGCTTCTGTACCTTGCGATACAGAACGCGATACATCGCGATGAAATTATATAGACCCAACGTGATCGTCAAATGCATTCCAACCTTGTGTGTAAGGGAAGTAGGAGTAAGATGATAACGCTAAGGTCATGTTCAAATAAAACAATACGTACATGAGTCAGTCCACTTTCATTATTTTTTAAACTAATCAACATTTATTAATCTTTTAATTTCGGAAGCAAAAAATCAGTCTTTCTGATTTTTACCATACAATATATATTTTTAATTAAACCTTTATTTTCCCCATCTTACTCCATATGCGGGGCAAGATGAAACAGCACTGAGATAGTGATGGGACACGAATTATTGGCATCTTTCGCATATAAAATTGGTTTCATTCTCAATATCATCATTTTATTAAGCCAATTGTCTAAGTTCTGTAAGATTAGTTCGAATAATCGTGCTTTCATATCAATTTTATAATTTGCAAGTTCCTTTTCTTTCCCTGGTAGAAACACCGGTTAAAGAGGAACCAAATGCTTAACTAGTTTCGTTTGACCCTTTTTAACGTGAATAGTGGTACGTTGTAAAATATTCCGGGTTTGCTATAGCTTGTATTCATCTTGCCCCATTAGACGGTTAACAGATTAACAAAAAATCAGGCAATAACTCTGAACATTTCTGACAATTAAACCGTTCTTATTATGTTAATAATTAGTGCTTTGATTGTGTTTACCTACCTGTCCCAATCAATTTCCGCAACTCAAATAAACTGAAACGATGTGAAACTTTCCCAGAAATGACATCGTTTTGTCAAAAAATGGATATTGTTTTCTCACTGGAGACGTGTGCTTTCGCCACAGTTGATACTTTCACACTTATTCACCTCACCGTCCCTCCTCCAAACTCCAACGGGAGCACTGTGCTCGCACACACTGCTTAGTGGCTATGCTTGAGATTCATCTTACCCCGCGTATTTGTCTTGCCCCGAGTTCCCTTACATATTATAATTGACGGGTCTTTTGCGCGCGAGGGATACTGATCAAGTAATTTTCGGTAATATATGTAGGTTTCGTTTTTTTCCCAATTGAAGGTGGGCAATATAAAAATGAGCCTTGATCATTCCGTATAACGGACTCGGAGATTACGGTTCACCTCGTCAGGGGCCCTATCCCGATTCGAACTCCAGGTTTGGCAAATTATCGTGAGGTCGATTTGTTCGTTGAAATATTGGGAAGATTACGATTTTCGTGGCGCCAAAATATGAAAAGATTTCGATAGACTTTTTCATAAGGAAGAAGATCCTGTTGATGTTAAATCGATACCTCGATTAGTTTTCGAGTTATCGATAACATTTTTTTTTCGTCAAAAGTAAATTGCCAAAGTCTCGCGTAAATATTGATTAAAAGTACATCAAATTGTTCCTTTTCATGGAAATCTTCAATAAAAGGCGAAAGTATCGTACAGACATAATAAAAAAAGAATATAGTCAAATTGTTCCTCTTCGTGGAAATCTTTAGTAAAAGACAGAAGCATCACGCAAATATCACGCAAAAAGCAAATCAAATGCTTGCTCTTTATGGAAATCTTCAAGAAAAGGCGAAAGGGTCGCACATCCAAAGTGCCGCGCGCTCACATCAGTATGGTGCTCATCTGGTGAAAAAAACTTATCCGAAAACGACATAAAATCAAATTTATTCAAAATGACTTTAAATTGATTCAAAACGGACTTTTTCTTCTTTATCGCCATGTGGAAAACTAATCTAGATGTCGACTTAAAACCAGCAGAATCTTTTTCCCCATAAAAACTCTATCGCAATCCACTTTTGTATTTTGGTGCCACGGGAATCGTAATCGTACCAAATTATTGGTTGTCCATGAATTTGGGATTATCGCACTTTCGTGAACGTGATCTGGAGCGTCGAAGGAGGGGGTGGGGGATTATTCGCTAAAATACTATTCGCTACACTACTTGCAAAGATGGTTTCGTGGTTATCTCCGTTAACTTTTTGGTCCGTTTGTGTTAGAAAGGTATTCTGTGGGAGGTATATAATAGGGGTGCACCTCGTGCAGAAGTGCCCGTAGTTTTACGTACTTTCGATTCGCACAATCCTCGATCTTTATGCCGCACGTTCCGATGGCGGGCATCGCGTTGTTCACGTACAGCGAAACAACTCTTTCTTTAGCCTTTCAAACTTCTGCATGAGCGCATATGCTACAGATGAGTATGTTTGTGTATATATATATATATACACACATATATATGTATATATATTAAGGTGGTTAAAAAAAAATCGATTTTTTTTCTCAACAGAAAATAGAAGTATGTTAAGAAAAATAAACTTTTTCAAAATTTGAGAGTTCTAAACAGTTTTTTAGTTAGTGCTCAAACGTCTTTTCATGTTTTTTTTTCATGATTAACTGAGTATTCATTTTTGTATCTCGATGCAGAAAATGTCAGTGCGTGATCCCATGTAAGTCTTCATTTAATTTTTTCTGTAACAATACGCAATTTTTATTTAAATATATTTTTACCATAAACAATTTGTATTTCCAGATTAAGAATCAATATATGTAATTCGGTTGTGAAAATTATATCAACCACTTGATAAACAAGAACACGGTGTTTACATCATTGAACGTCTAACAAGTATGCGTGTTTTTTTGGAGTAACATGTTGTTTTGGAGTAAGAAAACAAATGAAGAAAAACAAGTGACGACGAATCGAATAAAAAAAATTTCAGTCGTTTGAGCCGGACCTAAAAAAATGTTTTGACCTCTCAAATTTTGTATGATTTACTTTTTCATAGCGTAGTAATATTTTCCGTTGAGTACTGCGAAAAAAAATTAATTTCCTTTTTGAACCACCCACATCCATCTATATATATATAATATATCCTGTATCCGGTTATGAATGGATAATCCTGCAACCGTTGATAGGTCAGACTATGTCGACATAGTCTGACATAGTCTGACAAGTCCTACTATATGCTGGAATTTCAGTTTAGTAACAGATCCACCGTTTTCGAGATAAAAATCATCTGCTTCTGGTTTTTCGCGTGCCATTTTTATAAATGATAACGTTTTTTTACCCGGTTTTTTAAAATGTACTTTTGGTTATTTGTCTAATGTAGAAAAGTCTTCTCTTTAACTTTGAATGTTAAGGAAACTTTATGAAATAAGATCTTATGCAGAATTTTCCGTCAAACCAATTCGAACATATGAAATTGATAGCCTGCGGTGTAAAAAAAATGTGCTACGCATATAGTGCCAATTACTTTAAAAACTTGCTTAGTTATTGTCGATTTTGGAAAACCAAAAAATTTTAAAAAACCAAAAGCTAATTTTTAAGATAATTAAAAAAAAATAACATAAAACCTATAATCACAAAAAACTTGGGCCTCTTACTAAACTGAAATTCCAGCATATAATGGGATATGATCTAACCTATCGACAGTTGCAGAATTATTAATTCATAAAAAGACACCCTGTATATACTATATCGAATAGAATTTCACTAAGTCACAGATATGAACACACACACGCGCGCGCGCGCGCGTGCGCACAGAGTATATATACACTGGCTGCGAAAGCTGCGAGTAATTTCGTATAGACGGTGTTCATTCGGAAAGTGCGAAAATGAAAAACAAACAGAATTTCCGCAGCATCCTCAGGCGTGTATGTACTAGTGATTTCCCGCGTTCGTTTCATTTATAACGCGCTATATGCTCGACACATACGGAAAAGAAAAATTCATTTCCGCCAACCCAACGGTCCGTACACGATGAAGAGTGGAGAATGAAAAAAGTCATGAGTTCGATAATAATTTCGTTTCGCAACGGCAAATATGGGGCAACGATTGTTCCCAAACAAAGATTCGTGTAAACGATGCAAAATATTTTGACTAATTTTATGCGAGTTCCGCGTGCGATAACGAGACAAGCAGTTTCGAAAAAAACCGTGTCCGGTGCGCCTCTTGGGTATGGAAAGCCTTCGACAAACTTTGTTTAATTATTCCGCTTATCACGTTTCGGTGCTGTGCCATTCTTAATATCGTACGTGCAACTTTATTTGCACGCTGCCATGAGCCTGTGCAAATATTGTTATGCAAGAACTGTTATTCTGCTTTGAGTAATTGAGTCATACGGGGTAATTGGGTTGTTCCCCCTCGTACGAAAAGCAAATGTCCGGGAGTCGGGGATGACCTGACGATGAAAAAGATATGGGACAATCTACTGCAATGGTGAGACACCATTCGATACACACACACGCGCGCGCGCGCGTGCCCACGCATGCACATGAAGTATACGGGTTTTCGCGATACACATTTCCGTCACACAATACAGTGCTCACGTACGCAGACCTTATCTGTACATTAATATCGCTATACTTATAAATCACGACCAATGGAGTTTGAGTTCCATAATTTTTTTCATCTCCATCGTATTTCTACTTACTTCCAATATATGCACTTCCATAACTAACACATACGTATAGATCGTAGATTGGTAGATAAATATAGATAGATAGATAGATCGATAGAGCACTCTAACCCTACGTTGACACACTGGGTCATTTTGACACGAACGAATTTGAAATAATATGTCCCTTTCCCAAAAGTAAAAGTTTTCAATCATTTTTACAATATTTCAATTCTACACTTTCTAAATTTCAATTATGCAGATATATTAGGATATGTTTAAAGTATATCCCGGATTTCTTTCAATAAAAACCGACCGAAGAGTTGTTGATGGTGGATGAATATCCGGGTAAAATTGACTCAGTCTGTCAAAATCGTGGCCTAATCTGAGTGTGTCGATCGAGGGTTAATAATGCTCTAGGACAAGGTAGAGGAATCAGGCGATAGTTTTTAGAGATATTGCGAAGTGATTACGCACAGAGCAGAGACTTAAATCGAAACGAAACATGGATGACCAAGCAGTCACGAATCAAACTTTTTTTTTGCAGACGGCCGAGAAAATTGCCGATTTTTTCTAGATCCATATTAATGGATTATCACTCCTTGAGTACGAGTTTACCATTAATTCGCCTGCAAATCCTCAATTTTTATTGAAAAATCGTCAAAAGTGTTTTTGGCGCTCAGCTGAATGGAAATGGTTTAGGTAGAAGGCGGAAATAATGTCGACCCTTTTGGCCGCTTTTCCAGAGTCGCTAAAATGGCGAAATTTCGAAGAGACGTAGCATCGGTTCTATTTGAGTGGCGGAGATTTATTGGACGGATAAAAAAAAGATTTTGACGAACTTAGAAAACGGCGGTGGATTTATCGACATATCTGAATGTTTTTTTTCTTCGAAAAGTCCTCTTGAAAAATGGCCAAAAAGAGGCAAAGGGTGTATCGTATGAAAAACTTCGCAAGAATGGATGCTCCGACTTTGAAATTCTGCCAAAAATCGAAATATGATCGTAGCTCAATAAACCGGGGGGGCATTTCATAGAGAAAACGATAACGAAGAGAATGAGCCCAGAGTGGAGTTCCAAATCCACGGAGGAAAAAAGATATCGCCGATTAAGCCACTTATTTATGGTCGAGATGGGAAAAAAGTTGGATTTGAAATATTTTTTCCATGTCTAATCGATTTATTTTCACCCCCTGAATACGAATTCATAATACATCTCCCCCAAAACCCGAAATTTTCATGAAAAATCGTCGAGAACGTATGGAAGCTATTTCACCCCCTTAAATTTGCTATCCGACAAAAACGCGGAAATACGTAAACTTTAATTTTGCCCGCCTGCAACGTGTTACCCATTACGTTCAGTTTAATGCACCCCTTTTTAATTTCGGCCGAGAGGAAAAAAATGAAGGGCCGGTCCATTCTGTTGTTTCATCCCTTGAAACAGTTTTACCACCGATAAAAAAAAAACGTATCTCATAACTTTTGACGTTCTACCATACACATGAGTTTCAACCAAATCGCAAGCGGACAGAGATGTTCCTTACAAGAGCAAGACCGAACAAGCGCAGTATTCATATTCGAGCCCGAGGGTCCTCCTCATACTCGACATTATGCGATATATCCCATGTCTTCAAAATCACCTCTGGATAAAAGTGGATATTTTTATAAAAAGATCATTTCGAGGACCGTCTTCGAAACTTTTCGATCTGCTGATAGCCAACATTACATATCGATATACCGGTTTCAAAATATCCTTTTCCCATAATAGTCTCTCTCTCTCTCACACGCACGCACACATTTACACTTTTACGATGTCGTGCAGTTGTACGTATGCACAAGTGTGCAACGGGTAAGCAATTTGCCCCGATGGATTCCTACTCGAGATCTCGTCACGAAAGAGGTCACCACGAGCTTTTCTCTTGTTACGAGCTTTGCAACGATTATTATTACTTTTATCAAAGTTCTAACGCAGCTGGTCTCGAAGCGTTATTCCGGAGGACAGCAAACTGCTCCATGCAAAGTAAGAAGATATGCATGGGTTGTTCCACCAATTTCTGACATCGGTCGACGATTCGCGTGCGAGTGTCTCCGCGTTTGCACTTACGTTCGTCAAGCTCGAGAACGAAAATAAATAGTATATTTGGAGCGAGGAACGAGAGCTCTTATTCTGGATTAGTAATTGTCCAAATAGAATTATTTTTAGCTATAGTGGTAATGATAATAGTATTTAATATGAAAGAATGATGATAGTAAAAGTAATCATGATAAACCAATGGAAATTAATGATAATAGTAATAGTGATAACGATAATAGTGATAGTGATAACGATAATAGTAATATGAATGAATTATGGCAGTACTAGTGATAATGATAATAGTAATACGAATGAATGACGATAGTAATAGGATGGACGATAGAATGGATGACGGTAGTAATAGTGATAATGGTAATAATAATGGGAATGAATGATGATAGTCATAGTAATATCAATCAATTATACCAGTCATAGCGGTGATGCTAATAGCAATATGAATGAATGACCATAGTAAAAGTAATAACGACTACGCGCATATTTGGTAATCGATAATTTCATTCGGCAATAATAACAGCCATTATCGGGCATGTATTTAGTAGTTTCATTCGATCAAAATACAGTCGAACCTCGATATAAGGAAATCCTCGATAAAACGAAGTTTCGTCCATTCCCTTCCGATAGACACCCGAAACCTTGATGCAACAACATAATAACATGCACTATGATCTAATGGCTAATTGCTTGCAAAAATGGCTCCAAAATCTTTCTTGCTTTAAAAAATATCCCCATATTTATAGTGCTAATATGCTTTTTAAAGAATAGTTTAAGGAACACGATCTCTATATAACGAAAACTCGATGTAACGAATCACTAGGGAAGTTCGTTATATCGAGGTTCGACTGTAATAGTAATATCTAGTAAGTCTCACGAACGAAAGGTGAGCTCAGGAACGCCCGGTGAGCACCGTCTGTAAAATCGTGAACCCGATAAAATCTTATATATCGTCGTGAAAATTTGGAAAAACATCTTTGGAACACATTTTTCGCTGAGTGTGGATTTTTTTTCAGGCTTTCGATCACTTTGGCGAGGCCGTGATTTTGATCGATCTTGGAAAATTGGTACATTCACGCATAGACTTACGTGTATATATAAAAAAAACACTTAAGAGTATATGGATACTGTTGGAAACAGTGGCTGTCACAGTCACGCATTTTCATATGACATTACCGCAATGCACGAGACTACCAACGAGGATTATTAAGTTTTATACTTCGCGCACCCGAGGCCGGCAATTGCGGCGAGCTTTAGCCTTTAGCTGTGTGTGTGCGTACGTGTATGTGCATTTCTCTGTTTCGTTGCGTTTTAGCAAACTCGTATATTATTCGTCATTTTCTCTCTCTCTCTCTCCCCTCCCTCGTCGTATACTCCGTAGTTATTAACCGGATAGATATACAAATGCAGATACGCATACGGTACCGTGACGTACCTGTATTTATTGCTACTGCGGCAATTGCCTTTTTATTTTTGCGTTATAAATGCCAGATATATATATATATATATTGCTGGCATTTATAACGCAAAAATAAAAAGGCTATTGTGTAGGCATATATATATTTATATATATATATATATATATATATATATATATATATATATATATACCCGGCGACCGTGGCGTGATCCGATGAGGAAAGGCCTCGTTCCTGCTTTCCTGTAATGGTGGAATTCGAGTGCTTGCACAACCGAGAAAACTTCATGAGCTACCCCCCACCCCACCTGCACTCCTCCCGACCTTCTTACCCCGTTGTCGTACTAATGTTTATTTGTTTTCCTTTAGCTGCTCTTCCTTGCTCTCCACCTTATTGCTTATCTCGCGCATTTTCGCCTCATCTGCAAGAACCCCGCGGGGCAAGGGAAATTTTAACAGCGTTAACTAATTGCATGAAATAAGTCTCGATTCTTAGCTCGGATGAGTCGGCGGAACGAGCAAGCGGATGTAATAGTTTCAGCGAAAATAGTTCATAGCAAACAGTCGGGGAGCCTACGGGCTGGCTTTTCCTTTTTGTTTGCTTGGGAAACACGAGATTCGTCGACGAAGCAACCGTCTTCGGTTCGATATCTCTTAAGGGGTTACCCCCACTTGCGATTTTGAAAAAATCGATTTTTTTTATTGCATTTTTTTGAAGTATAAGTATCTGAGAATATGTCCTGAAAATTTCAAGTCGATCCGAACAAAATTGACTGAGATATGAGCGTTGAAAGAGAAGAATCCGTGAATTGAAGAACTGAAATTGAAACTTTAAACGCGTTTTTCTCAAAATGGCATTTCTGAAGTCGGTGACCAAGATTACTCGAACACTAATGAACCGATCTTCTTGAAATTTTTCAGGCTTATTTAATACATAAAAATGTAGTCTTTAATCGTTCGATTTTTTTTTTTCGAAAAAAATGGCTGTTTTATAGCCAAAAAACGGCCGTTTTTTTCGTTAAAATCGAACCATTAACTTTGACTGTCCGCCGTTTTGTGAAAAATGAAAATTTTTTAAAATCCTCCGATTAAAGACTAGTTTATACTTATATTTGACTAAATCCATCCGCATTTTTTTTTTCAGATGATCCACTTCGCCGCAATGTTGGTCACCGCAAACCGTGTATATAAAAACATTATTTCATTGACGGCCATTTGCCACTGAACAATGTAATATTGTTCAATAAAAAAATTACTGAAAGTTCTTCAAGATGTGTTCTTTAAGATGGTATATTGATCGATTAAAAAAGTTTTGTAGTTTTCTTTTAATAAAATTCATGAAAAAGGCCTTTTTTGCACTACAAGTGGGGGTAACGCCTTAAGGATGTGCGGCAGTTATAATTCTGGGTAAAAGTAGCAGAAATTTGAAATTCTCGAATATGCGCGATTGTCGCAATGTAGTGTTCGTCGTAAGCCTGCAGAAATCTTTCGTAGGGATCTATTTGGATTCCAAAACTCGCCGCTGATTCCTGATAGGGATCCAATGGGTCGACGCATGGGATCACTACGCTCATGGTGAAGCGTCACTCGGGTCCATTCGATTCTGATCGGAATACCCCATGGGAATCTTGTATATGGAGCGAATTCGATTATTAAAGGATTCTCACATTATCGAACAGAATCCGATACGATTCTTGATGGGTTGCATCGCATTGTGTACGTTACATTTTCTAAACGGAACATGTATATGTACAAAGCGAGGGATCTCAAAAAAAGAATAAATCCTATCTTCAAAGAGTATAATAAAGCTTAAGGGAGGACACAAGTGTAACTACCCATTTTCGACGGTTTTCTTTGGAATTGTTTTTTAAAGAAAGGAAATAAATACATATAAGCTGTTAAAAAATGTATCTATATATTTTTTCGTTGTACAAAATGGCCGAATACTCGAAACTTCTCGAAACAGCTTTTTTCCAATTGGCGTGACAAATAACTTCAACAATTTTCACACGATTTACTTCAAATTTAAGAGTTATGTTCCTAATTGCATTTCGCCAAGAAGTACGTACGGAATTTCTGATTAATCGAAAACTTTTCATTTTATGAGCAGTTTTTCAGCAGGTATACCGAAATTTTTCACTGAAAATTCATTTCTTAAGTTCAAATACCTACAACTTTTGAATAAAATAATCTTTTTTAAATTCCGTACGTACTTCTCTAGGTATTCTAATGTAGATTGACCAGAATTTTTGTTTTTTGTTGTAGGTAACAAATTGTGGATGCTAAATGTCACGCCGCGGAGCGCCTAAAAAAAAGATAAAAGAAAATAGTAGTTGGACATTTTGTACATCGAAAGAAAAAAAAATTTCCAACCGCTTGATATTCATACTAAATAGATGTGTAATTAATTTTATCAATAAATAACTTTTTCATACGAAAAAAAATTGTTCAACTCGCACATGATTTTATACCCGTTACTGTGGCCTAGGGCCTTAATATTTCCTCGTGTTTTCGCTTCGAGCTGTCTGCGCCCAAAATATTTCTCCTACTACCCCGTAAGAGAGTTAGAGGGTGGGAGTTTACAATCGCGTAATAAGAGTGTTAAAAGTACGTATAGTGATGTGTAGCTTGTCGAGCGACTTTTCGACATCACCAGGACTCACGTGTGTCATCGTGTGCATACAAACGGACGAGGTGTTCGGCCGTTCGTTGCTATCTCGGAATTTCTTCCTCGTCTAAGGATTGTTCCGAACTCCGTGCCATTCCGTTCCATTATTAAATTTTTCGCCAAAAGCTCAAGGCAATTCGAATTGTTCTAGTCCAGAGGGATAGTTCAATATTGCTTCGGAGTTATTGCGATGCCCGTCGTAATTGGGCTCCGGTGAATTTAGACGCGTTCCATCGACGATTGCTGTATACGGAGAACTTGTGAAATCGCGCTCGGGGGTGCCCTTATTGATTCAATTTCGAGCATCGAGAATTTTCATATATTAATATCCGGATAAAGGCACGTTCAATATTTTCAGAGACCTGACGTTGCACTTACACACAGCAGACGGAGACAAAAAATTGCAATCCCACCTTTCGAGCAGGTGCAGGAATAAAAACGGAAAGGGCCCTCTCGCTGGTAAATAAAACGGAGTAGGATGTGAGAAAGAAATATCCGAGAGACGTTTCTATCGCGGTATGAATGAAGAGATGTCTTTCTGCCTGTCAAGGAAAGCCATTAAAAGATCCTCGTGATTAAGATTTCGACCCATTGGAGCCTCGTTTTATTGAACTTCGGCTTCTTCTATTTCTTTGCACGCTATGCGAGCGGTAAGATTGCAAGAAATCATTTCCTCACGCCTCCACGACCCCTCTCGAGTAATCACCATCTTCTTTTGCTCCGCGGGTCCGCGGAAGCAGAATCCAGAAGGCAGCGTTTATTTGTCCCAGCCGTGGAGAAAAAAGGTCGGTGGCACTTGTAGGAAAGGGGCGATGCGTGCGAACAATAAGCAGAAAAATTGATGAAAAAAACGTGTCGCAATTTCGCACCGCGCATATGGTTTGGTGTACAGGTTTCTTAGGGTAGTTTATTAGAATTGACAAATTTTTAGGTTTGTCTGAGGTAGTTTATTGGAATTGTTAGAAATTTTGAGGTTTATTTGGGGTAGTTTGTTAAAATTGTTAAAGATTTTTACGTTTATCTGGGGTAATTTATTAGAATTGAAAAAGGTTTTTAGGTTTGTCTGGGGTAGTTTATTAGAATTGTTAAATATTTTAGGTTTGTTTTAGAGTATTTTATTGATCTTATTGATTTTATTTTAGTGTTAGAATTATTTAAGATTTTAGGTTTGTTTAGGGTAGTTTATTAGAACTGTTAAATATTTTAGGTTTATTTAGAGTATTTTATTCGACTTATTAATTTTATTTTAATGTAAGAATTATTTAATATTCTAGGTTTGTTTCGGATATTTTATTAGATTGTTGAAGATTTTAGATTTATTAAGGAAGCTTTCCAGTGTGACAGCTCGAAAAATCGCTGTTTTTCGCGATTTTTTTTTTAAAGAAAAAATGATCTAATCGGTCTGGTTTTTTTTGTATATTAATTGGGTATTGAAGAATACAAAACAATTTTTTAAAGATCGATTTATTTATTAATTAATATCTATAAAAATGATGAAACAATTGTTGCAGAAAATGCACTTGGATGTGGTGTCCACGTTGGGGGTCACAATTTTGATCTGAAACAAAAAACACAAAAAGATTATTGATCGGTATATAATTGGCTTTCGTGCTATGGAGGCTTTTTTTTTTTTTTTTTTGCAAAAAGGGCGCCGGTTTGAACAAAAAGTATCGATTTTAGCATTTTTTTGGCAGTTTTTTTTACAAAAAAATAGGAAGATGTCAAAAAAAAAAAAGCTTCCATAGCACGATAAACAATGACGTTAAGAATATTGTGTAAAAAATTCAACTCGATAGCTTTAAAACTCTGCCCTCCAAGTTGGACACCGTTTTGAAAAATGCTGTTTCGAGAAAAACGCGTTCAAAGTTTCGCTGTAGCTGTAGCGCTCCGTTGCCTTCTTCCAAGAAATGCTGTACAGTAACCAAAATAATCTGAATTTCGGCATGAAAATTTCAGGGAATATTCGGAAGAGTGTATACTATTCGATAAAGCAAAAAAAAAAAATTTCACACTGGAAAGCTCGCTTAAATATATATATATATATATATATGTGTGTGTGTGTGTGTGTGTGTGTGTGTGTCTGCGTGTGTGTATATATATCGTATGCTGAATATATAAACATGAACGATACATAAACAAATGAAGACGATACATTGAAAAATAAGCGTTCGACATTCTCAAAAATGATGCGAAACGAAATTACAATAATTGTCCAGAAAAATCTCCGAGCTTTGAAAGTATTTGCAAAAGAAATAAAGTCTTTGCAAATATAACGTTTAAAAAAGTACACGGCGTCAAATGTTCGGACGTGCATTTGAAAAATAATACATATCAGAAATATTTCACATCCAATTAAGATTTATATAAACATTCATCGATTCCATAAGTGCGCGTTTACGAAGATTTTTGTAACATATGAAAGTGATATGTTAGAAAATAAAGGTTGGACATTTTCTAAAATAATAGGAAATGAAAACACAAAAATGCTTCGGAAATATCTCCAGGGTTTCAAAATATTGGCAAAAGAGATGGAGTTTTTTCAAACAAAAAGTTAAATAATCGCACAGCGTCAAATGTTTGAAGGTTCGATAAAAAAATAATAAACATCAAATATATTTCGAATCCGGTGTACGTTTATTATATTTTTATACTAATTTTGTTGATTTACGTTACAAAATATATAACATAATATTATTTAAAGGCTTATGAATAAATCTAATAATATGTATGTAATATAACACGTATATATGATAAATGAATATAATAATATACTGATGAATTTTATATTTAATTATATAATATAGGGGAAAGTGGGGCATAATGTGTCATGGTGCACTATGCGTCACATGCGATTTCTCGGTGGTTTGCAGCTCGTAAAAACCGAATTTCATTATGTTGAGCCGTGATTTATATCGAATTTTCTCTGGGCTAACAGAACATCAGCAGCTCACAAAAGATTATTAAACCTAGAGAATCTATTTGAGCCTGAAAAAAACCGCTTGCCGAGACAATGCCAAATATAACCTCACTTTTTGTAACGGCTCGGGTTTTCGGTCCTAGTCAATAGTGTTATTATTTATAATGCACTCAATGACTTGTGTGTTTTCCTTTCGTAGTTTAATTAATCATTTTTTTTTATCAATAATGAATTTTTTTCTGGCTGGATATAAATGATTGTTTTCACTGTATAGTAATAGAGGAAGAAGAAAATGACACGAAACAGCAGATGCAAGACTACGAGCGACACAGTAGAGGAGACCAAAGTGAAGATGCAATAAGCCAATCGGCAAATTTGATTCGATCCCATTATTTTGGTAGTTTTCGTTATCTTTTTGCAAAAATATCATAGCTTAATTATACGCTCAAAGGTCTATAAAAATCAATTATAAACTTTTTTTTCTAATCAGCCTGGTTTGGTCAAAGTAAAGCATCGTAAAAAAGTGACACTGTGCCCCACCTTCCCCTAATATTATAAATATAATTGATAATAATGTTTATATGATTTATATAGGGTGTTTGAAAATAACCTGTCATTTGAATGTATTGATGAAACGTATTGTGTATTTGAAATGTCCAAATATTTTTACTTTAATATAAGGTACAAACATGGGGGTTATGTGTGGAACACAATATCCGATAAATTACCGCCTCGTCCCCGTTAGCAAATGTTCACTCTAATGACGAAATTTTCGATAACATTTTGGCACAATTGCGGACTAATTTCATTAATGGTGCGTCTAATTGCTTTCTCCAGCTCCGGAATGGTCTGTGGATCATTGGCATTCACTTTTTCTTTCAGAAGACCCCAAAGAAAGAAGTCCAATAGCGTTAATCGCAAGATCTTGGTGGACATTTCACATGGCCGCGGCGCGAGATAATACGACCATGAAACTTCGTCTGCGATAACTATGCAGTAAAAATGCAGCAAATAACAATTTCCATACGCCACGTATGGATGACTAAACGTATGGATGACTAAACCTCAATACTCCCTGATACCAGTTGTCAACCATTACCGTAAAACGGGGTTAAATTGACATTAAGGGTGACTGACAGTTTTTGGGGCTACATCAACAGCGCGCCAAAATACGATTTAAATGTGTAAACTTTTTTCTATCGTTGCTTAGACTTGTTGCTTAGATTTGTTGCTCAAGTTTATAATAGTGTTACTAAAGTTGATTGTAATTTTGTTCAAGTTGATTTCAATCTCAATGATAATTATAAGTCTGCACAAGTGCCTATAATAGTACCCTAGGTACTTGATTTTTTTATGTAAAGTATTTCCTCAATAAATATGACAATTTGGTGGTAAAAATCGTTGTTTTCCTTTACTTTCATGTATAACGCATAAAGCATTCATTTTTTAAAATAAAACTGATGTCAAAGTAACCCTTAATCTTTGACATAAATTGCTTTGACATAAGGTTACGTTGGCACGTCAAAAAAAAAAAATTATATATAAAATTGTGGAGGGTGATGGGGCTTGACTTCCCTATACATTTAATAGCCAAAGCACACATTATTCTATTCGAGCAAATCAAGTTAAAATTTAGGATGTTGAAAAAAAGTTACCTACAAAAAACTTCCAAAACCGTTTCAAAGTTGAGGTGGTACTCTATGTTCGCCACAAATAATGACGCGCAATTAAAAATATCAGATCATTTTGAGACACCCTTTATAAACATTTTCCGATTCTGAGTGGGCATCTTACGAATATTCTTCTTCTTCCCATGCGACTCAACATTGATACACACAATTATATCTATACACATACATACTTACATATACATACGTGTGACGTTTTTATTTTCCATGTTTCTCGATATCTTTCGTGAGAGTAATCTCGGTGGGAATCGACACTGGATGAATATCTCGGTCGGGACAAAATCTTCATTCTCGCCCGCAAACGTCTTCGCAAACGGAAGAACTCTCTCTCTCTCTCCCTCTCATAGTTATATTCGCGACGGAACCACGATACAGTTCAGGCTCTGCAAAGAATTGCCAGTGCAATATGAGGCTGTCAGAGCTCGCACTCGCACTTGGCTTCGTGCATCGTGCGCGTGCACCAAAATTGATCCCGTCTACACGAGGGCCGCAATAATGCGGTTGGTTCCGCAGAGCTGCGAGCTGCGCCCGCTGTTCTTACTCGCCGCGAGATTTAAGTCATCCTGAAATTTTTCGCCTGTCGCGTCGTTGCGAGCTTACCGGGATAAAATCGGATGAATAGGAAGAAGAAGAAGAAAGAAAAAAAAAGGATGAATATGAAAGACGCAGCTAATATAACGAGAAGGAAGAAAAATCGGTGCGGTGGTGCAGAGCTCTGTCTGGGAACGTTGGGCAAAAGATGAGAAAACGAGAGGCGAAGGGAGGAAAAAAGGACGGGGAGATATGCTCCGTGATAATGTGTACCGGATGTGCGCGCGCGGCTAAAAAAAGGATGTGAAAAAAATTAAGTCTGGGAATGGAAGGGAAAAAAGAGCACCGAACAATACGCAGACTTAGAGAGAGAGGAGAGAGAGAGAGAGAGAGAGAGAGAGAGAGAGAGAGAGAGAGAGAGAGAGAGAGAGAGACGTATGGATATTCGCTGCGAAAAAAAGTGATCAAAGGACAAAAAAGCGAATAGCTTCGGGGCGTACCGACCCTCGAAACAAACAGAAAAATGAAAAATTCCTCTTGAAATTGCTAATCAAACCCTGAAACGATCAAATATCCTCGTCTCGCATGTTCATTAATTTCGACTCGTGAGTAACGTCGATCAATATTTTTCACACTCGTGACAAACTACCTGTGCGGAGCTCCAGTCGCAGAAGCGTCAACTCACCTGGTCCGTTATTTCTTTCCCCTACGATCCCAACTTTATCGTTACTTAGACGCAGAATATCCCGAAGGATAAACTTAAGGAATCATCACAGTGTAAAATTTTCAGAATATCGATCTTTTTTTTGCATTATCCGGTAGTACAGACGGTTATAAGCATGGACCTGTCATCGCCGATTGATCGTAAGTAGACAATTTAAATGAAAATTCCGCACACGAAACTTGAAACCCGTTTCTCTCGAAGTCTTGTTTTTCAAGACGTATACCCTCAAAGGAAGAGTTTTCAAGCTATCCGTCTCAAATTTCGACACAACATTCTTCACGCCATTCTTTATCTTGCTATGGAAGCTTTTTTTTAATCTTCACATTTTTTTAACGAAAAACTGTCGAAAAAATAGCCTAAATTCGATACTTTTTTTTTCAAACCGCTGCCATTTTGTCAATTTCGATTTGAAAAAACTTCCAGAGCAAGATAGCGGTTTCATACCGATTAATAATCTTCTTACAAATTTTGTTTCAGATAATATTTACGGCCACACCCGGGTACACCGTGAGGACTTTTTTTCGAAGACATTTTCAACCGTAAAACAATGTAAAACCAAAACAAAAATAA
Organism: Ophion costatus; assembly: GCA_951751655.1. NCBI lineage: Eukaryota > Metazoa > Arthropoda > Insecta > Hymenoptera > Ichneumonidae > Ophion > Ophion costatus. The sequence goes on along the minus strand of OX632357.1, from coordinate 20,123,594 downwards.
ACGTTTAAAAATGTATTTTCTGTTCTTGATGAGTGCTTTGATTTAACATAAAAAATCAGACTGATCAGCAGCGTATTTTAACCGTCGAAAAAAATCGCAAAAGTGAGCTATTTTTCGTCCCGTAACACTGCGATAATTCCTTAACCTAATCAACTGGACACTTGACGAAACGTGCTTTATTCCCGTCGAGCGAAATTGACGAGCATTTAATAAAATAAGCGAGCCATAAATAAGCAAATTTCTCCCTTGTCACACGACTTTTATTCACTTTATTTAGATAAAAAATATTTTTTTTTCAATGGCTAGTTTATTAACGCCGTCAAAAACTCATAGGTTGTTTCAATTTGTCTCGTCCGAAGTGAATTTCACACACGAGGTCACACGTCCCAAATATTTTGGAACGTAGACGTGTCTGCAGGAGACGACTCTCGATGCGCCGCTGTAATGAAAACACATCGTGTCGATCGACTGTAACAAACGCAATGTCGTTTCTTTCATTTTATTTCCAGTCACTTCGAATATCGTATAATCGCTTAAAATGTTTATTTTGAAAATTCTGTGTTATTCGAAGCGCGGCTAAGAATGTATTTCACAACCTTATCACAACCTTATTAAAGAGTGCCTGCACCTCTTTGTCTCGGTGTCGTTCGTTATGTTTTTTTCTTCTTCACCTTTTTTACTTCGTCCCATCACGCATTGTTTATTGCATTTTCCCCCGTCGCTCTCCAAGGCGACCTCGCATGCAATCTCGCAGGATACTCGCCTCGCTTTTTATAATATCGACCTTTTGTTCGCCAACGCGAGCCAGGATTCTGTACAACACGAGCGATCACCTGTTTTTTTTTATGTTCCCCCGGTTTGTTTTCTCAATTATCATTGTTTCATTTTGTTCCTATTTAATTGTATTCGCGATGATTTTTATTCGCGTTTGCTTATATTTTAACGACAAGTCACTGCCTCGTCATGTCATTTCTCTCTCTCTCTCTCTCTCTCTCTCTCTCTCTCTCTCTCTCTCTCTCTCTCTCTCTCTCTCTCTCTCTCTCTCTCGCTCTACAGGTATATCCGTAAATTTCTCAGTGTGTAATATCGAATTTGTGTTTATAGTATATCAAATAATATATACAATATTACGAATATCTCACTCGATTCCAGAGGGTATTACAAGAATTAGTTTATATCGATTACATGTGTATGTACACCCACGCACACTCACTCGCACGCTTACGAGCCCAAACGTATTTCCAAGCCCACGTTCGAGCAGTTATTCGAAGGAAAACTGGATCGCGAGTATGTTGCTCGAGAAAGCAGAGCTTACTTATTATTGGCTTCTTTAACGAACACCTTCACGTGTACTACCAAACCAATAGCTCGTAACAACTTTTTTCCATCTTTTTTTGTGGTTTGCTCTCTTTTCGGAGAGATGCCGAGGTATTGCAGCACATAATGGTACCGGCTGCAGCGTACGTGCGAATGCACCAATCGAAGCTTCTCGTGCACGCTGCGTTCATCGCTTTACGATTGTGCATCGAGACGAAAATCTTCTCACGTGCGTGTCACGCGGAGTATAATCGAGTACATTGCTACATTTTTATTATTGTTGTTATTACTATACCTGCGCTTCTCCATTTGTTATACGAGTGGAATCTTAGTTATGTAATAATACTCACAAACTTAATATTTGCGTTTGATAATAAAGGTAGGTTAGATCCATCACTTTCACTCTCTCTTTCATTCTTTCTATCTTTCTTTCTATATTGGTATTTGTATATATATATAAATATATATATATATATACAGAGTGGACCATTTAACGTGACCATCCCAAATATTTCCGTTGCCTTTAGAGTGACGAAAAAAATGTCGAGAGGTAATTTGAGTAATTTCGAAGGGCTGATACAGTGGTGAAAAATTCATTTTTGTCCAGGTTATAGTTTTTGCGCTGTCAAGGTCATCAATGGTTTTTCAAATGGGAACATGCTTTTTTAGTCGATATTCAGACGAATCCAACGACCTATGATATCATGAACTTGAAATGATTTTTCACACAAATATTTTGGGTTCGTTTGGATTTGGTTGGGTTTTGTTTGGGTTAGTTTTTGTTGCTCTAAAGGCAACGGAGATATTTTAGGTGGTCACGTTAAATGGTCCACCCTGTGTATATATATATATAATTGTATTACAAACGAGCACTTCACTCAGCCGAGATCGTCGTCCTCATTGCTACAGAATCTTAGAGTTATTTTATTACAATTGTAATATTTTAAACGCAAATGCCGGAGCTTGAATCACGTCCAGTTTCTTTCGTTTCTACCTTACGCTTAAATTCATTTTTCCAGGGCTGTTGCGAGCGAAAACTGGGCTTCCGTTTTACAAACGCTTTGTCCTTTTCCTTTTTTTAAAATATATATGTACATATATATATATATATATATATGGACTCGGCACAGTTCGCGCATAATATAATCGACCGCGAGGCTCTTGAAGGTTCATATATCGCGTGCCTGGTCTCTTTCCGATCTCTTTATATTATATATGTATAATATATATATTTCCGTCATCTTTAGTGCTACGCGCTCGTTTCCTCATTTTTTCCGCTGTCGCCCACTCGTGCTCATTTACTCTCAGCCTCTCTTTCTCTCTCTCTCTCTCTCTCTCTCTCTCTCTCCCCCCTCTCTCTCTCTCTCTCTCTCTCTCTTGTACTTTAAGCATTACTTCCATAAAAATGATTACACCGGAAATCCAACGAGCTCAAAGAGCGCGGTCTAGTTTTCCAGTCCTCGTTTGTCTCGCAGCACTCGGAGCGTTTCCGCTTTCCCCTGGCCGCGCGCGGCTTACAACAGAAGACGAAATTGGAATAATACAGACTGAGCGTTTGTTCAATTCTCACCTCTGCCGGGGGCGCTTACGGTACTCTTTATCACGAGCATGAAAAAGCTTTTCGCCGTAAATTATAATACGAGTTTGACGGCGAGAAGCTTCGCGATTGAATTAATACGCGCGTACTAGCCCTCAACGGCATTTCCCACGAGTTATTAATCGCGCGAGGTGCTGCGCTCGCGCAACTTTTTCTCCGTCTCTTTTAATGAGCGGCGAAAAAAGGTGCGAGGAATATACTCGTTCGACGTTGTTACGTATGCCGAAGTATCGGGTATACACGTGTATGCAGCTTTGCACCGCAAGCTCGCGTGTTTGCTCGTATCGTAACCTTGCCGAATGCAGCAATCAAGATACCGCGCGTTTCATCTGCGATACGTACACGAGAAAGGCGAAGCAATATGATATCGCGAAAGAAAAAAGAAAATAAACAAGTTCCGAAGGAGAAAAACTTCGAGCCCCGTAGCACGCGCCACTTTGCCGAGTCACGGGAGAATTCTTTTGCGAAATAATTGAAGCAAATGAAAAAATGAGATGGAAGACAATGGCACGACGAGGGTCCTTTTCGTAGTGGCGTAAACGCCCTCTTGTACGTTTTTTTTCGCTTTTCGATTATAATATACGCGTGTGTGCACTTTCATCTCGGAGTTTTATCTGGTGAAGTTTCGAAAGCCCCCGCCCGCCCCCTCCGATCGAGGTGAAATTTTGCACATACTTTTTTTGTATCTTAAAACAACTCCTAAAGGAATTTTTGGTATCGTGCAATAGCTTTTTGGCTTGGATTTGTTTGGAGAAACCGGAGAGCGTGATAACTTATGGGACATTGCACGCCATTTCACCTAGCCCGTGGGACAGACCATTTTTGGTTTTCCTGATTTTTAAAAATTGTGCCACATGAAAGGAATATCCACACCAATTTTTAGATTTTTGTCTCTTCTCTTTTAGGAGTTATAATTTTCCAAAAAATGTCAATTTCGGAATTTTTGGAAACGTTTAAACGCTGTTAACTCCTGAGATAATTGAGATATCGACAAATCTAATTATATACAATATTTTTTGTTATTTTGAAGCATATTTTCGTTAAAAAGTTCGAAAAAAATGGTCAGTTATCAATGTCAATGTTTTTTTTGCTTCTATAGTAAAAATTATATTTTTTTAAGATTATTGACTCTCTAATTTTTTTTTCAAAAAATTCTTCAAAATAAAGGGGTCCGTTCTATAATTTTTAAGACTAGTCTCATTGTGGGCCCATTTTTCCTTCTATTTTTTCGGATTAATCATATATATATTTCTTAGAAGATTTTTAGCATTTTAATCTCCAATAATTCTATTAATCATTTTGTCATTTCCACTTCGGCTTCGACAGGCCTGAAACGACTTATTTTAAATTTGAGCTGAATTTAACGTTTTTTTTTAATGCAAAATCATTTTTTTTCGTTAAATACAGCACACATTAAATATAGAACGTTTCAGGCCTGTCGAAGCCGAATTGGAAATCACAAAATCATTGATAACATTATTAGCCATTAAAACGATAAACATCTTCTAAAGAAATATGATTAATTCGTAAAAGAATAGACGAAAAAATGGGCCCACGGTAAGACTAGTCTTAAAAATCATAGAACGGGTCACTCTATTTTAATGAGTTAAAAAAAATAACAAAACGCAATCATCTTTTAGAAAAAAACAGTTTTCAATGTAGAAGCTAAAAAACGTTGACATTGATAATTGATCATTTTTTTCATATTATGAACAAAAGTATGTTTTATAATGAAAACAATTATATAGTGACATTTGTCGATATTTCAATTAGTTCAGGAGTTATCAGCGTTTAAACGTTTCCAAAACTTCCGAAATCGACATATTTTGAAAAATTATAACTCCGAAGAGAGAAGAGACAAAAATCTAAAAGTTGGTGTGAATATTTCTTTCATGGGTTTATATATTAATTTATATATTATATAGGATTTATATATTAAAAATAAAAATCAGGAAAACTAAAAATGGTCAGGGTCACGGGCTAGGTGAAATGGCGTGTAATTGCCCATATATAGGTATGAACGGACACGTAGCATATATAGATATACTCAGCACGTTTTAAAAAAAACTTTAAAATTCAATATCTCGAAAACTATTGCGCGTCGCCGAAAATGCCTTTAGTGGTTGTCTGAAAATATTGAACGGAAGGTTTGTCCAAAATGTCAGCTTGATCGAATGGGGGTTTTTCGTAACCTTTTCCGTTTTATTAATTTTTTCACACAGCATATCATGTGACAAACCGTCAGTCGGAATGTTTGGTTGATTTGGTAGAAAATTCCTTGCACGGAAACCGTGCACTATTCAGCCCCTACTCAAACAGCAACATTGCGAGACCGGAAACAGTGAATGACGAAGGACAAACAATAATTGTCTATTCTATGTTAACTCTTTCGAATCCGGATAAAAATCATTGCTGCAAAGTTGAAAATAACTCGCTCGTAACGCATGACACTTCGATTGCCTAGATGAGAAAAATAATAAGAACATACGGTGTTCCAATAATTGACTTGCTGACAAAAATAATAAATGGTCGCATTCAATAGAAAGTGCTGAATACTGCTGAAAACGAACATGTATGTACCCCGGGCTTTTGGTGCATCGCGGCTCCTCTGTTTCCTCAGCATTGTCACTGTTTCCGGTCTCTCGGGGCACAATGTCCGATAACGCATTCAAACTCTTGTTCTCAGGTTTCTATCTCGGTGCTCCCTCGGATATATATAGCTATACGCACATACGTGTATTCGATTCGACGAGAATTTTGTGACGTCGCGCGCGCACCAATGGTACCTTAATGATCCCGAGTTTACGGTCGCGTTCTATGGAGCCGGATAACACTGCGAAATTAGATAGTTCAGCCTGCATGTGGTGCATCGCAAGCAAGATCTTTTCTCGCTGACCCAGAATATTTGCGCCCTTTTCATACGTTTTCTCAGTCGTTCATTACAAATATCAATGAAGATAGTATGAAAACACAGAATAAGGGTTTGGAGATTTTTTTAATCACGAAAAAAAAAACGATACGAGGACCCGCGTGCAGAAATTTGTTGGAGAGTCCTTAGATCCTAGCACACCCCCATAAAAATGTTATAGGGACATCGCACCTAGGGAGTACACATTTGTATCGAAGTGAATTCCGCGTTACTTCTCGGTCGACGTCACTTGAGAATGTTTTATTTGAAATGCTCAACCAGAATTTGTCGAATCTCCAAAAAAAAATATCCTTTCGTGTTCCCATGCAAAAATTTCTTAGGGAGTCCCAAAACGTAAAATAAATAAAAAATTATAAAAGTTCTAACCCTTCGATTGTACACATTCGGCACGAACCTATGGCTGCATACGGGGTCGATGGGACCCCAGACCTTTTTCAGATCGTTGTATTTCGGTAAATGTGCATTTTTTCGTAGAGACGTTGTTTTTGTAGCCAATGATTCTTGTTTAATGGCCCAAAATTTATTTTTCAAGGAAAACAAAAATTAAGTCCCCAGCATTCGTTCTAAGTGACAGATGCGTTGAACAATAGGTACTTGCACGAAAAAGATCATTGGCTCAAAACGACCGTGTGCAGTCGAAGGGTTAAGGCTTACTTTTTTAAGCGATTTATCCATTTCCACTCAACATTGATACTTTTTTGCGACCCACTCATTTTGTATATCTATATATATTGCGTTTAGAAAATTCAACGTAAAGGATGTGGTGAGATTCATCAAGAATATCGGATTCTGTTTATCAGAATGTGAGGATCCTTTAGGATTCAAATCGGTTTCGAATGGGGAATCCCAATGAGAGTCCAAAGTAGAATATTGATCCAATGCCACGACCCATTGGATCCCTATCAAGAAGTAGGGACTAGCATGAAAACCCAATTCGCTCTCAACGACAATTTCTGCACGTCTCCAATGACTTCTCCCACGATCATCGAAGCCTTCAGCCGTGCTTGGAAAATCTCCACAGAAGCGTGTGCAAGTTTTCGTCACGTTGATTTCACTGGAAATCGTCCATGGTTCCATATTGACACGTACACCCACATTGTGCGAATGTGCAATATGAATCATTTCCGCAACGTATACATATTCGAGTCAGATAAGGGGGCAGTATTCAGTGGCTCCTCCGGATGATCCTTCGCGTGTGTAACTCAGTAAACCTCGGAGGGAATATATGAATACGCGTGTGCCTACGTGTACACGCGAATGAGAAACGTAGAGGGAAAAGCCGAGTGAACAGAAGCCTGAGTCTAATCTTGACTGCTACATGTGGGTGTGTGTGTGTGCAAGGGCTTTGTGAGACCGATTGTCAAAGCAACGTTAATGCCCAACGCGAACGAAGTGCATTGCCGTTGTTTCGCCAGGTCGCGCGTTAAACTTCTCGCGTCTCCTTCCCGCCCCGGTAATCCGGGATCTGCCCGCCTCCTCTTCTGTCCTCTTGGCCCTCATCGCCGATCCCTCTCACGACGAAAGGATCGGACTTGCTCTATGCTTTTCCGTCGTTGCCATTGCTCCTTCGGAATATTAATGCAACCGACTGTGCTCGAGAGAATTCGACTGAGCTATACCTGATGCATATATACATATATATCGACTGTTCAGATGGCGAGATGAGAACGAGGTGGTTGAAGGAGGAGGCTGAAATGCCGAGGTAGCGGATGCCACAGGAGAACAAAGTTATGTGTTATCGAAGGAGACGAAACGCGAGCGGAAAGCCAAGATAATTATCGAGCGAATTGCCGACACTCACTCGCACTCGGCAATCAAGCATGGCATACGATTATGAATCTGTATGAGTCCGAAAATTGCGGGAGATGTATGCACTGCGAAGAAATGAAGAGAACGGATCAGACGGACGCATCGGTGAAGGAACGACCACGTTCACTTAACGGTCCAGTGACAGAGACGAAAACCCAGAACTTTGTAGCGTAGAACATGAATTTTTGACTGGAGGTAGATGGTTGCATAAAAAGTAATCCCAATAAAATGTTGCTCCTCTACTCGCCCCAACCCTAAGGAATAGGGGTTGAAAACTTAAAAATCGCCGTATCTCGATAAATAATAGCCCGATCAAAAGTTGTTCCAAACAAAAGTTGTTTGGAATAATACAATACGTATAAAGTTATTCGACGTCCAATCCCCTATTTTTGAAAATAGCGGTACATAAACACCCGAGAGCCACTAACCCAGACAAGGACGCAGCGATATGGCTACTCCGCTCGCACGAATTTTATTATGCCAAACACCTTTTGTTTAAAACTCTTTTTGACCGGGCTATTAATTATCGAGATACGGCGATTTTTAAGTTTCCAACCCCTATTTCTTAGGGGTGGTGCAAGTTGAGGAGCAACATTTTATTGCGGTTACTTTTAGTATGTAACCATCTACCTTCAGGCAAAAATTCATGTTCTACGCTGAAAAGTGCTGGGTTCTTTGTCTCTTTTACTGGACTAAAAGCCCAAACATAGCTTTGGCGAATACTCGGATGGGTGACCAGCTTAGCTGCGCGATGACTCGGACGCTGACTACCGAGCGAAAGGCTTCAACGAGTTTCCGATGGCATCGTGTCTTATTGGGGTATCTTTAGGCGAGGCATTTTTTTCTGATTTTCATGATTTTTTTTAAAGAAAAGATTTCTTTACCATTTTTTAGACTTAGGGTATGGTTTATTGCTACTTTTGACTGATACATGGTTTTTTGTAAAATCTGATCTTTAACAGTGGTGGAGGCATAGCACGGTCCTCTAAACTACGTTTTTAAAACTGGCGTGACGGATAGGTAAAAAAACTAATCGACCGACCCCGATGAAATTTGGTGTAAGTCTTTCTAAGCTTATTGTCTAAAGCATGATTCTAAATGTTTTTGCAAATTAAAAACGAAAGTATTTTTTTACTGCAGAATGTAGCCTTTTTCGGAAAATTCAGTTTTTTTTTGTTTCAAAGCGTACCATTTCAGCGATTTTAATAATTTCTCACCTTTTCTTGGGTCCTATTCTGCATATGAGTGTTTAGGCCTTAGGCCACAGTAACGGGTATAAATGCATGTGCGAATTTAACCATTTTGGTTTGTATGAAAAAGTGATTCACTCATGAAATTAATTACACATCTATTTAGTATGAATATCAAGCTGTTAGAAATTTTTTTTTTTTCGATGTACGAAATGGCCGACTACTCAAAACTTCTCGAAACAGCTTTTTTTTTATTGGCGTGACAAATAAGTTCAACAATTTTCACTTGATTTACTTCAAATTTAAAAGTGATGTCTTTGATCGCATTTTGCAGAGAAGTACGTACGGAATTTCTGATTAATCGAAAAATTTTCATTTTATGAGCAGTTATAACGAAATTTTTCACTAAAAATTCATTTTTTAAGTTCAAATACCTACAACTTTTGAATAAAACAATATCTTTAAAATTCCGTACGTACTTCTCGCAGTATTCTAATGTGGATTGACGCGGATTTTTGTTGTTGTTTTAGTTAAAAAATGGTAGATGCTAAATGCTGTCACGCCTCGGAGCGCCTAAAAAAAGAGATAACAAAAAAAAATATAAGTAGTCGGCCATTTTGTAGATCGAAAAAAAATATAATATTTTCTAACAGTTCTAACAGATATTCATACTAAATAGATGTGTAATTAATTTTATGAGTGCGTCACTTTTTCATACGAAAAAAAATTGTTAAATTCGCACAGGATTTTATACCCGTTACTGTGGTCTAAGGCCTTAATGAAAGAAAAATCGTCATTGTCGTCGTACATCACTCATTTTTAAAGATTAATTTTTTTTTTAAATACCATGTAACAGCCAAAAGTCGTAGTAAAACATATCCCAAGTTTCAAAAATAGTGAAGAAATCTTACCTTAAGAAAAAAGTTAATAAATCGCACAAATAGCGATGGGTGGCCCAATAAATATTGCGATCGATGACATTTGAAAGGGGGGGGGGGGGACAATGTGCAAAAGGCAGCGACCCGACAACACCGAAGAGGAAGACAATACGCACAAGACGGGTAGAGAGGTAGGTGAATTTAGTTTTTTGTGACTTTTTATGATTTGAACGGCTGAAAAGCAGTTCAAAACATAAAGAATCGCGGGGGACAATGAGACGTATAGGTTTTTAGGGGAGGGGGAAATAACGAATTATAAAGAAAAAAAATCAAGAGAGCTCGATCGAGAGGTCCGACCTTCAAAGGACACAAAATATCACACAAAACACAAGCTCAGTTGGGTAAGACCGACAGAAAAACAAAACAATGAGCGGGAAGAAAGATGCTGGAAAGAAAAAACAGAAAAGGAACAAATACAGTGTTATGTATGGAAAAATCTAACAATAAATTTAATGATAGGTAATAAGGAAGGGAAGGGGCACGAAAAAGCGTAAGACGTCGAAAAAAAAACGAAGAAAGCAACAAAAGCAACAAAATAGTAAAGTTAATAAAAAATGAGGAATTTTTTCCTCGCCTAAAGGTATCTCCCCCTGAAGGTAACGCAACTCACTCGGGAGGGCTTTCAGAAACGGGAGAAAGTGAAGCATATTGAGCAAATGTACGAGAAAAAAATGGTGTGGGCTGACTGAATTCGTCACCGGGGAATGCCGACGGATTATTAATTGAAAAAAATGGAATATTGGATAATTTAAAGAATGATCCATCGAACGAACCAATACACGCAGTAATCGAATATTTTATTAATTCCAATATTTCGTTGGCCAACTGAGCACGAACGATTCCATTGATTCGCGTGATTTTTTCCCCTCCGTATACGAAGGAACACCAGGAGTGAATATAAAAAGAACCACCTGGAGTTGCGTTCAATTGCCACTATATTTTCATTGGTATGAGGTATTTCGCAGCTGGCCATCATTGCAATCTGGGATAGCTACATTGTTTTCCATTCGCTGTATTGACCTACAACACCTTGAAACTCTGGCTCAGGATGTACAATTTCAAATGCGTCCAACGATCCGTCCGCTTTAACGACATCATCTTTCGGTCCTTCTAAAAATGTAGTCAAGGGAGCACGATTAAAGTGGAGCCTGAAGCGCGGAAGCTGGGTTGTCTTCATATTGGACTGTGCTGTAGCGTGCAGCCCTCATGATCGTGCTTCCCTCAACGATCATTGCTGGTTGATATTGATTGAAAGTTGGAATCCAGGCTATACTTATGCGAATGCAACGTGGCAGGGAGGGGTGGGGGCGGGTAGCTGTAGTACAGAGAGGAAAACAACACAATGTGCCTGACGAGTGCAGACATGGTCTTTTGATGTATATCAACGCCTTTCTTCGGCTGTTTCGATTTGCCGAGTAACCAAACCGGAAGCTCGCTTACATCCGAGCAAACTCACTGAAACCTTACAACTTTCAAGCTCTGTCAAGGTTCTCCATGCCTTTTGGATCACGATGATCAAAAGAACGCCATTATCGTCGAAAGATTGTGTTGATCAACGTGATCAGTTGGGTTTTCGATAAGAATCCGTTTCGAGCGCGGTATCCATTAGAATGCGTTACCGATGCAACTGATACTAAAAACAATTCACTCAGCCCGGGAATAGACATCGGAAATTTGCGATTGTGCGAATATATCGATCGTGGAGGAGATCAGAGGGTGGGGCGGATGCAATCGCCCAACATCGCGCGTGTGCTATAAGCCTCAAACGGGTGTTTATTAGTACACTGGTAAGCCGCGAATAATGCACTAGATTGGATTATTCGGCATTTACGAGCTACGCGAGGAAAACTATATATATGACGCCGGGCCAGGGGGGTTCATAGGTGAATGCGCCTATGTGGTTGCGTTCGAAGCGATCGGGTTGACGAACTCGCGGATTTGTCCTATTGCCTCATCACAATGAAAGTATGCCACGCTCCTCTGAACTCTGGTACGTTTATCATTGAAAATAAGCGAGCGTGGTAATTGATAATTGGCTGGCGGCCGCAGTTGATATGAACTTTTATAAGACCAATTTATAAGATGTACCCAGCGTTTGAGAATTCGATAAAGATGACTAGACCAAGTTCTCGCGGTGGACCAATTTCGCATTGAAATATACGCCAAGGCGAGGAATTCCCGCCACTCCAATGGAGCTGATTTCAATGAAGCGAAGGATCTTTTGTTCCACTCGAAACGAGCACAATGACTCATTGAATTTGAGGACACTTTTATCTTTCTTTGTCGTCCAAGTGCACTCGATAATCGATACAACTTTGTCGAATTTGTGGCAACATGCGCGTTGATCGAAACGGTCTCTAATCTCGTCCAAGTATATGGTGCGTTAATAATGAGCGAAATTCACCCCCAAGTGGCAATTAAACTTGGGCATCATTAGGAGATTCTCGTCGTTAACGAGGGCTCGCGGTAGCGGCGAAAGACCAAAAGCAAAAGGCAACGCGGGTCAGTAAATAGGAAAGAGGACGCACACAGGAGATATCCGACGGAAATCACGGAAACTTTTGTACCGAGGCTAATAGTGTGCACACGTCGATAAACTATAATGTACATTGAACAAAGTTGCCGACGGAATATTCGGGACGCCCGGAGTTCTGCCTCGGCATTGGGGAAACAGTCGTGCGGAAGGGGGAAGAATTGCCAACGAGAGAAAGGCAGATGCGGAGGAATAGAGAGGTAGAGCGAGAGAGAGAGGAGCGTATGTACGCTGCCACGAATGCAGATTCGCGCGAGCATGGATCCGAGATAATTATCGTGTACGGTCCGAGATATAGTATCGCCCGATAAATCACGTCAACCATGAGAAACTCAGGAACTGCGGATACAACATCGCTGGGGTGTTTCCAGGGGGTGTTCCGTTAATCCAAACTGAACTGCTGTACAGGCGTGTATATGTGGAACTGATCGTAAATGGGAGGTACAGGGAGAGAGAGGGATGAAGGAAGGAATAGTGGTGGGGCGAGTTGGATGGTGAATACCACGGTAAAGGAAGTGTAGCCCCTTTGCTCGTTATTTTGACAATCGCTAACGACACCGGACCGACAGCTGGACCCGGAGCAATATTCGTAAGTGAACGAGAATGAATTGCATTTAATTTGTACACTATAATTGAAGCAATGAAAACTCGTATCACCTGCTCGCATCAGTATCCTATTTGATGTGTGTTCACTCGATTTCCGGCAATGTACACACGCGGGCGCGCGCTTCACCTATATTAACCGCAACGTCGCCCCATTAGAAGTTGGTTCGATCAGAGGGGCGAAAGATAATTGAATGTTACTCATCCGTGTACACCGCCTCAAATGACAATAACGTTGGCCAAATTCTGGGCCATTTCCCCACGCTCCACATTGCTATAAGGCTTTGAGCCCGGGACCATGCCATTGTCCGCAGAGATCGCGTTTGTGGATCGAATTTGAAAAACAAATGCATTTGAACGCTCCTCATCGAGGAATTCCCCATAGCGAATGATTATGGAAAATTAAAGAGAAAACGTATTGCAAAATGGACGAGATGAATTGAAATCTGATTATGTTCATATCGACCTGTCGTACGAATGATGTGACACTCGAACGGATCTCCCCTGTCGCAGCAACTACCTCCACAGAATCGCGATTGCCCCGTGTGTGATTCTCTTTTGGGTCTTGGACGCCATCATTGGCGTCGATGGGCCGCTCCGTGCAAAAATTTGTTCGGGAGTCCTCAGATCCTATCACATCCCTAAAGGGATTCGACAGGGAGTCCACATTGGAATCCAAGTGCTTTCTGCGCTATTTCGCGATTGATGTCGTTTCAGAACTTTTTATTTGGAATTCTCAACCGGAATTAGTTTTATCTCCCAAAAAAATAGCTTTTCGTGACCCGTTGCACACATTGGGTGGGGAGTCCCAAAATGCACCCACATGCCCATAGTGATTTGCCAGGGACACCGCACAAAGGGAGTCCTCATTAGGATTCAATTGGATTCTGCACTGTTTCCCGATGAACGCCATTCGAGAATTCTCACCACGTTCGAATCGAAAATACGCCACGAGGAAAAACTCGGCGTGTTGAAAACTAACCTGCACGCTCCACGAGCGTCTACTTGTGTGATGATATGCCAAAGTGCAGTGAAATAAATAACAAACGATAATGACAATGGATATTCCGTGATGTGATTCAAATCGACCTTTAAGATGTACTTTTTTAAGCGATTTATACTTTCTTAATATAAGATTTATGCTTTTTCAACATCCACTCATTTTGTATATCTATATATTTCGTTGAGAAAATTCAACGTACAGAATGCGATGGGATCCATCAAGAATGTCATCGGATTCTCTTCTATAAAGTGGGAATCCTCCAGGATCCAAATTGGATTCGTACATTGGATTCTATTGGGGAATCCCGATTAGAATCCAATGTACGAGCGTGGCGTTCCAGTAAAGGGGTCCAACGCGACGAGCCATTGGATCCCTATCAGGAATTGAGAACAATTATGCGAATCCAATCGGATCCCTGCGAAAATTTCTGCACGGGCGGAGACACTGCGCACCAGTCTTAATCATTAATAGTAACAATAATAATAACTAGGAATAACAATGTAATAATATCTATGATGTACGGTGAATCAACGAATGTGCAATAACCTCCTGAAGGCTCGCCTGTAGTCGAGGTTGAATATCGTGTAAATGAGAGGATTGAGTGCGCTGTTGACGTAACCGAGCCACGTGATGAAGTAGACCATTCTCTCGGATGGACAGCAGGCGGGACAAAACGGCACGATAACGTACATTAGAAAGAACGGTAGCCAGCAAACGACGAAAACCCCCATTATAACACCAAGAGTTCTCGCGGCGCGTCTCTCCTTGGACAATGATATTCTCTGTCGTTCCTCGATGAATTGATAGACGGTGGTGGAGGTGCCACCGGCCGCGGAGACACCGGCGCGTCTTCCGTGTCCGCCGATCGCCGGTCCGGCCCCGGCCGTTATTTCGGTCGGCTCGTCATCATCGAGGGTCTGCTTTACGTGGGTTCGCTGTGTCGAGCGCTCGTTGTGATTCGTCTCTGAGCTGACGGATTCCTCGGCGTCCTCGTGCTCGTGACGATGCCTCGTCGAGGTAACAGCCCCGAGGCGACTCTGCCTCGCACGCTCGCGCAAGCGTCTCCTCGTGGCTAGGAATATCTCGAGGTAAACGAGACTCATCAGGAGCAACGGTATGAAGAAGGATCCGAGGGAGGAATAAATGACGTAGCCCTGGCGCCTGGTCAATTGGCAGGGTGTACCCGGCTCTAGTTCCTCCGGCCAGTCGTTCCAGCCGGCCAACGGTGGCGAGCTTATCGCACCCGACAACAGCCACACACCCCCTATCGTCCCGAGGACACGCTTCAGCGTTCGCTTCTGGGCGTAATTTATCGGATCGGTGATCGCCCAGTAACGGTCCAACGCGATCGCGCACAGATTCAATATACTCGCGGTACAACACAGCACGTCGCACGTCAGCCACAATTTGCAAAAGTGTATACCGAATATCCACTTGCCCAGCAACAGATAAACGAGGTTGAAGGGCATCACGAGTATCGCGACCGCGAGATCCGCTACCGCGAGCGACACGATGAAGAAGTTTTGAACTATGCGCAACGGACGATAGGTGAAGACGCTGAGGATTACCAGCGCGTTCCCGAGGACCGTTGCTATCACGAGAAAACTCAGCGTCAGCGAAGCCGCTATCGCCTCCCAGGCTGGTAACGTCGAGCCGGTCTCGATCTCGACGCTACTGCAACCACCGTCGACGACTCCGCCGACACCACCACCACCCTCGTAGTCCTCCGCCATCGTACCGCCTGATTCACCGCTCGAATTCATCCCTTACGAGATTCCTCCTCCTGCGGCAATTTCGTTATATCCTGTTACTAGCTACAACACCCAATATATATATATATATATATATATATATATATATATATATTTGTTTGTATGTGTTACCGGCAATGTGTATTATGCAGGCATTCTAGAGGATACGTAGTTATTCCATAGAATACCCGGTTCGTCAAGGCAATGCATAAAATATTTGATCTATTGTTAAGGCCTTAGGCCACAGTAACGGGTATAAACATCATGTGCGAATTTAACAATTTTTTTTTCGTATGAAAAAATTATTCACTCATAAAAATAATTACACATCTATTTAGTATGAATATCAAGCTGTTAGAAAATATATATTTTTTGCTGCGATGTACAAAATGGCCGACTACTAATATTTTCTTTCGTTATCTTTTTTTAGGCGCTCCGCGGTGTGACATTTAGCATCCACAATTTTTTACCTAGAACACAAATAAAAAATTCTCGTCAATATACATTAGAGTACCTAGATAAGTACGTACGGAATTAGAAAAATTTTGTTTTATTCAAAAGTTGTAGGTATTTGAACTTAAGAAATGAATTTTCGGTACAAAATTCCGTTATAACGCTCATGCACTACTCAGAAAATGAGAAGTTTTGAATTAATCAGACATTCCGTACGTACTTCTCGCCGAAATGCAATTAGGAACACAACTTTTAAATTTGAAGTAAATCGAGAGAAAATTGTTGAAGTTATTTGTCGCGCCAATTGGAAAAAAGCTGTTTCGAGAAGTTTCGAATAGTCGGCCATTTTATTTTGTACATCGAAAAAAAAAGTTTTAACAGCTTGACATACTCAATAGATGTGTAATTAATTTTATGAGTGAATCATCTTTTCATACGAAAAAAAATTGTTAAATTCGGACATGGTTTTATACCCGTTACTGTGGCCTAAGGACTTAATCATTAGATACGGTGACTAGGTAATGTATGCAATACCTAGTAATTATAGAGAATGCCATTAGGAGATCAGGTAATGTATAAAGTGATGGACAAGTGAAAGATCTTTTGTTTGCTCAGAATCATCAATTCAATAAATCGTTTCATTTGAATGGTATTTGTTTGTTCCTACATGTTGAACTATAGTGACATTTTGTTTGGGTTTGTCGGGGTCTTCTATGTTTCAACACGTCTTACATGTTGAACTATTGTGACATTTTGCGAGGGTTTGTTGGGGTCTTCTATGTTTCAACATGTCTTACATGTGTTGAACTATTGTGACATTTTTTTTGGGTTTGTTTGAGTTATACCCTCGCGTCCTCTCGCCAACTGCATCTATCAAACAATTTGCCGGCTACACACTTGGTATTGTACAGAATGCCTAGGTAAGGTATGGAATAAGTTATATTTGATACATTGTTTGAACGTTTGAGGCATTCTATAGAATGCCTAGGTATTCTAGATCAGCGTTTTTCAACGTGTGGATCGCGACCACCAGGCGGATCGCCAAGTCTTGCTCGGGGGTCGCGGTCGCCATCCAGGTAAAAGTAAAAAGCAAGGGTTGTAGGTTCTACACTACAATAAAAATACAACAATTTCAGTGAGAAGGCTGTGCCTGTTTATTTTTTGATAAGTTGCCGAATAGTGGTTCTATTTTAGAGACGCAAATAACCAAATCATGTTCTAATTGGAGCCTATTTCTCTTCTTATTTTTTATGTTCACCATGAAGAGAACATTATAATCCAGTAAAAGGGACGAAAACCCAGAGCTTTTAGCGTAGAATTCGAATTTTTTACTGAAGCTAGATGGTTGCATACTGAAAGTAACCCCAATCAGATATTGCCCCTCAAGTCACCCCAACCCTAAGGAATAGGGGTTGAAAACTTAAAAACCGCCGTATCTCGATAATTAATGGCCCGATCGAAAAATGTTTTAAGCCAAAGTTGTTTGAAATAATAAAATACGTATAAAGTTATATAACGTCAAAGCCACTATCTTTGGAAATAGCGACATAGAGACGCGAGAGCACCACTGACTCAGCATGTTCTAATCGTTTTTGTGCCGCTATTTTCAAATATAGGGGGTTGTACGTCACGGAACTTTATACGTATTTCCTTATTTCAAACCACTTTTGTTCAGAACATTTTTTTATCGGGCTGTTAATTATCGAGATACGGCGACTTTTCAGTTTTCAACCCCTCTTTCTTAGGGTTGGGTAGAGGGGCAACATGTTGAGGGGCAACATTTCATTGGGGTTACTTTCAGTATGCAACCATCCAGTTTGAATAAAAAATGCCAATTCTACGCTATACGTGCTGGATTTCGTCTCTTTTACTGGACTATTAGTTCACATAGGTAGGAAGTGGCAAATGGCACGAATAATTTCAAAACTTCCCCTGCCACCTCCGGTGGGGGGTCGCCAGCATTTTTTTACTTGTAAAGGGTATTCAAGAAGGTTGAAAACACTGCTCTAGGTATTCTATAGATATTCTACTAGGATACCTAGGTATTCTATCGAATACCGGATTAAATCGATTTCCGGTAACATATGCATACATTTCGGCTTTCGTACACCTAGGTCAGACTTGCCTAAAAAGCACCCATTCTGAGGCATTTTCTTGTTATTTGCGACGATTTTGATGGCTTGCAGAAACGCTTTGTGCTTTCAGCTGAGGTTTTTCCTTTGCAACGTGAACTCCGAATGAACAAGGTCTCGACACACGCGTATTGTATGCACATTCTTGCATATTCGAAAAGTGCGATTTAGGAATATTCTTCCTTGATCGCACCAGACTTATGCTAAACTGTACTTGTAACGAACGAAGAAGTTGACGGAGTATTTACGATCGTGCGGAATTGTCGCATACGTAATTTGTGGCTTGCTTATCGACTCCGGCACAAAGTTCGGCAACCTAAAACAAAATGAAGTATACTTAAATTAACCGTAGAATATGGTTAAATCGTATCGTCAAGATTGCGGAACAAGCCTAATGGTATACAGGGTGTCACGAGAAACAGAAGACCTGCACATCTCTGTTGGATTTGAAAATACGAAGTATGTACATATCGGAAATGGAATGGTTTGGAAGGACGCATATGGCTATCGTAATATTTTTCTTTATTTCATTTTTTTCGCCTTTTTCGAAGTAAGTCTGTAGATAAGTGACTTTTTCGAAAAGTGAGCCTAACATTTTTTTCGTTATTCTCTCAATTGTTACGCAAACAAACTCCTGTATTAAAACCCTCACGCCGGAGGGGGTAGGGTTTGTTTGGGTTTGTTTAGTTTTGTTTGCATTCAAAGCTTCTTTTATAAATCCCCCACCCTCCACCCTGAACATAGGCGTCGAAGTGTTAAAAAATTCCCTATCTTATCGTGTGTTTCCGTGAACTTCAAAACCCCATAACTTTTTATGGGGGGGGGGGGGGTGATGAATTTCAGCTTTCCCCGACTATATATCGTCATTTATGTATTATATATATTATTACATATCATTATATAACAATAACAGTATAGATTTCCCCGATACTGTTAGCATTGAAGACAAGCCTACCGATAGTAATTAGACGCAACCTCCAAACGCAAAGTAATCACGACAACAAACGAAAACGCGGTACTTGTAGTTATCAAGATTAATGTCATCCATCAAGATGAGCAACTACTTCTCTGTACGTCCCACTCAAGAATACAAATGTGTAGCACCAGATATCGCAGACCATTACCAACGTCGCCAAAATAGTGGCGAAAAAATGATAAAATATTTTACGAATTTTTCAATATTTTACGAAGTGATTTTTAATGTTATTAATATATAATTTAATTTTATTATTAATTATTCAATATTAATATAATATAATATACTTATATTAATATTGCAATACTAATATAATATAATATACTTACATTAATATATAATTATAGATTATTAATATTTAATAGTTTTCAATATTTTACGAACAGTAAATTTGAGTTATTCTCGTTACCGAATACGGTTGACTGGTAATTTCATTTACATTCATCAGTGGTGCTGGGTGTCGCGGCATGTGCTAAGTACGAACGTGACACGATTCAGGCGCAAGTACGAATTAGGTACGTCTGAGTGTTGTACGTGCTTAGCGTGAATACATCGATATATTAACGATGATTGTTTGAGCGGCAATTTCCGTCAATCAAACTAAAGACTTTTTTTCACATGTAATAAAAAAAATGATTACGAAAACCGCTAGGAAGAAAGTGGCAATTGGCCCAAGCCTCCTAATCCTAGGATTTACAAAGGGATAGGGTTAGGGATTTCATCCCAGGCGAGCTTCGAAAAGTGAGCTTTCGCTCCCGACTCCAAATAACTCTTTTCCTAACCCTAGCAAGACTCTTTGAACTGTGGCAAAAAAAAAACTAAAGACGCCCTCGTGCGCGTACCGTAGCTTAAGGGGTAAGGCCACTGTAAATTTTTTGAAAAATCGATTTTTTTTTATTGGCTTAAAAAATAGTTTAAACCCTCTAGAATAAGAAAAAAAAGGTCCTGTGCGAAAAAAAATTTGTTGTCCTTAGGAAATGAAGGTCGCCGCCAAGCGTGTCAAAACTTGCTCCGAAACGACTGCAATTATATCGGAGATGGCGATTCCAAAATTTTCAAAGGCATCGTGGATTCGAAGCTTTATGAAAATGTTGACGTTAAAAAAAAAGAGTGCATAGATCACGTGCAAAAAAGAATGGGCACTCGATTGAGAAACTTAAAAAAAGGAACAAAAGGTCTCGGGGGAAGAGGAAAACTCACTGCCAAATTGATTGACGAACTAACCATTTATTACGGCTTAGCAATCCGTCGAAATTCCGATTCCATCAAAAATATGAAAAATGAGATCTGGGCAACCCTTTTTCACAAAATGTCAATGGATGAAAAGCCTCAGCACGAAAAATGTTCGGAGAATTGGTGCAGTTGGAAGAAAGCGAAAGCAGAAAATGCCTTGGATGCGTATCATCACAATCAGCCAATGAGTGAGGAGGTTTATCAAGCCATCAAACCCATCTACATGGAATTGAGCCGGGACGAGTTGCTGGAGCGTTGCTTGGGGGCCTATACTCAAAACAATAACGAAAGTTTCAACGCTACCGTTTGTAGTTTGGCCCCCAAATCATCCTCAAGCGGAAAAACTGTACTACATATTGCGACGGATATCGCTGTTTGCATATTCAATGGCGGCCTTACCAACGTCTTGCAAATATTCAAGATGTTGTAGGTGGAAATTGGTGTACAGTTATATAATTTCTGCATCGAGGCCGACGCCAAACGCATCACGCACGCGGAGACATCTCTGAGCCCCGCGGCCAAAAGTGCGCGCGCGCTCCAAAAATCAACCAGGAAAGACGAAGAAGACGAAAATTTGGCTATCGAAGGACAAATGTATGGTGCTGGGATTGCAGACTAACGGTAAACATTTTTTTTAACTTATTTTTTTAATTTTTTCCAATAAAAAACTATTCGCAAAACTTTAAACGCGTTTTTCTCGAAACATAGTTTTTCAAAATGGCACGCAGCATAACTCGAACAATTTTCATTTTTTTTACTTGAAATTTTAACCAGATGTGAACATTTACATTATCTTGAGAATGTCGATCGGAATTTTCAAGAACTTTATTTATTGATTTTTTATTAACAAAAAACGCCGTTTTTTTCGTCAAAAATCAATTTTTTTTTCAAACGCACGCCAAATCCACAAAAATTGATACTTTTTAAAATCCGATCGACATTCTCTAGCTATAGCCCTCTAGATTAATGGTTTTTTTTTTTTGTTCTAGATTCAAAAGTGCACCAGTGGTGCTGCGTGCCGCGGAGCCCTGGAAGCAAAACATGTCCCGGGAAGATAGCTGTGGAACCGCCATTTTGTTTTTTTTTTACTGTAAAAAAATTTTATAATAAAGTTTAATGTATGCCCGATAACACCATTAAAAGTTTTTTTTCAAATACCTTCAATTTCGGGAGCAAAAAATTAGTGAAAAAACCTTTTTTTTTGGGCCGTTACAGTGGCCTTACTCCTTAACCTTCGAAGCTGTGTCGTAGAGGAAACATCACTCATGTGTCCGCCTTCGATTTGGTTAAAACTTACATGCATGATAAAGCATTAAAAACTATTAGACACGTATTTTTTTTTATCGGCGGAAAAAACGGTTCTAAGGGGGGGGGACTCCTCTCAAAGAGAGGCGTGACACCTCTTAATTTAATTTTTTTCAATACTCGACAGTGGATTTTTTCATCGCTGTACATTAGACGAATTTTGGATTTTGTTTCGATCAGATCGTTGTGTGTGCGTGAAGCTTTAAATTAACCCCTAGACACGCCATTTTTTAAGGGGTAGTTTTCGCGCTGAAAAACGTTTTTCCGCCGATAAAAAAAAAATACGTATGTGCTAGTTTTCTATGTTTTATCACATATATGAGTTTCAAGGAAATCGAAGGCGGACACATAAGTGAAATTCCTTGTGAGGCGTTTTGTTAATTTTTCACACGATAATTTTGTTTAATTTTTCACGTATCAGTTGCCTCTGAAAATGTTAATAAAGGATGTGATTAACATTAGAATTTGAAAAAGGACAATTACTCATTTCTCATCTCATACTGGAAAAGTTTTGTGCTGCAATTATGCATTGCAGTGCATTATTGTTAAAAACATTAATAAATCAAATCGAAAGTAAAATTAACACTGCATCTGTTTTTACCCTCCCATGTTCTGATATTTTTTAGTCGTTATTCCCATCCAAGCAATATTGATTATTTCTCATGTATCCGAAATGCAGACACATTTATTTTCCTATAATCGACATGGAAAAGCGTTATTACACCGAAATATCACAGCATTCACATTTCACAGACACTTTATTCACTCTTCTTTATTTCTTGAATTTTATGAACTTCACTTGCTCAAGAAGTTTAACTTTTTCAACCGAACGAAGCCGAATAACGTCTTTGCAAGTAGTCCTAAGTACCTAGTTGAAGAATTGAAGGATTATAATTTTTAGTTTTTAATGAAAAAAACTCAGCATTTTTTCCGCCAAACAGTGAATTTGCACCTGTTTTTTGCAACCCTTTTTTTCAACATCGTTACAATTTTTGAACAAATGCCTTTTCGGTGTATCGATTGTTCAGTCATATTGGTCTTCTGGCGTTTCGATGTCACTACAATTGAATCTCAATAGATGCATTTCTTCGAAAGTTATAGAGCGATAAATGTCGTCGGTCTGACAGACCAATGTCGGGCGGATTAAGGTATTGAAAATAGCGACAACTAAACTTTCATTAAAATATATTTTTTGAGTTCCCATTCTGTTTCTCATTGTCAGTAAAAACCCAATGAATTTGCGTCACATTAGGTGTACAAATAAATGCTCGTCCTTTACTTCAGGAAAATCCTTATTTATTTACTGACAGTCGGAATACATTTTAATCGGGAAAGTAATCTCCGTTTGCGTCCACACATTTCCCCCACTTGACAGGCAGATTGCGAATACCTTGGCGGTAAAAATATGGTGGTTTTGAGTCGATAAACCCAGTAATAGAATTTTCGACTTCACCGAACATTTTGAAGTGGCTATCAGTCAAGTGATGTTGGAGCAATCGGAAGAAGTAAAAATCCGATGGAGCCAAGTCTGGTGAATACGCCGGGTGTAGCTGAACTTCCCAGCCCAACGAATCCAAATCGTCTCTCGTCCTTTTTGCTGTGAGTGGTCTGGCATCGTCATGTAACAATATAACCGGCCTAGGTTCTTTGTCTCTGCAAGGCTGTTTTTGATCGCGCCGAGCTTCTTGAACGACTATAAATGTCTTGTTGGGTTACTCCCAATGTAGTAACAATCATGTGGTTGAAGTTTGCATCGTTGGAATGCAAAGAGAATTCTTTTTAATTTCTTATATTCATTGCTATGCAAAATCATGTTTGTAGATTTGTTGTAGACAGCTAAGCAAGAATCCTAAAAAATCTTTGGGTGATTTTCGTGTCTTAAACGTCATTTTCACCCTCAATATCTTTTCAAATATTTGCGATAGACGAGTAACGATGATGTTCTATAGTCGGTTAATAGGTGTTGCGAGTAATGGAATCCAGTCTAGCCGTAAGTGAACGCGAGCTTTTAGGTAGTGAATATTTTCGTGATTTTGAAATGGAAAGAAAAATGACCACATTATTATCTGGCGCGAAATACACCTATCGAGTAAGATTTTTTCTAGTTGAACTAATTTATTCGTAATCTAGGGTCGTTTTACTTCACAAATACTGCAGGGCGGATATTCTAACTGCAAAATATTTGTCGCAACAAATAAACAAAATCGGCATTCACTTATAGGTAGGTTGACATACCAGACGTCGGTGGCAGATGACACACTGTCATCTTACCCTGCTGGGTTTAAAACCGGATAGAAAGTCAGATTTTTCGGCATATCGTTATAGGGTGGCTATTATCTTAGCTATTGTTAACGAACCACGAACGTAAGCGCTCGGACAAGAACACATGACCAAGACCATTGCAGCTGTAAAGAAGAATAGAGCGAGTTGGCTTTTAGCATCCAAACATTCTAACGTGCCGCAGGCAAAACCTCATCGTCAGTGTAAGAATATTCTCGTAAATGTTGGCTGCTATAAACTAAGCTTTAACCCAGAAATTAATGTATCTGAGCATAATTCGGTCGACGTGTATAAGATGACATACATGTGACATCATGGAGTTGAAGTTTGCATCGTTGGAATGGGAAGAAATTTTTATTTTTTTATTTTCGATTTTTGACCTCGTAGATGTATGTAGTCAAACACACGTCAACCTACATGTGGTTTGTATTTTGCAATTTTTTATTTATTTAACTAACCAATGTCCTGAAACTGATTCTATTTCATTCTAATAATGGACCGTTATGGATATACGCCTGGCTTTGAATTCATACGTCATTTATTTAAGTATTTATGGTAAAAGAAAAATCATGTCATCTTAAGCACAACTCCCCTACGGCTTCTACTCCCAATGCCTGATAAATCATCTCCTAGCCTAGGGCGGACTTTCCTCAATTCGAAGCGGAAAGCATACAGTGCCTAAATATCCGCGTTATTGCAACTCATTTTGCTCACTGTGCGCACGATGTATATTTCGAGGTTAGGTTAAGCTGTTGGTTCGGAAAAATAGTCTACTAGGTTGGTATTGGGGTAATTCGAGGATAGATGACCACACAGGAGACATGGTGCAACGAAATATTACCAACTTCCACCAATAGAGGGCAGGGCTTTCGTTGTCAGTATAGACTCCGCCATCAGTCTTGCAACACCCCATCAAAATTTGCACCACAAATAAATGACAAAGTAAGTAATTTGCAGTTCATTCTTCAGCTAAGTAGAAACAAAATTATCCTTAGTTTGTGATTAAACTGTAGACATGTGTACACATCTTTTCTTTGCTGTATTAAGAGCTGTACCACTTAGGACATATGTACTCGTTTCTAACATAACCTCTAACAAGGAGACGGCACGACCGTGGGATCGGGGATTTGGCCGAACTTTTTTGTGGTGAAAGAGGATCCTTAACACCTCACGTCGTTAAAGTAGTAGGACGCACTACTCGGAAAATTCCGAGAAAAATCGATTCAAAGTTTCTTAGGTGCCTTATGAGTTTAAAATGTCAGGCACTCGTCGAGACGCCGTCTAGTCTAGATGGTTAGGGCTCGGTCTTTTGCGCCGGAGGTCTTGCGTTCGATTCCTCCTTCGAATCTTATTTTTTTTTTTTTTATTATCCCAACAATTAATCAAAACGTTTCTCATCTCTACATTATTTTTCGAAATTTATGTACATTATTTTTTTTAATTATTCTAATTTTTTAAAATCATTTTATTTTTTTTCCAATAAAACAATTCATAACAGTGGGTTTTTTGTTTTTCATCGTAAAGTATCCTCAGTAAAGTATGCCCAATTAAGATACATTTTCAACGGAACAATAAATACATATGTAAAATTTCATCAAGACAACTTCAACGGTTTAAAAGTTATTGCAACCCAAAAATGACGTCAAAAATCTCGCTCTAGACCAGACTACTGCCTTAATAACGTACACGCATCGTAATTTTTGCAAAATAATTAACCCCTTCGCTGAGCCACCATAGGAACTATCCGCTCATCATTCAACCCATCTGCTTGTCGTCAAAACTGGAAAGTCATTATCGGCTGCACACACGGGCCGACAATTTCTCAATTTCCATAAATCACGAAATTTGCTTGAAAATATAAACATCGCCCCGGGAGAATTTAAAGGATTCCTCGGCTGCAGCACAAGTGGATAACAAACCCCCAGCCTGCGTAACGTTAAATAATGTTTATTGACGAACGATACAATCAGCTGGCTGCGAAATTTCATTTCAACGAAATATAATAGAACGACAAAAGAAAAAGAGTGGCTCGTTTCTCTTTCATCGCTCGAGCATGCACTCTCGTTTCGTTCTCAAATGCGAAATATTCTTTCCTCCGATTGTGTACTTTCCACGTGGGTGCTGTACCGTGTAGTGGCGCGGGTTATAGTTCAGCCCGGGTGAGCGGGCCAACGCAAATATCCAGCGGGCTCGTAACCGAAATATACGAACACAGAGACCGAGAGAGGCGTTGAAACGAAAATTCATTTCGGTCCTTCGCTTTTCTTCGGGGTCGCAGTGTACAATTTGTTTTTTTTCCTCAATCGAAACTCGTTAGAGCCTCGCTCCGCGGTGGTGATCGTCTCTAATTACTGGAAGAATCCCCGCGGACGCGTCACCGCAACTTCCAATTCTATCGGGGGACGAAATATTATCGTAGCAGCTCGACTGGACTTTCCCCCTGGGTTTAGTCGAACGGAAATGAGAGGTCAAAGGAACGATATATACGATTCAAAGACCAAAAACGCACGATAATTATACGGGCCCCCATATATACCACCAACTTTGTTCCCTTCGAAATATCGTAACTCTCAACCTATATCACGTTTAATTACCCTCGTCTCTATCAAACGAAGCTCAAATTTTCAACCGAATCGAGAGTCGACTCCCAACGAACTTCATTATTCGCGAGAACGTCTCATCTCGATCGGATCAATTAATGAGAAATTCCGACCAAATACGCGCGGGGTAATCGCTGATCAATTAGAACGAGGACTTTCCCTTAATTGCCCACATTCGCAATGGGAGCGGTCGTTATGATTAGGTATGAAGAATTCAATACCAATGCTGAAAGGCCACGATAACTTTATAAAATCGTTTTTCTCTATATTGATGGAAAAATATTGATAGTACAATTTGTATTGTAAATATTGATAGTAAAATATTGATTGTGCAATTGTTCGGGAAGGTATTCTCTACGAGAGAGGGAGAGAGAGGGAGAGAGAGAGAGAGAGAGAGAGAGAGAGAGAGAGAGAGAGAGAGAGAGAGAGAGAGAGAGAGAGAGAGAGAGAGAATTGCATTGAAAAGCCATTTATCCATTGGTATTTATAGACATCGTAGACCGTGTTTAATTCTTCAGATGATTGTTTTCATCGCGTGCAACGATGCACCATTACGATCGGCCTCGGAAAACCAAGTGCATACGTACTTTTATATAGTTAAGTACGTACCCCGCTATACGTACATCGTATTATTCGTAGAGCGAGTCTCGAAGCCTCGACTCACAATCGGAACTCACTTCTCATTCTCTATTTCTTTTAGCTCATCGATTCTGTTATATATCGAGGCTCCCTCCCCTCCCCTTTCTTTCTCTCCACCGTGAAAGCCGTTTCCGCATTCAATGGAATTGATCCACCATCCCACCTCAACGAGGACTGAAAAAAGATTATCAAAAAAAGAACCCCCGAAAAAAAAAAACATCGGGCTATCAAACGAGCGGATTGAATTCGGCTGGAGGCGTGCGGGGCGCCAAGAAAAAAAGAATTGGCCCCGGGCTCCGCTGCGGCAAGACTCTCCATAGAAATGCGAATAAATTGAATCGTGATTTTCGTTATATGCACAACAGTGTGCCACGGTAAATAAATATCGACCGTCGGATTAATTCCGATGAAGAATTCCAGCGGGGAAAATTGTTTTATCGCTCTCGAGAATTTGGGATAATCTTGACGAAGTACCGGATGCTACGGTGGCGAAAAAAATGGCCTCGAGGGCTTTCTGGGGGATGATCGTGCCGAGGACACGCACAGGGGACTTTTTTTCGGGGCGTTTAAGCCACCCTTGTGATAAAACGCGATAATGGTTTCTGGATGGGGCAAAACCGCGAACGCAGTCATACTCGAAGCTTACTCAGCCAAGTATTTGCACAGGCAGAAATTCACCGCTAAACATTTTTGTTGATAATTCGGTTTACGTGTATACGTCTCACAATCAGATTCGTCGATCGACCCTCGAGCGAGGTTAACCGAAGCGTTTTCGGCATACAGAAAAAAGCAAATATATCGGGCCCTCTTTATAATTTTCGTGAGGAGCGCACGAGACAGGCAGATTTTTAGCAGCAAAAAACCGCTGTCGGAAGAAAAAAATGGCTAACCCACCTGCTCTGTACAGCTATATGAACGCTAACGCGATTCCATTAAACTCGTGTACCTACAGACCCTTGGTGGTTTTACGTGTATTTCCAGTTCGTCCGAGCACCGAACTGCTGAATACGAAAGAACCTACGCCCGATCAGAATACGCGATTCAGCGAGCATATACGTTGAAAATCCTGAATTCCGCCCGTCGTGCATAACCACAATAATCTTCTGCAGTATTCTGATTTTATACATATTTCGTATATATAATTATATCCACATGCCGGGTGTCCCACACGAAGAAAAATACGGCCTCAAATTATAGCACTCATTGCCAGAATTCTAATATTCAGTGCTAGAAAATATAGCAGTTTACTGCCAGTTCGGAAATTCTAAGACTTGTTGTTATAGAAGTATAAAAATGATTCTCATACCGTATAGTAAAAATGATGCGTGCATATTACATTTGAAACTATTCTCGCATAGGCGCGAGTCCTATTCGCTGTATAGTAAAAATAATGCGTGCTTTGTAAAATACCAACCTTTATTACACGCTATATTTTCATATGGATTTTACTATACGTATAGCATGAATCTTCGTGTGTGTATAGATTTTACTATACGCATAGCATTAATCTTCGGCGTATAGCGAAAAATATTACGAAGCTGATTAGTAAAATGTGACTCTTTATACCGCGTACTTTTTGTAGAATACTGGAAACTAATTGTTCCAATTACGTGGGCAAAATATTTTTTTAATACTACGAAAAATCACAATATGCCGAATAAAATGTATTATTTGTATCAGTTTACGTGCCATATCGTAGGTTAAAATTTAAATTTCTTCATTATTACTATACCATTATTACAATTTTTATCTTCCATTCAATACTTTTTGTTATTTAATGATATTTTCTTTTAGAAGCATAGTATTAATTCTTAACTCCGAGGCGCCTGTTTTCTCCGTGCACTTCAATCTTACACCAGATTTATCCCGAAAATTACTGCTCCGGTCAAGTATTGAGTATGCTAAAACTTTTAGGGTTGAAAGGGGGAGGTTGAAAAGCATATTTTACGGCCCAAAAATCAAAATGGCAATGTTTTTTTTTTTCAAAGTAGAATCTTGCATTTTTTTCGCCAAAACATTCATCCGGTCGGAAGTAACAACTTTTGTAGGAAAAGTTTTTTGTCAACGTTCATTATTTTTAGGTTAGAATAACATTTTTTATCCGAAGTGACGAGCCGCAGAGACTTAATCCTTGTTTGGATTTTGGTTACATTATGGATAGCGCTAAATTAGTCAAAATTGGTATTATAGCCAAAAAATTATGGACGTTATCAAAAAACTCTCCCTACAAAGGTTGGTAGTTTTGGTCTGACAAATATTTTGGTAAAAAAAATGCATGATCCTATTTTCAAAGAACATGTCGGCCATTTTAATGTCGCCATTTTGGATTTTGGACCAGAACAAATTTTTTTTTACGTCCCCTTTAAATCCTAAACGTTTCATTATATTCGATATTTCTTGATTATACTAATATATTTCTTACTCTATATTATATATCTTATTATACATATATTGTTATATATAATATAAAAATATATTAATATATATATATATATATATATATATATATATATATATATATCCATATATACGTTATATTTTATAAATATAAATAACCCCTGTCATCACGTGTTGAATTTGACGTGGAAATATTGTGGCCTCCCGGCCTATCGTAAATAGTGCACGTGTGTTGACAATCAATTTATATCAGATTTCTCCAGAAAATATACATATATCCCCTAAAAAGTCTTTCGAGGCTTTGTGCCCCTTTGTACCCCTTTGTACGCCGCGCACAAGACGCTCTCGCGGGTACAATTTCTCAAAGGGATCAAGTTGTCTGTCGCAAACGAGGCCGACATGGTCACACACAAATGGAGACCGGAATCCCCCTCACGAATAACAGTGAATATACTATCGAGAGAAAAGTGAACGAGAGCCGGAGAGAGGGAAGAAGAAAGCAAGAGATAAAAGGTCCATTACAAATAAAACCACAGATGAGGAGCACGCGAGTAAATAAGAGATGGGAAGACTTTTAAGATAAAAGGAAAGTGCACGAACACGCGCGCATGTACAGCAATGCGAGCAGACAATATGGATACAAAATGTAGTCGTTTTGGTAAAGCAGTGCTCTTCCGGACTCTCGGGCGAGTACATTTTTGCCAAATTGGACAAAGTGATTTTCAACGCTTCAACACTTCTACCACATTGTCTCACGAGAGAGGAAGAGAGAGCGCTCCTAATACCTACGGTTCTAACCTACTCGTACATCTAGACAATACACCGGAGTGGAGCATTCACTGCTCGTTTCAACATCGTCGAATCAATATTCTTAGTAATCCAGCTATTATATGTATAATACTTTCCACTGTCGTCGAATATCCATAAGTCGAATATCCATAAATCGAATATCCATAAATCGAAGATCCATAAGTCGAATATCCATAACTCGAATATCCATAAGTCTGAATATCCATAAGTGAGTATAGAGTAGAAATGAGTTTGTTTGGCTTTGTATTGATTTGTTTTTGGCGCTCATTTCTATTCTATACTCACCGTCTATACTCACTTTTCCTCTACCTTCCGCCATTTCCGGCACTCATTTCTACTCTATACTCACTTATGGATATTTGACGTATGGATATTCACCTTATGGATATTTCGTGATGAAAATTCGACTTATCGATATTCGATTTATGAATATTCTACCCTAATCAATTGTTTCAGCTGTTTCTCCTCGCGTTCCGATGTAATACACACACACACACACACACACATATATATATATACAGTGTCCTGTTATGAATGGATAACCCTGCAACTGTCGACAGGTCAGAACATAGGCTACTGTATACTGGAATTTCACCCTAGTAAAAGTCCAACGGTTTTCGAAATGTTGGGCTTTATGTTATATTTTGAAAAAAAATCAACTGCTTTTGGTTTTTCGCATGCTATCTCTACAAATAATATGAATCGACTATAACTAAGCAACTTTTTCAAGTAATGCGCACCATATGAATAGTACTTTTTTTTTTATACCTCAGGTTATCAAAGTCAAATGTTCGAAATGGTATGTATGAAAATTCTGTGTAAGTTTTTTTCATGAAGTATCCTTAACATTTAAGGTTAAAGAGAAGACTGTTCTAGATAAAACAAATGACAAAGAGTATTTTTTTTAACCCGCGTCAAAAAACGTAATCAGTTGTAGAGATAGCATGCGAGAAACCAAGAGCAGATGATTTTTATCTCGAAAACCGTGGGACTTTTAGTAAACTGAAATTCCAGCATATAGTAGGACATGATTTGACGTATCGACACTTGTAGAATTATCCATTCATAACAGGACACCCTGTATATATATATATATATATATATATATATATATATATCATGTCTATAATATAGAGCCATATTTTACCTCTCTTCATATTATACCAACAACAAAAACATCCTACGGATATGACCCACGCAAATGTCCGAAGAAAAACCTCGTATGGGATGATGCTTGCAGTGATCCATCACCTCCTAATCACAGCAAGCATTCTGCCAAATGAGTTTTGCATTGTCATTCACTGATTGCAAGATGAACGAGAAATGAAAGTCCCCCATGTAGTATGGCAGCACCAGAAATACCCGTGCAGGATATGTTCGGGGCTAATCAATCGCCAACCACATCACAACAGGGTTTTGCCTTGGATTTCCTAAGGAGGGTGTCCTTACTGAAGTCCAGACTCGAGTCGCAAACGCAATGACGGTGGCAGGGTTGAGAAACGATGTGTCCACTTCGTTATCGGATACGGACGCGATTGAAGACTGGCAACTAATGCGATTATTGGTGGAGATGGCTCTGGTATGTCTTTGTGGCTGGTACTTTGCCAGGAATCCGCGAGGTGGCTTCAGGCAGAACGGTTTCGCTTAACGTGATGACAACTTGTGCGACGATAAGATCCTGAGCCACTCTACTGCGGGAGGTACACTCCCAGTGTGCGTACTTCCGTTTTTTAGTACTTGCAAAAGAACACTTATCAGTATTAGCTGATGCTTATGATTTTTTTTGCTGTAGTGTAGCACGTGCTACATTTTTTATGTACTACTCAAGGCCTTAGGCCACAGTAGCGGGTATAATATCATGTGCGATTTAACAATTTTTTTTCGTATGCAAAAGTGATTCACTCATAAAATTAATTACACATCTATTTAGTATGAATAGAGCTGCTAGAATTTTTTTTTTGGATGTACAAAATAGTCGACTACTAATATTTTTTTAATCTTTTTCTCAGGCGCTCCGCGGCGTGACATTTAGCGTCCACAATTTTTTACCTAGAACAAAAAACAAAAATTCTCGTCAATCTACATTAAAATACCTAGAGAAGTATGTACGGAGTTTAAAAAATATTGTTTTATTCAAAAGTTGTAGGTATTTGAACTTAAGAAATGAATTTTAAGTGAAAAATTTCGTTATAACTGCTCATAAACTGCTCGTAAAATGAAAAGTTTTCGATTAATCAGAAATTCCGTACGTACTTCTCTGCGAAATGCAATTAGGAACATAATTTTTAAATTTGAAGTAAATCAAGTGTAAATTGTTGGAGTTATTTGTCACGCCAATTGGGAAAAAGCTGTTTCGAAAAGTTTCAAGTAGTCGGCATTCGTGTACATCGAAAAAAAAAAAAAAATTCTAACAGCTTGATATTCATACTAAATAGATGTGTAATTCATTTTGTGAGTGAATCACTTTTTCATACGAAAAAAATTGTTAATTTCGCACATGATTTTATACCCGTTACTGTGGCCTAAGGCCTTAAGGCGGAACACCACTCTGACGGATAAAAACAAATCGATTGCTTTTTGCATTTTCTGGAATTACCTACACATATTCAAGAATATGTGAAAAAAATTCAAGTTGTAGTATTGAAAATTGAACAAGCTGCAGACGATTTAGTGACAGCAGGTAGCGCGACGATTTACGTATGCTAAAACTTTCAATCGCGTTTCTCTCGAAACGACTTTTTTGAACCTGGCCGGAATCACAACTCTAAGTAAGTAGTCGTATTTTAAAATTTATTTTTATTAAGCTCCCGAGTTTTGTTAACAATTTCCCCAAAATTATACTTTGTATAACAACGGGCATTTTAGGAAATTATTATTTTTTTTTAACGGCTATGTACTACGAGAACTACATGTATATCGATTATAAAACTTGTTTTATTACCATTTTTCGGACCTTTGTCGAGTTATCGATCCAGCAGTTAGACCACATTTTTTATACACTGGCTCTCTTATAATACCTCAATTAATTCACACAAAAATTTACCCGAAATAAGTTCAATGTATGCTCAATAATATACGTTTTTCACCCCAAATCCTAAAT
Organism: Ophion costatus; assembly: GCA_951751655.1. NCBI lineage: Eukaryota > Metazoa > Arthropoda > Insecta > Hymenoptera > Ichneumonidae > Ophion > Ophion costatus. The sequence continues at coordinate 20,089,999 of OX632357.1, read as the reverse complement.
AAACCGTCTAGGAGGCAAAAAATTCGGAAAAAGTGACCTTCAGCCCGTCACAATGACTTTGAAGTTTGCATCGTTTGAATGCAACGAAAATTACTTTTTCCTATTTCTCAAATTTCCTTCGCAGATTTGACTTCTGAAAATCACGCAAAATTTTTCATTTATAATAAAAAAATTTACCTATAATGTATGTAACATTACTTATAGTGTATGTATGATATTTACTTATAATAGTTCACTTATAATAATAATATTATATCATGTTTACTTTACTTACTTATTCACTCATAATTTATTATAAGTAAATAAGCACAATATTGAAAGTAAAGTCTACTTAAAATATTATATTATAAAATAATAATAATAATAATAATAATAATAATAATTTACTTATAATAATGGAAATACGGAATTGAAAAGAATTTTCATTACATTACGAACGATGCAAACTTCAACTCCATCCGTCACAGTGGTGTCCTTCCTCATTTGATGAAGATGATTTCGGTCTCACGGCTTCTGGAGACTCTTTTTCCCCTACGTCTAGGCACTACTCCGTATACGTGCCAACGATATTGAAAATCGCTATTGTACCCGAGATTTCGGTGAATCCCGATTGGAAAAACGGGATCCCATTCGGGATGCGGCTGGATTATTGTTCGCGAGAATTCGACTCGAAAGTGTGATATTAATCTCAGAAATCCGCACGGCCTTCCCAATTGGACCCCTCCACGGAAAGGGCAGGGGATGCTCGTCGAGTGTTGGATCCCCGACGAAATGTCTGCACGGGTGATGCCTGCTCGCTCATTACCGATTACCGATGAACCCTGTCAAATTTTCTCATCCGCTGACCAACACTGCGCAACTTCGAAACGTTCCGCCACCCGTCATTTATCCGTTTTTCATTTCCCTCCGTCACCTCAAGATAATGCGCTACATTTTTGTCAGCTTGCACGCGTATTCTCCTCGCCGTGTCATCATATCTGTGACGTGTTCGCGCGAATACGTCACCGCTGTGCGTCACAGCCAGAGGAAGCAAACGACCAGCGGTATAGGGTAGCCGTAACCTCACAGTCTCGAAGAGTAGCAAATGCCACAACGAGGGCGTGAAACCGCGTCAAATTCCACAAACATTGAATCCACAGATCGTGCAATATTTTGTACGTTCCGGCCGAAATTGTCCGAGATTATAGGCTCACGACGTCTGACTGGCCGGATGCAATTTCTCCGGTGGAATGTCACAATGGGAATTGTGATTGCCTAATAAGGGATATGTGAGACGTGAACGCTGAGCTAGTATTATCCCTCGGTTGTGGGTTCGTAATGACTATGGATGTCAGGGTATTACGTACCAGGGGCAAATGTGTCCCCGGAATGGACCGCTGACGAATCGAAACGCAATTTCGGTGATCGATCAACGGAAAACTATGTATCATGAGGGAGGATGGGCAAAAGCATCCACAGCATAGTTCGCTCCTCCGATAATTCGTTATACAGCCGGAGGAGCCGACCGAGGCCACAGTCACCGACACGAAATGTTGCACCCTGTTCTACGTGTTCCGATCAACTATGTACACGACATACACGCACATATATACATTCATCCATATTTTGTAAGCATAACATAGACAACGCTGATACGTGGGTACATTGGTTACCTGAGTCTATGAATGTGGGTTGCTTCTACAGGGTGAGAGACTAACTGTTGCCACCTTGAATATCTCTGTAATTATCGACATCACAAAAAAATGTTTCAAACAAAAGTTGTACCGCACGAAAGGGGTCATCAAATGCGACCATTTTTTTTATCTCAGTGGAGGCGCTGTCGCACAGTAAAGGTCACCACCACTTTTTTAAATGGGACGGTACTTTTTTTTCAACTACATTGTAGAGCATCGGAAACTGCATAAAAAACATTTAGGGGTCAAAGTCGTTCAAGGTCATTTAAGATCAAAAAGTGACATGAACTTTATTTTTATCTAAAATTACCTTTATTCACATACTGTGAATAAAGGTAATTTCACATAAAAATAAAGTTCATGTCACTTTTTCATCTTAAATGACCTTGAACGACTTTGACCCCAAAATGTTTTTTATGCAGTTTTCGATGCTTTACAAGATAGTTGAAAAAAAATGTACCGTCCCATTAAAAAAAAAGTGGAGGTGACCTTTACTGTGCGACAGCGCCTCCACGGAGTTAAAAAGAAAGGTCGCATTTGATGACCCCTTTCGTACGGTACAACTTTTGTTTTAAACATTTTTTTGTGACGTCAATAATTACAGAGATATTCAAGGTGGCAACAGTTAGTGCCTCACCCTGTATATTGTAACTATTGGATACGCCCTTTTTATCGTAAGGTGTGTGGGGGGGGGGTGTGAAGGAGGTGTGTGTGAAGAGGATGAGAGGATGAAACGGGACGTCAGGTGGTGGTGATCCACTTCTCTAGAACGGTCGAGAAACGACCCCCTCTCTCCCTCCCTCTCTCTCTATCTCTATCTCTTCCCTTCTCTCCCTCTCTCTCTGTTAGTCGGTTTATGTAGCTACTCCCTTAACAGAGGGTGCAAGAACTGTGATTGTACAGCAAAAACGTTCTTATGGATACGGGTGTAGACAAAGAGGGAGAGAGAGAGAGAGAGAGAGAGAGAGGGAGATAGTGGTGCAACAATTCGACGTCAACAGCAACCCATAATTCAACTGCGTTACGTCGTATTTACCCCGTACATTCTGGCGATTATATGAGAATAACGTAATTAAAAAGACATGCTATGCTTCAATGATAAATGCTTTTATGCAAAAAAATCGGACGCGCAGCATACTTACAATATGGACTGTGATAATATTGATCTTTTTATTGCGGTTTTTTATGCCGTGCAGGTTTTCCAGGACAGCTCTGAAAACGTATAGGATTTCGGAATTCACGACATTGCTATTTTTAAGGCCGTCTTCTAGTCTAGAATTTTGAAAAAATCGATTTATTTGCATATTTTCAATGTTTAGTCTTTCAAGAATATACCCTCCAAAAGAAATTTCAAAATTCCAAATATTTATGGTTACGGAAAGTCAAGCGTTCGCTATCAGACGCGATGAACAGCGGATTCACCGCTCTGAATTCCGAACTTCTGATGCTAGCAAGGTAGCTCGAACTGCATGTCTAGCAGAAAGAATATTAGAAAACTTTGATTTTTATGAAAAAGAAGGGGGATTGTATGGACCAGGAATCACCGATCAACGAAATGTAAGCATATGTACCATTATATGATTTAGACTGCCTGAAACTTTACTCGAATCTTTAAACGCGTTTTTCTCTAAACTATAATACTTTTTTCGATACGATTGACATGATATCTCAAGTTGTAATGAAGCGAATTACTTGACATTTTTTTATGGACCCTCTCTATACACCCCTCTATCGCCCCTACCAGATTTGTCGCGAAATTTTGTTAATAACTATTTTTTTTTAATCAGAAATCGTAAGAAAAAACTGCAAAAAAATTTTTTTCCACCCCCCCTTTGCCAGCCTGTAACTATCGGAATTATGGATTTTTTTTTCAATTTTTATATATAATGTTAAAGGGTGAATAAATATGTGGTAAAAATAGATACTAAAAATTGTTTTTGCTTTTTTTATCGCATCCCAAAAAACCCCCAAATTTTGGCCCTTTAGGCCAAAAGACGGCCTTAACGTAGAAAGCTTATGGTGTACACAGGAGCTTCGAGGATAAAGTGATACACGATTGGAAGATCTCCATACTTTCAGAGTTCAATTGAATCGTGTTTTTTTGTTCGTTTCGTCTAAGTATAAAATCTCGTAGGATCCGCTATACGGAGCGAGAGAAATTCAGTGCCAGTGTGCATTATTACTGTATCTCGTATCTTCCAAAAAAAAAGTCTGAAGTACAGTTTGTTATTAACGGGCGTCCGACTTTTGTAACTGCGAAATACTGCAAGGGTTACGTTATTTTTGTTTGTTTCGCTGAAAATTGTCGGCGCAGCGTATAAAGCGAGGGCTTTTTTAGCAACCATTTGTATATTCAATGGATTCATTCGTCTGAAAATATTTAAAATGGAAAGCAGTCTTGCGACGAAATAATAATTGGCTGGGTGTTCGAAAACATGGCGATCTCTGTGGGGATGTGCCGCGCTCGTACATTCGTTTTTTAATCGAATTTCACGGCTGTCTTTTTCCGTAGATATCAATATTTGTATGAATTACAACCAGGGACTGGATGGAGAGCATCTAAATATGGATGGTCAAAGCGGAATCGTTCAAAGTGTCCCTAGGCGTGTGTACATTGGACATGTATGTAGCAAGCTCAAGCTGAATCATTTAAATCGCTTTGACCACCGCCAGCGGCCGTGAAATATCCAAAGCTCCTATGAGCTGATCGCGTTAATCCGGAATGCACAGTAGACGGTGGTGCTACACGGACCACCAAATTACAGCGTAATACTGCCTCTTGGGTCTCTGATTTATTTACATCTCCGGCATAAGCTGAATTGACCGCTTGCCGGAACATGAGAAAAAAGAACGATGGCCTTTATACTGTTTCAATTACTTTAAGGATGTTGAGTCCCTATGAAACATGTTAATGTTAATTGTTCAATAAATAGCATCTTAATCGTCATGAAATTTTTACACGACCTCCTGAATACTTCATGTAAAAACATACCAAATTTTCAGAATTCTATCGTCATTACTTCAACCTCCTTAAGGCTTGAAATAAAAAATGATAAGAAAATTCTGAAAATTTGGTATGTTATTGTATGAAGTATTTAAGAGGTCGTATTAAAATTTCACGACGATTAGGAAGCTCGTTATTAAAAAATTAACATTTTGTTAAGAACAATTTTTAAAAGAAATAAAAAAAAATTTATCAATAAACTTCGTTTTGTTTCTGTTGCTTTCAGTATATTGTAGATATTATAAAATGGAGAGGTCAAAAAAAAACTTACTGCAAAGTTACAACAGTTTCTATAAAACAACTTTTAATTTGTGAATGTTAATTGTTCAATAACGAGCTTCCTAATTGTCGTGACATTTTTACACGACCTCTGAAATACTTCATACAAAAACATACCAAATTTTCAGAATTTTATCATCATTTGCGATTTGGGACTCAACATCCTTAACACGAGTCGGGGGACCTTTTTTGTACTCGCATCTAAGTGAAAGGGCATTACTGGACTTTATATTATGGTGACGTTTCGTATTGCGATCACCGCGCAGTCCACATAACTCGCATTTGTAGTACATGCGCATCAGCAGGCCGAAAGGGACTTTGGCTCATGAAATATCCAAGCACCTCCATTTCAATATCGACAAAATTATAATGCGATGCAGCATAGTTTCACATGTGCATAAAATCACTTGATTTCATGCGTTGCAGTCTGCAGAATATTGAGACAGGACCAGCTTTCACTCAGATTGATTGACTGGTAGGAAAATTGAACACGCAAACAACATGCCAAAGGCAATTGAAGAGACTAAATTCGTTTGACTGGGAATTTCATTCTATTTTCGGCTGTAAATTTTCAATCCCACATAACTGAATATTACTATGGCGTTTAAGGCGTTAGGCCACAGTAACGGGTGTAAGATCATGTGCGAATTTAACGATTTCTTTTTCGTATGCATAAGTGATTCACTCTTAAAATTAATTGCACATCTATTTAGTATGAATATCAAGCTGGTAGAAAATATATATTTTTTTTCGATGGACAATATGGCCGACTACTAACATTTTTTGTTATCTTCTTTAGGCTCCGCGGCGTGACATTTAGCGTCCACAATTTTTTACCTAGAACAAAAAACAAAAATTCTCTTCAATCTACATTAGAATACCTAGAGAAGTACGTAGGAATTTAAAAAATATTGTTTTATTCAAAAGTTGTAGGTATTTGAACTTGAGAAATGAATTTTCAGTGAAAAATGTCGTATAAAACTGCTCATAAAATGAAAAGTTTTCGATTAATCAAAAATTCCGTACGTACTTCTCTGAGAAAAAGAAATTAGGAACATGACTTTTAGATTTGAAGTAAATCGAGTGAAAATTGTTGAAGTTATTTGTCACGAGAATCGGAAAAAAGATAACGAAAGAAAATATTAGTAGTCGGTCATTTTGTACATCGAAACAAATATATATATTTTCTACCAGCTTCATATTCATACTAAATAGATGTGTAATTAATTTTATGAGTGAATCACGTTTACATTCGAAAAAAAAATTGTTAAATTCCCACATGATTTTATGCACGTTACTGTGACCCAACGCATTAAGGGATCGTCTCACTTCAAACGCTGAAAAAGGCTACTTTCATTAATTTGTTGATAGGTTGATATTATAGATATTGATATAAAAGTTGTTACATTTAATAAATACACTTTTGAAATAAATCAAAACATTGTTTTATGTATTTATTTAACCCAAACATACTTTAAACGCGTTTTTCTCGGGACCACGTTGTTCGACGGCTTGTTGATAAAATCTTCGAAACTGAACCGATCCTTATGAAATTTTAACCACATATTCTTTACAACTATAGCTATAGCGCATGTCAAGGATTCTATTGAATGTTGATATTTAATATTTTTTGCCAAAAACAGTGAAAAAACACTTTTTTTCGTTTTTTCGAAAAATGTCCGCCGTTTTGTTATTTTTGCGTTATGGCCGTTAACATACTGAGAATGAATCTAAAACCGTTCGATTTTTTTTTCCGGATGATCCATCTCTGAGATTTCATCAACAGCGCAGACCTACAATTTTTAGGACATTTTTTAAACTACCGTTTTCGTCTATAAAAGTCGCTTAAATAAATGAAATTTTCTTTAAAAAGTTATTTCGAAAGTGTATCTATTAAGTGCAATAACTTTTATATCAATATCTATAAAATAAACCTATCAAAAAATTCATGAAAACAGCCTTTTTTAGCGTCTAAGTGAGATGACCTTTTAAGTTTGCTACGTTGGAATGGAACGGAATTTTGTTTTATTGCTCATATCTTTTGGATGAGTTAGGCTACAAAAATTACTTAGATGTTTTTTTCGTATCCATGTCTTTGAGCTTGCAAGGAACATCACTTTAGTGTCCTCCTCCGATTGTAATGAAACAAAAACGAAAATTCTTCTAATCCGAAGCAATGAAAAATCCACTATAGTGACATTGCAAAAAAAAATAAAGGGTGAACCACCCTAGAGATGCCTATTTTCGAGGGGTGGTTTCACCCCTTAAAATCGTTTTTCCGCCGATAAAAAACATACGTATCGATTACTTTTCGGTGCTTTATAAGATATCCAAATTTCAACAAAATCGAAGGGTGTCACCTGAGGGATCTTCCTTGTAAGAGACACGCATTTTTTTAATCGGCGGAGAAACGGTTTTAAGAGGTGAAACGCACCCTCGATAATAGAGGTGTTTTTTCGTTCTTCGTCAATATAGAGCTTCAAGTCCGTCGTATGGACGATAGCTCCTAAATCAGTTTCGAAACTTTCAACGGGTCTTTCCCAAAATATCGTTTTTGAAGTCGGGAAAACGCATCAATCGAGCAGTTTTCATCTGATTGACATTTCAGCTGTAGCTTGTCAGATAGAGTCCCCAAAGAAGTACACACAAGTTTTACAATTTATCAACAATTTTCGTTTTATAAACAAATAGAGGCCGATTTGTTATCAAAAAGAAAAACATTTTTTAGCCAAAATGATGGCATTCTGCGAAAAAAAACTACCATTTTTTAATAATCACGTGTACTAGTCTAGCAAAACTAATGTGACCGCCGACCTTTTCTTGTTTGTTTCAGGTGCCAATCTATAAAAGTTTCACGTCTTCCCGCAAAGCGCCTGGAAAAAAACGCTTTTAGTCTAGCTACGACTAAGTTGTCATTTTGTATTTTATTTACAAATTTTCTTTTTTTTTGTACACGTTAACACATGTAGAATAAACCGTCAAAATTTCATTTGCTTTGCTTTTTCTCTCTCGCTCTCTTCGGTATTTTCAAAAAATGCCCAAAGGGTCTCTTTTTTCGCTGAGCCACACGGAAATAACACCTCAGTTTATTTGGCATAAACAGCTGACAACCTTGTTTGAGTTTTCGTACTCATTCGTCTCCCTGCATGATGTATAGCACATAAAAACGTTTAAGAAGCGGTCTAATTATAACAACTATTTGAGTGCTCGGGCCCTCGCTTTGATGAATACAAATAAGTTTTTACTTATTGCGAGAATAAAATTGATAAAGAGAAAATGTGTTTTGTTGCATGCTCCGTCGTATATAGCTGTGCGATATCACTTTAGCCAAGCTCCGACACGCAGCTCTTTTCCATCGACTATACGAGCTGTAGCTAAATTGTCTCTTAAAGTACTTATTAAGCTCTGATATGGATAATCGCCCGTGCTAATCCCTGATAAGGGTGATTAGAGCAGGGCGATTAGTGTGTGTAGCGAACGCCCTACGCGATTAGAAGCTTGTCATTATCGTTGTTGCTGAAACGGCCAGAGAAAAAGAGAGAGATCCCCCTCCCGCCGCCCCACGCTCTCTCTCTCTCTCTCGCACACACACACACACACACACACACACACACACACACACACACACACACACACACACACACACACACACACACACACACACACACACACACACACACACACACACACACACACACACACACACACACACACACACACACACACACACACACACACGCGCGCGCGCGCGACATGAAAAAGTTAAACGGTGAGTTGATTCTCTCACGAAAATGACAAAAAAGCTCCGACTTTTTGTAAGAATAGCGATTCGTGAATTCTCGCTTTGTCTCGAAGTACCGCGAGGCAATGTCTACACAATTCAACAGATATAGTCCCCAAGAGGCTGATGCCGGGCGTATGCAATACCCATCGACGGGGTCATGTGGTGCTCATCGATTTTTGAAGTGAATGGAGTCTAAAGAGAAACGAGCTTTGGTGCACGTATGAGATGAAACATCGCCTGAAAGCACGCGAACTACGATTTAAAAATTTATTTCAGCGGAGCCTCCCGGGGGGACACATTTTAAACATGGCCCTTCATCATTTTGCGTACACATATAGGACAGGCTTGAAAAAGTACCCGACGATTAGCAAAATAAGCGCGCGTCCAAATGCCGAGTCAAGTGTGAAAGGGTGGGAAATATGTGGGTGTACGTATATGGTACATACCACGCCATTTCACCTAGCATATGACCATGACCGTTTTTGGTTTTGAGAAATTTAATGAAACAAATTATTTTGAATAAAAAATTATTTTCTTTCCGTTACATTCAGGACGAATTAAAAATAAACCGTTTAGGGCCTGACGAAACCGAATTGAAAATCACAAAATCATTGATAGTAGTATTGGAGATTAAGATGATAAAAATCTTTTTTTTCAATATGATTTATTCGAAAAAATCGAAGGAAAAATGGGCCCACGACGAGACTAGTCTTAAAAACCATAGAATGGGTCACTCTATTTTACAGAGTTTTAAAAAAATCACAAAGACCATCATCTTTAAAAAAAATAGTTTTCAGTTTAGAAGCAAAAAAAAACGTTGACATTGATAATTGATTGTTTTTTATATTTTTTAACGAAAGTATATATCGCAATTAGTGCAGGCGTTATCAGCGTTTAAACATTTTGAAAACTTGCGAAATCGGCATTTAATCGGAAAATTATAACTCTTAAAAGAGGAGAGATTAAAATCTCGAGATGGTGTGGATATTCCTTTGATCGGTTACGATCGTATACAAAAAAAATCAGGAAAACCAACAATGGTCGGCGTCACGGGCCAGGTGAAATGGCGTGGAATGTCTCATATATACTAATCACGACGATCGGAAATGTACAGCATCCGCAAAACTTCTTATACTGCGGCGTTTTGTATAACAACTTGCCGTGAAAAAAAATCACAAATAATCATTGGAAAACATAACTGTACGCGTGCAGAAATATGGTGGCAAAGTTCCCAGATCCTATCACACCACTATATCTTGCTAAAGTTTGCAACGTTGGAAAGCAACGGAATTTATTTTCACTTTCCTCTTCTCTGCATTTTGGTTGGTATCTAAAATAATGTTCGACAGATATAGGTTATAAGTCTCTAATGAGAATCTTAAAAAAAGTTTGCCGTAGCTTTGCTCGGCCCGAGAAAATTGGCAATTAGAAGAGAATTATTTTCGTGCGCTTCAACGATGCAAACTTCAATATCTATTCCCTATGGGGATTTGATAAGGACGCCGCACGTAGGGAGTCCACATTGGTAATCAAGTGGATTTCGCGCCGTTTCCCGATTGATGTCGCTAGGGATTTCTTTTTTATTTCGCAACGTGAAATTGTTGGATCTCAAAAAAAAAAGAATCTTTTGTGATTTCGCGCACAAATTCGATGGGAAGTCTCAAGATGCACCCACATCTCCATAGAGATTTGGCACAGGCACCGCACATAGGGAGTCATCATTGGGATCCAATTGCATTATGCACTGTTCTCCGATGAACGCCGTTGGAGAATTCTTATCACGTTCAACAAATCGAAAATATGTAAGTTACCAGAAAAAACTCGGTGTGTTGAAACATAATCCGCACGCTTTGTGAGCGTGTACATGCGTGGTGATATTATCACAAAGTGCAGTAAAATAAACAACAAATGATAATTGGAGTAGATGTACAGTGATGTAATTTTAATTGATTTTTAAGGGAGGTTTCTGGTTGTTAAGCTAAAAAAATATTTGGTTTTGCTGTATCGGAAAGAGCCAATGAAGAGGAAGGTGTACTCTGAGGTCGTCACACAGCAGATTAGTCGTCAGTATGAGACTTCTTATTTTATTCGCACATAAACCTCAATTTCACTTTAAACGCGTTTTTCTCAAAACCATGATTTCCAAGTTTGTGGAAGTGTCCCTACACGCCCTAGATAAACAATTGTTATGAAATTTGGCAAAAACGTGTACAACAAACGTCTTTATTGGTTGAACTAGAATTATCGAAAAATATTCAAACGTTGTTTATTTTATGAACAAAAAACTACAAACATGTTTGGTAAGAAACTAAACTTCTCTTTCAATCGTTCACTTATTATTTATTTTTCAATTTTTCTTCTTGACTCTAGTTCGATCTTTACACAATATTGTACAAAGTAAAATATGTTTGTTTTTTGCTTCAGATTTTTTTTTCTCATTAAGTCTCATCAACATCTATCGTCAAACTTCAAAAAATATTATCATCTTCAATAAAGATCGCTTAGCAAACGTACCAAATTTCGACATTCGATATTTAATATTTTTCGCATAAATAATTGATGAACAATCGAAAAATTTTTTGGCCTAAAAAAGTAGAGATCTCCCTTTAGATATCGTTTTTTTCAGTGATTTATTCTTTTTTAAGATAAGATTTATACTCTTTCAAGAATCTACTCATTTTGTATTATCTATACATTTTGTTCGCAAAATTCATCGTACAGAATGCGATGAGATCCATCAGGAATCATATCGGATTCTGTTCGACAATGTGACAATCCTTTAGGACTCACATTGGATTCGTACGTCGGATTCCAATGGAGAATCCCTAATAGAATTCAATTGACTAGCGTGACGTTTCGGTATAGGATCGAATGCGTCGACTCATTGAATCCCTGTCAGGAAGTGGAGACAAGTATGAGAATCCAATTGAATCCCTACGACATTTCTGCATTGGTAGATGAGTAGTGGCGAAAAAAGAGTTGCAAGGAACGTTGCAATCTGACGTATCTATTTTCATAGCAATAATCGATAGTTCAAGCAGAGTTATATATAACTCTGATATTAAATTAATATCTGAAAGATGCATGTATATATACTGTATATACGTCGGAGGTGGTGAAATGGGACAGTTAAGTTTGTCGGATGCACAATTTCGCGTGACTCGGAGCACAAAGGGTGCTTCATATTCGAATGTATGAGCACGAGAAGTGCGGAGTCCGAGATTCTCGGCATTTCTCGTGCTATTCGTGATCCAGGCAGATATGCGGGAGCCTGCAGATAGGGAAGTTGGGTGGAAAATGTACCTGCCACGGGACTATGAAATACACGGAAGGATTAACGTGCGATAATATGAGAGTCGAGGCGAGTGCGAAGGCACATGAAACGATGAAATTGAAATTTTTCTCCAGTTATGTTGGCTCAATTTGGTTAAACCTCTTGCATATGGTAGAGCATCGAAAAATATTAGATACGTCTTTCTCTCAATCGATGGGATACATTTTCACCCAATCAATGCTAAATTCAAAGGATAAAAAAACATATATTTATCCAAAAAAAATTATCAAAAACCCACATTTTTGTTCGCTCCTCGCCCAAAAATAAGTGCCTTCGCCCAATCGCCACTCATTTCTTTTTTTTTTCATTTTCCCTAGTTAAAAAAAAAGAAAAAATTGCGCATCTGCCAGATCATTCGCAAATTACTTTCTTCGCGTGACGAATTCTTCGGGGCTCCAGTAATTTCGCTGGATCGACGATGGCTTCGCGTTGACTTTCTTTGGAGGTTTGACAAATTTCAAAGTTCGCCGCCTCAAATCTCGCCTCACGACGCGTAACGAATTGTGTCCCCCCGTCTTAACCAAGTTCGCGAAGAATGCGTGGCTGATAGCGAGACGCGAGTGCGGAAGCATATGGAAAAAGAGGTATACGGAGGAAACATCTTCCCTCGAAGGAAAAACTTGGCGACGTGACGTGAAAAATTTCCTCACAGGCTGTCGATTGTATACATATATATATATATATATATATATACACTCTGAGGCAGATGGAACACTCCTTCATCGTGAATTCCTTTCCCGAAGGAAAATAAGTTTTCCCCGCGATAACTTTTAACGACACATTTGAATAAAAATATATCGGCAAATAAAATCGCGTAATCGAATCTCTTCGAACTTATGAAGGGTTTTTTTCTCCCTCAAGGGTCGCAATCCAGTTTCGCTCGTCGCACCGAAGGAAGAAGTATTTTCTCATTTGCATTGCAGAATATGCGTGAGATAGTCCGACTCAATTCACCGCGGCCTTGCGGACACGATCATTTTATATTTCATCGACACTATGCGCTCGTCTCTTTGTTCAAATCAAAATGGAATTATTTCCCAAGTTCATAAAGTGCAGCTCCCGCAATCGATTTTGAAGGACGGGGGGCTGTTCGTGTCCCTCGATTCTTCTCAGTGTCTGCTTCCCTGCGGCACAACCACGGAATGTATAATAAGCGGGCTGCGATGGGCGAACGTAAAATAGTCATCGCGAAAGAGAGGCTAGCCCAGAAGCAATTGAGACACAGTAATTGGGGGGCTTACGTTTTAATATTGACAATCCTTTTTGTACTAAGAATCTTTTTTACGCTCGCACACACTCGTAAAAGAAACAAACGTAAAAGTAATTGGGAGGCTTACGTTTTAATGTTGACAATGTTTTTTGTACTGAGAATCTTTTTCACTCTCGTATACACTCGTAAAAAAACGGAGGGTGTAGTTTGAAGGAAAATTGGGGGCGAATTGTCTCATTACGGGAAAATGTCCTCCAGGATAATTGGCATGTTATGACTTCTGTTAATAATCACAATAACGATTCTTACTGTTGTTTTATTCGTGTTGCGGACTGCGCACCTGCTTAAGGGGTCTTCGCACTTTAGACGCTTAAAAGGGGTATTTTCATGATTTTTTTTTGATAGGTTTATGTTATCAATATTGATACAAAAATGGTTACACTAAATAAATACACTTTCGAAATACATTTAAAAAATTCGTTATGTGGTTAAGTAACCCAAACAAACTTTAAACGCGCTTTTCTCGAAACAACGTTTTTCGACGGCTTG
>OX632357.1:18163666-18203666 GCA_951751655.1 Ophion costatus | reverse complement strand
GGCTTGGAAATGCAACTGCACTGGAGAAAAAAAGGAACTTGTCAAAAAATTTCCATTTTCTGCTTATTACTCCAGGGAGAATGAAGCGTAAAGGTTATGTTTCTCATGAACTGAACTACATGCATGAAAAAAGAAACTGAAGGCTAACCCTAATAACGATTGATTGGGAGCAATATTGAAAATAATTCTACCTTGGGCCTTGAAGAAAACAATTTCGTAAAGATTTTCTCAATATTACAAAACACAATAATGTCAAAAATAGATCTGGATCGCACGATCTGGAACTATTGCAGGTCGGATTTTTTAAGACGCCGGAACTACGTATTGGCCTATGCTGTGTCGACTCCTTCTCTCTAGTCTCCCTGTTCAAGATCGTAACGCATCTATAAAGACGTACTACTATGAACAAGCTTGAAATTCACGTTAAACATGTCAAATTTCGCGCCAAAAAAGAGTACCAGGTGTAGAAGTATGAAACCGGCATTTCCCTATAGATGGTGCTAGCCATCAGTTTAGGGACCGTAAAACCGCTTCTGCAGCGCCATCATCTCCTTCTAACAGCTGACGAAGATTTTCAACACACACAACCCAATTTCTCTACACCGGTATATTTTTATATAACCTTAAACATGTCGAGTTTTGTGCCTACAAACTACGATTTGCGAACAGCATTGGTTTTCTGTTATCATTTGAAGAAAACTGCTGCAGAATCGCATCGAATGCTTGTTGAAGCTTACGGTGAACATCTTCTTGGTAAAACAGTGTTTCGAGTGGTTCAAAAAATTCAAAAGTGGTGATTTTGACGTGAGAAACGAAGGCGTGGGAAACCGAAAAAGTTAGCAGACAACGAATTGCAAGCCTTATTGGATGAAGATGATACTCAAAGTCAACAAGAACTCGTGGATCAATTGAATGTGACGCAGAAAGCCGTCTCCATTCGTTTGAAAGATTTTTTATCATTTTCAAACACCAAAAGTGTCATTTTTACGAAAAAAGATCCAGTTTCATACTTCTATACCTGGTATATGCAGGGAATTTTACTGCACTATTTTATTCGAGCAAAATGTGCAGCTGAAGGGGACAGAATTCTCGTTGAGACTTACGATGACCATGCTCTGTCGGAAACAACATGCAGAGATTGGTTTAGACGCTTCAAAAATAATGATTTTGATGTGTTGAATTGGAGGCATTACTCCATAGAGACTTATAGAGGCAGGACAACAACTCTGTTCTTTATTTCTCTATTCTGAGACATCGCTCTCCTTAAATATTTCCATTCTGGAGCAGGTTTAATCAGATCTCTCTTCCAAAATATCTCACGTCTAAAACATTTCTCTGCCACAACATCTCTATTCGTAAAGATCACAATGCCACAATCATTCGGTTCTGAAATACTACTGCTCTCAAAAATCGTCATTCCACAATCTTTCATATCCGAAACATTTCCACTCTTAAACATCTGTATTCTTCAAAATCTCATGTGACATCGAAAACATCTGTATTCGGACAATTTTGTCTCGCAATACCTCTCTTCCGGAAAATCCCTATTCCATTCACAAAATTGCATTTACCAATATTATATATTGGCCATGAACAAAACAAGTGCACCGCGGCGGCTCTTGGAATAGAGGTGTTTCGGAAGAGAGATATTGTGAGATGAAATTGTCGGAATACAGATGTTTTGGATGTCACATGAGGCTTGGAAGAATACAGATATTCAAGAATAGAAACGTTTCCGATACGAAAGATCTAGGACTCAGGATATTCGAGAGCAGTAACACTTCAGAGAGATTCATATAGAGATGTTCCTGATTGAACCTACTCCAGAATAGAAATATTTGAGGAGAAAGATGTCTGAGAATAGAGAAATAAAGAATAGAGTTGTTCTCCCGCCATGTCAGGGGCTAGCCGAACTTGCGGAATCATCTGGAGTCGATCACACAACAGTTTCGGCTTTTAAATAGCTTTCAAGGTTTCAGGCTGCAGTAACGGGCATAAAATCATGTGCGAATTTAACAACTTTTTTCGTATGAAAAAGTTACTTGCTCATAAAATTAATTACACATCTATTTAGTATGAATATCAAGTTATTAGAAAATATTTTTTTTTTCGATGTACAAAATGGCCGGCTACTCGAACCTTCTCGAAACAGCTTTTTTCCAACTGGCGTGACAAATAACTTCAATAATTTTCACTCGATTTACTTCAAATTTAGAGGTGATGTTCCTAATTGCATTTTGCAGAGAGGTACGTACGGAATTTCTGATTAATCGAAAACTTTCTATTTTATGAGCAGTTTTTGAGCAGTTATAACAAAATTTTTAACTGAAAATTCATTTCTTAAGTTCAAATACCTACAACTTTTGAATAAAACAATATTTTTTAAATTCCGTACGTACTTCTTTAGGTATTTTAATTCGGATTGACGAGTATTCTTGTTTTTTATGCTGTGAAAAAAATTGTGGATGCTAAATGTCACGCCGCGGAGCGCCTAAAAAAAGACAACGAAAGAAAATATTAGTCGTCGGCCATTTTGTACATCGAAAAAAAAATATATATTTTCTAACAGCTTGATTTTCATACTAAATAGATGTGTAATTAATTTTATGAGTGAAACACTTTTTCATACGAAAAAAATGGTTAAATTCGCACATGATTCTATACCCGTTACTGTGGCCTAGGGCCTTAAACAAACGTTCAAAATAATTAAGCAAGATTAAAAAAAAATAAAGCATCAGTTTTCACGGGAAAAAACGGCGAGAACTTATTCAACATCCCAATGCATCAACGGCCCTCAAGCGAAACGTACATTTTGAGCTGAAACGGACAGATATTCCAATAAGTGCCGATGAACAAATTAAGTGACACACCTGGCTCTTTTTGCCAATTCAACGGTACGAGCTCGTGGCAGTCTAGAAATTCGCTGCAACTAACCAGTTATACGGGAGAAACCTCGATCTCCGCCAGCAGGACCGATCCTAACGTTGAAATTGGTCTCGTCGGTGATGGCAGCTGGTGGCCAAGCAGCTATCTCACTTTTGTCCGGCATATCGTACAACGAATTCGTACATTCGTGAACGTTCGTTGATGTAAAATCGATGCGTATGTCTTCGCTAGTTGTGTCGAGTGTCGTGTGAGAGGCTGCCTCCCCAAATGAGTTCAGTGGCCCAATGGCGGCGATCACACTCGTCTCGGTCTCGGGTATCATTCTGTCCAGGAACGGCTCGTTTGTCCTCATTGGACGTTGGTAGACGACTGCAATTAACGATATACCGCAGTAGATTCGTCAAAATTATGTTTTTTTTTTCGTCAAATTCATCAATCACAATTGTGATTGCGATCACAGTTGTGATTGTGATCACAATTGTGATTGCGATCACAATTGTGATTGCGATCTCAATTGTGATTGTGATCCCAATTGTGATTGCGATCACAATTGTGATTGCGATGACCATTGTGATTGCGATGACAATTGTGATTGTGATCACAATTGTGATTGTGATCACAATTGTGATTACGATCACAATAGCGGCCATTCGGGTTAGAATGTTTACCTCGTAATTTGAATAAATTCTGTCGAAAGAGTAGCTAGGACGATCAACTTGAAATTCTCGATGAACTTGAAATGTTCTCACCTGTGGTAACACCGTGTTTCCTCTGACCGTGAAGCAGAACAACGTCGTTTCGGCCGCCAATTCGCTCGTCCGGACAGACACCGTGTTTACCGTTGCATTGGGACAAATCCGACATGTAATAATCCTCGGCGATGAATTTATTCGTTTCTTTGATGTACGCCACAACTACGACGTCACCCTCCAGCATTCTAGCCTGTCCCTCGCGTCCCGACAGACCGAAAGCTATCCACTGGTTGTCCTTCACTCTGCCGGACAAACGGATCTGCACGTCGTCGCCGATGGCCTTCCATTGAACCTCAACTCGACCCCCGAGCATCTCTTTGCAATTGGAAAATTCCAGTCTAGGCGGTGGCGCGTCGGGCGGGCTCATTGTCTAAAAGAGTTTTCAGAAGCAGAAAAAACGATCAACGAAAGGTCAAAAATGTACTGTCAAAAAAGTCGAAGCCTCTTATAAACGTCTACTATGCGAATGGTTGATCGCAATCAATTAGGTCAATTGTGATGGGAGTTATGGTTTTCTTTTCGTAACTACTCACTGGATTGTACCACCAAGGCGGCTTTTCCAATTGGTTCGGAAGAGCACATTGGTTAGAGAGCGTCGATACAACTCAAAAGTAATTTATACGACAAAATATTGAACAAAAGCTCACAGTGATTTTTGTCTGGCCGAGAGCCGGTGGTACGTTGAGATTTCTGGGTATGTGAACATGGCCGAAGCTAGTCTTGTACTGGAGACACCACACCGCAAGCCACTTGATGTCGTGGACCGTCAAACGGTCCGGCAGAACGATCTCAATGTCTTCGCCCTGATAGCCTCGCAATTTTTTCACGCTGAATCAAAAAGACACAATCGGTAGTGCGTCACGAAATGGTAGACAACTGTGAAGCATTTTTTCCACATAGTATGAGATATGTGTGTCCGATGAGGACCTCGAAGTTTGGATCGTCGGAATGGAACGATTTTTCTTCAATTCCTCAATTTCATTATTGTCAAAAATCAAAGTTTGTGGACTTGAATCGCTAAATAAGGAGCCTAAAAAATGATTGCGTGATTTTTATAGCCCAATACTGTAAAAATAAATTTAGGAGCTTCGGAAAAACATTTTTCGTTGGATTCCGATCCAAGCTTCAACATCAAATCTGATGGTAAAAATGGGATAGGAGGAGAAGCTAACTATTTGGCGAGCAGTTTCTTTCGTACCTTCCCACCTCGTTGGGCACCTTGACACCAAGAGCATTCGGCTCGGTGCCATTGCCGACCCAGAAATACGCATCAGGCCCTGCCCCGTCGTAATGAAGATTCGGTATATAGATTGTCTTGATATCCAATATGCTGATATTACCGCTGCTGAGCCCGTGAGCTAATCTCGAGAATTCCGGCAAAACGCGCACTTTCGGTATTTCGAGATTCGGCGGTATGAATACGTCGGCAAAATTCAACTAGACACACAAAAACAAGCGCGTAGACAAACGATGGTGTATTATTTATGGGTGATCGATCGAAGCCCTCTGGGCACGTAATAACGTTGGAAACTACCACACACACACACACACTCACACACACACACACCCGTCGCATAAATGATATCACGAGAGAGACATAACACCTAATTTGTGAGAATCGTGTATAATGTAATGTGCGCCATATGATACGCGGGACGGTGTCATCTATACGAGACAGTTATCAGCCCTGAAAATGGAGAAAATCGATACACGTCGTTATCTCCGTCGTGTATGTACAAAGTGAATGAGAAAAAGATGGGAGGGTCGAGCAATCTCTCTCGCAAGTGTACTATAAGTCTTCGTTCCTTTTTCGCCCCCCTCCCATTTTCCCTCGAGCCCATCAGAAGCTTCGCAGCATCCGTCCTCGAAAAAGTATATAATCCCGTCAAACGTTTCGAGGGAGAGAGCGAGACGAAGAAAGAGATCGAACGTTTACCGAGAAAAACCCGCGGTTGAATTCGCAAAACGGTTCCGTTTTCAGTACCCTCGAAATGATTCTCACTTCTTCGTGGTTTCTTTCCCATCCCTCATACAATTTCACTTTATCCTCCCGCCCAAAACTCGAGACGAAGAAAATCGCTGGCTCTCCAGGAATGTATCATGTATCGAAATTCGTTCGGGCGTCGTGAATGGTATTGCGGGGAATCAATTTTATCGTGATCCCGTTTCTTCGTGCTTTGTCTCAATGTGGACTTTTCTGTGGAGCAAAAATATTACGAGTCGCACAGGAAAAGGAAGAAAGTGGTGGAGGAAGAAGATTTTTGGGTTCGATATTTTTGTTGTTCGATAGAGGGATGTTTGTCTCGTGACGTAAAACTCGCCAGAATCGTTTTCGATGCTCATCAACCGTTGATACCTTTGATCTGGTCATTATAAATCCACGGAATAACCATTACCCATTCTCTCCCTCCATCTCGCTCTCTTTCTCCCTCTCCCTCTCTCTCTCTCTCTCTCTCTCTCTCTCTCGCTCTCTCTCTCTCTCTCTCTCTATCTCTCTCTCTCTCTCCCATGCTATATACAGGGTGAGGCACATAAAGTTTTACATACAGAGCAATAGCACTCAAACTATTGATCATATCCAAAAATGTTTCAGATAAAAGGTCCAGTGTTCGAGAAGACCGTCATACTGGACCACCCTATTTTTTTATCGGTGGAGGCGCTGAAGCTACGTCAAGGTCAACTCCACTTTTTTAATAATGGAATCATGTATTTTCTTCCGATACTTTGTGTGACTAGAATGACCTTGTGTTGTAGATCGCTGAATTCGTCTTAAAATCGGTAATAATGTCATCGAAAAAAAATACATGATTTCATTTAAGAAAGTGGAGTTGACCTTGACGGAGCCTCAGGGCTTCCACTGATAAAAAAAATAGGATGGTCCAGTATGACGGCCTTCTCGAACACTGAAACTATTGTCTGAAACATTTTTGGATATGATCAATAGTTTGAGTGCTATTGCTCTGTAACAGTTTATGTGCCTCACCCTGTATAGAAGCCCCGAACAATCCCGAATAATCGAAGGGGTGGCTTATGCTCTTCGGGAGCTACGATATAGATTACCACGTCAATTCCTCTCCCTGATCATTCTCTCGTGCTCGCCAAAACTCTGCACCGATCCCCCCATATAATAGTGCGCGCCTACCGGACCTAATAGACTGTCGTTTATCTCATAAGCCCCGCGCGGATTTAGATTCGAATCTCCGATTTTTCTCTCCCCGTTGGCCAGTCGCAGGTTTCCCCTCTTCACCGCGTACTTCGGTACACTTCACTGCAGAGAATTCGTGAGGGCTTCATCTCTCTCTCCCCCCCCTCTCTCTCTCTGTCTGTCTGTCTCTCTGTCTCTCTCGCTCTTGGTCCTTTCTCGCGAATTCTACTTGGTTATTTATTTGTGATCGATAATGGTCTGCATCGCGACAAAATCACTGCAGCATCTCGAGAGAAGAAAAAAGTACGCGTAGCGTGGCATGTGTGGGAGGGTCAACGAAATTCTACCGTGGCGATAAAAAAATCGTTGCATTATTAATTCGTTTGCTCGAAGCTAGTGTGCACAATTTTAAACCGTTTCACCTGCTTAGTGAAGAATTATAACACTTTTCCGAAATAATGAAAAGAAGGGTATTCAAAAAATGGTGCAGGATGTTGTAGACTTTTTGGACGGGTCATTTATATATGAAGGAAACTGTTTGAAAAAATTCACACTAGCTCAGTACATAATTGTATAGTTATTAATAGTGACGCGATAAAATGATTTGAAAACGATATAGGTCTTTGTTATTGGTGAGTAATGTGTCTTAAGGGGGGAAATCACAGTAAAATTGTCAATTTTTCGAAAAAAAAAAATTTCGCTTAAAAGGTGCTTTAGGGTCTTAAAAATAATATACCAAATGATGGAATACGGCAAAAGTGTCCGAGCGCCCAAATTTCTTGCGTTGAATACAACGCTTTTTCACGACGCTTCACTTTCGTGTATACATATATAACATAAATAGTGATAAAAAACAGTGATATTTGTCAATCATTGTCATTATGAGTGACACATCGTCGAGTCGTGTTAGAAAAGGGACGAAAAAGGATACTGCGTACGAAAATCGACTGTACGGTGCAGGCATTGCAGATTAGAGGTATATGAAATTTTCATATGGTTTCTCAGTACTTAAAACTTTAAACGCGTTTTTCTCGAAACGCCTTTTTTTGAGCTCGCCGAATAACTCGAGCAAATCTTTACCGATCGACTTGAAATTTTTACAGTAGCTTCGAAACATCTTTCTCCACGGAGCTACGTAGGATTTTTTATTTTATATGGCTTAGTTTTTTTTTATCGACGATTTTATGGCGTATTTTTTGTTAAAAATTTAACTTTATTTTCAAACATGCACCATTTTGCGAAAAATCAGTATATTGAAAAAATCCTACGTAGCTCGCTAGCTGTTGTTATATGGAAACTAAAAAATTTTGGTTTTTTCTTCCAGGTAAAAAATTAAGGAGTCTACGTCTTCGGCCATCGACACGCTTTCACAAATAGGCGCCTTGGGGCATATGCTGCGCAGCCGCCATCTTTAAATATTTTTTATTGAAAAAATTACATTTTGTACTTTTTTAGTATTGCTATAAAACCTACTTTACAGATTTTCGATTGATACTTTTATTCAGCCAAAATTAGGTCCCGAAAATATGCCTATTTTGTTGTGTGGTACTGTGATTTCCCCCCTTAATGCATAATTCCTGACAGTTATATCGTTAGTTACTTATGACGTTTAAATACGCATCGATAGACTGCAAAGAAATGTTGTTATTTTAATTTCCCACATTTTCTTTGGCACGTGCAATTTTTTTAGAGTATCCGTATTTAGGGATTTAGATTCTAAATCTACATATGATTTTTGAGAATAATAAAAATGAGGAATCGAAAAGAAGTATCATGGCTTACCAACAATGCAAACTTGAACCCCATAGCAAATAAACAAATCTTAAGGATAAATAAATAAGTTAATCCTAATCTTAATTCAATTAATAAATCCTACCAATAATAACGTTACCACAACAGCAACGTAAAAAAGAAATCAGAAAATAACTAGATCTTTCTAATTGGTAAGTAATGTGTCCTAATAAATGAATCCAGGCGATAAACCGATCATGAGAAAAAACTTTTAACCAAAACTTCGAGGCTTGATGTACAGATTTCGCCACTTACAACAAATTTTACCTAACACCTAGGACGTATACTTAAAAGTGCCAAATTTCAGCTATCTTTGCCTAGGATTCTATATCTTCCACACATCCCCAAAAAGCAGCTGCCCCTAAAAGTTGAAAACCTACGCTGCGGCCGTCAGTCAATTGGACCGTCATACTAAACGTTCTTCAAAACTCCAAAAAAATATCCCCGGATTCCATTTCTGGGAGGACCAAAAAGCTTGGTGAGATTTAAAAACATTTGCGAGTTCGCCTGGGGAGATTTTTGTGCCAGTCCGCACGCACTTTATCTTCCCTGCGTTTGGTGTTGAGCCGCAGGGGGGTTTGAGATTGAGGGATCTCGAATGGTAGGGGCGCTAAAGCATTGTCGATTCTGCATCCTCATTTATCGCCCTACTACCGGCTGAATAATATTATTTTCAGGAATCTTATCCAAGGTGCTTTATCGGATTTATCGATGGATAAGTGTTTCAAAGCGATCTCTACGATGGTTCTTTGGTAGAGAATATATGTGGAGCTACCAGAGTGACCGGTGAAGCTGCTGCGTTGAGTTTAGGATCCGATCATTTTCATTGGGCGTAAATTCGGCTTTACATAACGGGATACGACACACACACACACACACACACACACACACACACACACACATTTATGTCCGTATACATACACAATGCATACGAGATTCAGTTTCATACACCGAAGGTTAACTAATGCGGAATAAGGGACGATCTTGGACAGCGTGTTCTATCGCCCTTGTTCCCTCGGAGCCACGTGCTCACATTGCTCCTTTCGGAAATTGAGACATCGTGCCTCGTTAAGCGTGATAGGGTGTAACACTCCCCTTTATGGGTTTCTCTCTCTCTCTCTCTCTCTCTCTCTCTCAATCTCTCTTCCTCTCTCTCTCTCTCTGTCGTAAATCGTAAATCGTCAAGCGTGCATCAAAACACATACTACATGATGGATTTACGAGGGTTCTATCCAGAATACAAGCACAAGCCGTTACCTCGGCTTTGCTAATTATGTTTCGTGAAAGTTTTTTTGCTCCACGCGACTTTTCCATAATAATCTCGCTAGGAGACAAATAATTGGTATTCGAACGAAATAGGCGAACGAAAAGTCGCGAACTTATATACGAGCATTAGTCGAAGCGAGTTTAAGTAGGTGATAAATTAAACGCGCCATCTCCCATACCGTCGTTGCAATGTCTCGTTCCTCATCCACGCCCCCGCGAAACCTCTTGAATCTCTCCAAAACGGTTTCACGTGCCAAATTTAATGGAACTTTTTTTTAACCTTTAATCGATCTTCTTTTTTAATCTCGAAAGTTTACACTCCCTCGAGGGGCCAGCTAAGCTCCGGTTGAACAGCGGTGTTTCAAGGCCAATATTCGGCGGATGGCTACGGGCTGCAGGGCCTCTCGCTGCGCCAGCAAGGCGCGGGCGTTCGATTATTTCGCCGGTGAAGTTTCGGTTCGCGGACGCTCGACGCTGGTATACGCCATCTCGCTTCCGATGGCAAGCCAATAAGTAACGTTCAACATATCCAATTCTTCCGATCCACGCGTGCGGTGAGATTAGCGAGGAAATTATCGCAAGGTTTTTTCGTATTTTTTTTTTCATTCTCGCTGTTTCGCCGACGCAATCACTCTTCGGAGTCTGTGAAATCGATTATCCGCGATGGTTACACAGACGCGAATTATCGATGATTACACATTCGAACGGATATCGAGAGGAAAAGATATTCTCCAGATTCGAGGGGTTCGGAAAAATTGACAACGAATCCTTCTTCGAAGTCGTAACGTTTTTCGTGAGATTCGTGGGATTGGTGGAATCCAATGACAATGGATATTTTTGCATCGCTTTAACTTCTTTTGGCAGAATTTGCCAACGAACATCCCTCGATCTTTTTTTTTTTATCAATTGAGGGATTTACAATATAAAACGGTAAAAAAGGATTTCGTATAATAATAAAAATGGAGAAATAAAAAAATTGAATGAAACATCCGTTGCATTCCAACGACGCAAACTTCAACTTCATTAAGGGGCTATACCAGTGTGAACGCTGAAAATTTGGGTGATTCTCGGGAATTTTTTGGAAGAAAAGTACTCAATTAAATGTTGCGGAAAATTAAGAATATATTTGGCTATATTTGACCTATATTACATAATTTTTTCATATAAAAATATTGCGATCCAAGCGACTTGTGCGCTGCCTTCGGAAGCGCCAAAAAAAAAGTTCCTCCACTGCTGACATGGTTCCGACCGAATGAGTAGCCCAAACCGAAAAAGCAAAACATTTCGTTAAACTGAAAGGTATTTCCTGTACAATGACGTAGGATTTTCGAAAAATATCAAAATCTAACAAAATGGCGTAGTTATAAAAAAAAGTATATTTTCGTGCCTATAAAATGGTCGTCTTTTTCAATGACAAATCGTCACTTTTCTTCCAATCAAAAATATTCTACATCATTGTAGAGTAAATATATTCACGATTACTCAGTTCAAATTTGAAGTCAATCGGATTATTGCTCTTTGAGTTACAATGTCAGCAAATGTGAAAATTCTCATTTTGAGGAAAACGCGTTTAAAGATTTAACCGCGGCATTTTATACCTACGAGCGGTTGCTTTTTAGAAAGCTGCCATTCGGGGAGTATTAGAGATACGGCCTTCAAATTTTTACAGGATATTCGTGAAAGTATAAACTGTCGAAAAAGGCAAAAAAGAATCGATTTTTTGAAAGTGTCAGACTGGTATAGCCCCTTAATTTTTGGCTACCTAGAACGAACGTGTCATCGCGTATTTCCCATTCGTCCATTGAACCAAAAATTCATCGATCTTCTTCGTCAAGGAAGGCAATTATTTGATGAGCCGAAGCGATTTTGTCGAATCTTCACTGCACATTCGACAAGGCAAGGCGTTTTTGTTCTCTTTTTACGGCACTGACGATTGTTTTAATACGAACCGGAACCTCGTCAACTAATTAAACGCGAATGGTGGAGAAGACAACGAGATGAAATGAAGGAGAGAGACAGACAGAGGGAGGGAGAGCGACAGAGAGAGAGAGAGGGGGGGAGGGAGAGAGGAGAAAATCGACTATGGCGTTTTGCAGTGGAGTCAGGGACAGTAGAACAGTCAGGAGTTTCGCCCCTTTTTGGTCGGCCTCGTACGCAGTAGTAGTGACGGTAGTATTGGCCATAGTAGTAATAGTAGTAGCAGACAGCAGCGAAACGGCGCGGTATACGGGAAACGCGCCGCGCGCAACCCTCGACACCGGAGACAATACTTTGGCTGCTCCGATGTGGCGGGGTTGCAGGAGGGTGGAATATCGGTGGACCTGTGGGCGGTCTCAAACGGGTACCTGGAACTTTCGCAAGCTCTGGTCCAATGGTGGCGTTGCGGTAAGGGTGGCAGGCGGATGGAAAGCGCAAGGGAGAATTGCGTCTCCGTACAGAGGATGAGGGAAAGAGACAGTATCTGCTTTGATACATATATACCTCGCTGGATGGAAGAGTAGCGGTAACTTTGGTGTGTGTGTGTGCGCACGGATCCAGGACTGTCAAGCGTCAAATGCACATGGGCGCAAAGTGGAGGTAAAATCATGTACTACGTCGCAGCATATACGTACGTAGCATCGAGTTCTTGGTGATGGCCACCGATATGTGTGTATATGTATACACTTATATATAGTCTGCCCTGCACTACTTTGGTGGTTCCTCTATTAAGTCTAACAGAGCCTGTAGTTTGGTAAGTTGGTGCGGTCATCGTTGCTAACGCTCGGTAGGCACTATGTACAGGTTGAGGTTTTCGCTGGTACTGTATATACGCACCCATATGGTCGAAAGATTTAACGCGACTGGGGGAACAAAGGAAATTTCGAAAGTTAAAAACCTCCCACATTTGCCGCTTGTTATTTTATTCCGCGTACGGGATTTTTAATCCTCCACTGCCTCCAGAATTAGTAGTATTGCGCCGTCACGCGACTAATCGCCAATGTTAAGGTAGTACTAGCGGATTGACTAATGAACAGAAAATCTATAAAGAATCGAATCTGTAAAAGGTAAAATATAATATGTTTGGGTATAATAATAAACATGATAAGGAAAATAATTATTTGAGAAGTGTATGTGATAACTGTGTATCATATTATGGAAAAAGTATTAAAATAGTCTCACAAGGAACATCCCTCGGGTGACACCGTTCGAATTTGTTGAAATTTGGATATGGTATAAAGCACCGAAAAGTAAGCGATACGTATTTTTTTTATCAGCGGAAAAACGGTTTTAAGGGGTAAAACCACCCCTCAAAAAAAGGCATCTCTAGGGTGGTTCCCCCTTCAAGTTTTTGTTGCAATGTCACTATAGTGGATTTTTCATTGCTTCGAATTAGAAGAATTTTCGTTTTTCTTTCATTAAAATCGGTGGACTCCTTGGGTGTGAAACTGCTATATTACTCCTAGAGATGCATTACTTTTCGGTGCTTTATAACATATCCAAATTTCAACAAAATCGAAGGGTGTCACCTGAGGGATGTTCCTTGTCAGTTTGCCTAGAGACGCTTACTTTTCGGTGCTTTATAACATATCCAAATTTCAACAAAATCGAAGGGTGTCACCTGAGGGATGTTCCTTGTCAGTTTATCAGATTTGACTTGAGTTGTCACAGGCCGCCATTTCATAATTCTGGCAATATCCGTGGCAACGATGTACTTTCGACGTACTTTCGATAAATGTCAAGTGTGTGTTTGTTCACCGTATGTGTAAGCGTGGGTTTGTAGTGTGTGCGACATGTGCATATTGTAAAGGGAGAGGTGACAGACGCGGCTAGCGGGCGCAAAAATTAGTCGATTCAATCGATAATATCTGCTCGCAATGTCCCGTAACCTATATTTTCCATGGAACATACGTGACCCCGACAGTTTTCTTGTTATTTATCGCTTTTCGCATAGCTCCGATCTAATCGTGAACTATTATTATTTCCGTTCCAATGTTTGATTCGCACGGATTTTCTATAAGGTGCGGGTTAAGGTAGTATGTGCACGAACCTCCTCGTTAGAAATAAAATTGATTTTTTTATGTGCTATTGTATAGACATGCAGAATGAGGTCCGCGAAAACTCCGCATACCTTACCGGCTAAGTACTATAGTAATTAATTCACGAAATTAATGCACTCAAGCCGCACCTTATAGAGAATACGTGCGGATCA
This sequence comes from Ophion costatus, assembly GCA_951751655.1. NCBI lineage: Eukaryota > Metazoa > Arthropoda > Insecta > Hymenoptera > Ichneumonidae > Ophion > Ophion costatus. The sequence goes on along the minus strand of OX632357.1, from coordinate 18,189,637 downwards.
TACATTTGAACGGAAATAATAATGGTTCGCGATTAGATCGGAGCTATGGGAAAAGCGATAAATAACAAAAAAACTCGCGGTCACGTATGTTCTATGGAAAATATCGGTTACGAGACACTACGAGCAGATATTATCAATTGAATCGACTATTTTTTGGGCCCGCTAGCCGCGTCTGTCATCTCTCCCTTTACAATATGCACATTTCACACACACACTAAAAACACACGCTTGTACATACGGTAAACAAACACACACTTGACATTTATCGAAAGCACCTGAGTACATCGTTGCCACGGATATTGCCACAATTATTAAATGGCGGCCTGTGACAACTCAAGTTAAATCTGATTGCTATTTTAACACTTTTTGCATAATATGATACACAGTTATCACATAAATTTCTCAAATAATTATTTTCCTCATCATGTTTATTATTATCCCTAAATGTATTATATTTTACCCATTTCAGATTCGATCATTTATAGATTTTCCGTTGATTAGTCAATCTGCTAGTACTACCTTAAGAGCATTGATTTCGTGAATTAATTACTATTGTATTTAGCCGGTAAGGCATGCAGAGTTTTCGCGGACGTCATTCTGTATGTCTATACTACAGCATATTAAAAAAATCAATTTTCTTTCTAATGAGGAGGTTTGTGCACATACCACCTTAAGTTTCGTTGTTTGGATTTGATTATTTTGATAACTGATTCTTGTGCAGTATCGTGTGATTTCTCACAGCGACACCCGTGCAAAAACTGTCGCAGGTATCCAATTGGGTTCCTGTTTTGCTGCCACTTTCTGATAGAGGTCCAATGGATCATCGCATTGGATCGCTACACTTAAATTTCAGGCTCGTATATTGGATTCTAATCTGGATTCCCCATTGGAATTCAATGTACGGATCCAATACGATTGGAGAATCCGATACGATTTTGGATGAATCCTATCGCATGCTGTACGTTGAATTTTCTAAACAAAGTATATGCGTAGACAAGATGAGTGAATCTTTAAAAAGTATAAATCTTATAGTCAAAAAGTATTAGGAGTACAAATAAGTCTCCGCCGTTTGACAAAAGATGGCCCGACCAAGAGGTTATGCGCGAAATTGTCAGATGTAAAAAGTCATATCGTAAGGTTGGACATCTGGCAAGACCATAACTTTGAAATATTAGCGATTTTGTATCAGTATGACATAATTTTTTTGTGCGAAAATGTTGAGATTTGATGTAATAATAAGTGTCATTTGTAGGAACTTTTGATTTACTTATTTAATTCGAAGAAATCTGCAGCTGAGGACCATCGATTGCTTGTAGAAGCATATGGTGAGGCTGCGTTAAGCGAGAGAAGTTGTAGTGAGTAGGTTCAAAAGTTTAAGAAAGGTGAGTTTGACGTCGAAAACAAAGAACGTAGCGGACTGCCGAAAGTGTACGAAGACGCGGAATTGGAAGCATTATTGGAGGGAGTTTCGTGCCAAACGCAATAAGAACTTGCACCCACGTTAGACGTGGCTCAACAACCAATTTCAATTTGAATAAAACGTAAAGTACCGTTCTTTCACAATGAAAGCCCAATTTTTGACAAAAAATGGCGCAGACTTATTTGTATTCCTAATATGAATCACTTAGTTAAGTAAATCTTAAATTCAATTTGATATACCTAACTGAAAATCCTCTATAATTATCGTCTATTTATTTTACTTCGCTTTGACATAATATTACGACACACATAGACATTCACGAAGCGTACAGATTGTGTTTCAACACGCCAAGTTTGTTCTCGTAACTATTCACATATTTGCAAATCGAACGTGGTAAGAGTTCTCAAACGGCGTTAATCGGGAAATAGTGCAGAATTCAATTGGACCCCAATGAAGACTTTCCACGTGCGGTATCCCCAACAAATCCCTATAGAGAAATAGGTCCATCTTGGGACTCTTCGTCAAATTTGTGCGCGGGATTACAAATGAATCTTTTTTTTTTTGGATATCCAACAAATTCCGCTTGAGAGTGTCAAATGGAAAAATCTAAAACACCGTCAATCCGGGAATAGCGCAGAATCTACTTGGATTCCAATGTGCACTCCCTACCTGTGGTGTTTCTATCAAATCCCTGTAAGTATGTGGTAGGATCCTGGAAACTCCCCAACAAATTTCTGCACGGACATACATGCGAATATAGTTCGCACCTAGGGAGTAGGTAACGTAACCTGAAAGTTCTCAGTGAACTGGAACGCGCCGCAGATGAAGGGTCAAGTATCCATTGAGTTCGAGCTGGTTTACGAATAAATAACTAAAAGCCGCACGGGAAATGCCCTGAACGTTAAAATTTCTAACGCTCGTGTCGAAATGTTAATTCAGCAACGGTCAATATCGAAATTAAGGAGCCTGACACGCCTCCATTCGGAAGAGCGCCCTTTGAGGAAGATAAAATATCGACGTGAAGAAAAGTTGCGATCAATGAAGGTAGGTTATTGGTGGTGGAAGTTCATACGGCAATCAATCGTAGCAGGTCGCATCAAGTACTTCGATTGAGCATATTTAACCAATTCGATTTTCTCGAATATTTCAAGTGGCTTAGGTATTTCGAAATATTCCGAAGAGTCAGGAAGTCGAGCGAAAAATAAAAGAGAGGATTTTTCACTCGACAACGGAGCTCTCTTGCCGTGAGGGCAACAAAAATGGAACTTTTGTCGAAACGTACGGTCATAGAGTACGAAGGCTCACCAGAGGTCTATCTCTCCCGTAGTATCTCTGCATATACGAGAAATATATCGCTAACGAGAAAAACGCTAGAGGCTCTCGACTTCTATACGTTAAGTTTGTCCTACTTGGCCTCGGTTACTGCAGATGTGTACGCGCGTGTGCTCGTTTACCAACGCATTCCAAATGCGAAAGTAGACGAGGTTGCGAAACTTCTCGAGGATTTCAGGTTAAACTCTGCAGTTTTTTTCAACGAACCTATGGCCGAGTTAGAAGTAGTTTAAGGAGGTACGATCATTACTACGAATCCAACTTTTAGATCTGACTTTTTTATATGATTTTGACGAATACTTTATGCGCCTATTGCCCAAAATTTGAGCTATTTTGACCGTTTAGTTTTTTCGCAATAAAACTGCAAAGTCGAGCACTTTGAGTTACCAAAGTAGGTCGTCTTATGGAGACGGTCAACCGGAAGTGCGCTGATCGTGGTTTTTCTGCTCACGTATCCAACTAAACCCGTTGGAAAACTGAAATTCGATAGATTAGATATAATAGAGATTGTAAAAAATAAGAAAATCAATCTTCACCGTGTAGTTAAAGCACTACGTTACAAGAAAGTTTCAATTTCCGGTTGAAAATGGTCAGAACGACGAAACAACACCCCCAGACTTAGCAACGTCGCGAGTAACAGCTGATGCGTTTGGCGAACATAACCCAGCTTTGTTTTGAAATTAATTTTAATAGAAGCTGCAACAAAGTATGCAAACAACAATTTATGGAGTTTTATCATTTATCACGTATCGATAATATGTATAATTATATTCTGCCTATCACGTTAAGCCTGCTGAAGTAATTCAAGCCTATTTTAATAGGCTTCCGGCTGATCTTTTTTTAGTCCGTTTTTATGGTGGATATGTTTATATTATTATTACGAAGATTACTACCGAGTCGCTAACAATCTAATTTTCCAGTTTTTATTTGTTCACGTGCATTAAATTCATCATTTACCACAACATTTGGCACACTATAATCGATAATACGAATAATGAACATAAATAAACATCAATCAGAACAGCTGTGGGTAAAATAAATTTAGACTCTTTTTTGACCCCGTGGAAGCGATCATACCTTCTTAAGAGTTCCGGGCATATTTGCCGAATGCGTGCTTCGGTTTTCCCCTTTTTGTATTTGCTTTTAGATTATACCAACGACGAGACAGCAATGGTCTTCAACTTTGTCCTAACGGTTGCTGCATTTGTTCATTCGTCTTTCAGCTGCCAATCGGGGAGATGTTACCTTATAGGAAAAGGTCGGATGAAGGTGAAAAGAGTGCTTGCAACCAGCACAGATGATGACCCTCATTTACAAGGCAAAAGCATCTTCGAGGTTTGAACATCATTGAGTCTCTTATACTCGTATCCAGATAAGCCCCGGATCTCGGTGCCGACGATTTCTTTTCGATCGACCTTTGTAATTGACAATCGTCATATCGGCGCACTGGCTCTAATACGAAACATCGAAATATTTAATTACAACAGAAGCGTTGTACCAAAGGTACTTTTAACGCAAACTTACTTTCAACGGAAAAGTTCATTCTTCACAAACGATTGCAAATCGCTATTGAAATTAGAATCGCTGAATGGAAAAACTTCCAGGTGGGTGCTACACTTTTCGCAACCTCCAGTGCCCCTGCCGATTGAACAAGTTTCGAGGCAGAAACTTCGAATGAAAAAAAAATGTTGATACGCTCCAACTTAGCCAGACTTTGGCACCTGTGACCAAGCAGAAACTCATTTTCCAAAGTATCCGTCGTCGTTTTCCATCTGCATGCCTGGATTTGTCCACCTGTTCCATTCCAAGTTAGGCATAGTTGGATTTCCGTCTGTCTCAGCCGCTCATGGGCCATCAAAGACCCACGAGTCCATGGTCGAAAAGTATACCACAGAGTGGAGTACGGTGAGAACGGGTTTCCACTTTTCTTCGACGTCATTGCAGTCGATCGCAAAGAGGAACAGCCTCTCCGTGGTCGATTCCAAGGCCGATTCGTGGTCGTCTTGTTCGCGGAGAGCTTTTCCATATTTGGCGAACGACAAACGAAGTTTGTCGAGGCTTTTGGGTTCGTCTAAGGGGTCGCATCCCCTGACAGCACCTTTCAAAATGGCGCCGTCGTACACTGGCCGTGGAGGCTTTAAAGTCGAGGCAGAGCACCAGAACGGCTGTATCCTCTCCTCGACCGAGCCAGCCCGGCCAACATCGACCGGTGTTTGCCGCGCGCCTTTACACACGCATGCGCCTCCCGTACCACCACATCGGTGTAACCCCGGAATATCGCGACCGTGAGCTACAATACCTGATCGTCCTTTAAACAAACTACGGCAACATCTATGCACTGACGTTATCCCCAATAATCTCTGGCTCTTTTTCACTTACGCGAATACATATGTATACCTGTCGTCCAACTATATTCCTGGCGTCCAATCCGCGCGTGCAAATATCCGCGTAACTTATGATCCTCGTCCGTTAACCTCGTACAATCGGGCCGTTTCGTTGACACGTGACGAACGTATATCCCAAACTACGATTCCCAAAAAATGATCCGTCTTTACACATCTCCCGATTCCATCTCGCGCACAGACAACACCTCTTCATCTCTGACGTTGAAGCTCGAATCAGGAAATACCTTTCTTGTTGTCAGTGAAGTGGGACGGTGCTTTTTCCAGATCGTACGTGCTTTTTTCCCCGATTCGGTTATCACAAAACGACTGAGTCGGCGCGCAATGTTTGGCCAACAACCCACATGACTTTGCGGCAATATCTAGAGAGATGTTATTTCCGTTTATCTGACGCAGTCAGCACTTGGTTTTCCTACAATTTCGCCATTTCCATGCTACGTGAATTTCCGTATTTTTATTTGCGTGACGGATTAAGCAAAGTTATTCCAGCCGCTGAAAAATCGCACGATAGAGCAATGCGATTACCTGTAAATTAGCAGCTCTCAGGTTTCCCTGGCTCGCTGTGATTTGCTTGGCAAGCGGAAGCTCTTTGGTTTATTTCAGATACGACTTGAACCATTGTACGAAGTCATGGAAAGGTGAAAAAAACGACCAGCCAATGCGAAGCTCAAGCTTTCCTCCGTTGGGATGCAATGAAAAGTTTTTGTCTTTTATCCGTTTAAGGGGGAATATACCTTTGTGAGGACAACATCAAGGGTCATTTTTGACAATTTATTTAAGAAAAACAAAACAATATTTTTTAATTTGGTTTTTTATACACAAGTCTTAAAGTGAAAGATTTTTTTTTCATTCTTTTGAAACAAAATGGCGGTGCAGTAATCGATGAAAGAAAACTCCTTTTTTTCATAGTCCTCTACGGGCGTATTTGCATAGGTCATAATTTTCTAGCCAGATCAAAGAACGAAAAATATTTTGAAAGTAGATATAAAAAAATAGTCCAATACGTAGGGGTTTTTTAAAATATTGATTTAAAAAAATGGCGTTAATAGGAAAAGAAAAAAAAATCGGTCGAACATCGATCATAACATTTTTTAATTTCAACTTATCGAAAAAATCCTACGTACTGGACTGGAAAATGTTGTCAAGAAGCTACAGTTAAATTTTCAAGTCAATCGATCGAAAACTCGAGGCGCTACGCATACGACCGTGTCTAAAAACATATTTTCGAAAAAAACGCGTTTAAAGTTTGTTAAGGTACTGTAAAATCGTGGAAATTTCGTGTTTCGCCTTTAATCGGCGATGCCTGGACCCTACAATAGAACCTTTTCCTTACGCGATCCTTACGCGATCACGTGAAACTCGTTAGCTGGTTTGACATTTATTGATTGACCGGTTAACAAGACCACATTTGATCTTCAATCAACCGGTCAACGGATTCAATTAAGGAGGTACGGTGACGACCGCGCTAGTAAACTTGGAGTCTATTTTGCGCCGTAATACCGCCGCGTTTTAGACATATGTATATGTCCTATTTTTCGAGAATTTTTTTTTAAGTATTGAATTTCGAGCTACCTTTTATCTTGATAATATGAAAACGAACGTAATAATCTGCTACTCGACTTCAGTAGTAGGTCATATCGTCGACGTTTAGCATCGTCGCATTTTCGATAGTTGTCATCGGTCCCACGCGCCCGGCTCCTTATTTTTTTGTAGCCGGTAAACATGGAGAATGAAAATACTGTAGAAGTTTATCAAGAGAGTAACGGGATTGCACCTGAAGTTCAGTTTAAAAATAAAGGTAGATTCTGTGGGCCAAGAATTAGAAAATTAAAAGATGATATTGGGATTGCAAATAAAGAAAGTCGCGTTGAGGTTTTAACGTCAATGTCCAATGTCCAAGCTGTCCAAAGTCAAAAGATATTTCATCGATTGTTATGTTATTTTTCCCTTTCCCAATTTTCACAATATTTGCAGATATAAAAAGGAACGTTCATGTTATATGACGGTTCTTTCATGATGAAATTATATATAGATGCGTTGTATACATGTCGCCAGAAAAATTGAGATGCCTTGGCTATACATAAAAGAACTTTAAGCAAATATATCGACGAAGGGCCCTTTATCATCCATTAAAAAATGTACGGGTCGCACAATATTTTTAATTCGCGTCGAAAATATCCGATAGATGAATCAAATTTGCGCAGGTATCCGGCGTTGCCACACCTCGAGCAAGATGGCTGCTGTTACGTCATGAGAAGTCTCGCTCTCCGAATACTTCGGTTTTTCGCGACTTTAATTCTAAATTCATTGCTTATTTCTGCGGTGAGCTTTCCAATTCAAGGTGCCTTATTGATCACAAAGATTCAACAAACGCAACCGTCAGTTTTTTTACGTGTGTCTTGTCTACTAATTCACCACTAATTTTTACGTGTGTCTTGTCTACTAATTCACCAACATTGACATTGACAATTAATAACTCGGAAACTGTAGGGTAAATCTCATAAAAACTTCGCATACGCATGCACGAAGGTCTTGACAATGATATTAAAAAAATTCGGGCTTTTATCTTGGACTTGCTCCAATCACCGAACCTCCTTAATATCTTAGAAGGAACATCACTTTGGTGTCCTCCTCCGATTTTGTTGAAAATTTTTTATGTGAAAGAGTATCAAAAACTAAGAGACACGTATTTTTTTGTATCGGCGGAAAAACGGTTATACGGGGTGACACGCACCCTCGGAAATAGGGGTGTTTTTGATTTTTCGTCGATAACGTTATCGTTCTCATCTCCAATGTAAAGTACACGAAAAAATAAATATTGTTGCTATTTGAATTTTTTTTATATCTCGTACCGTTAAAACGTTATCGACGAAAAATGAAAAACATCCCCATTTTTGAGGGTGCGTGTCACCCCTTACAACCGTTTTTCCGCCGATAAAAAAAAACACGTGTCTATTAGTTTTTGACACTCTCCCACGTAAAAAAGTTTCAACAAAATCGGAGGAGGACACCAAAGTGATGTTCCTTTGTTAGCGTACACACACAAGCTCTATAATAAAAATTACGGTAGCAGATCGCAATATACGGGTTAAAATACCGGAACCCATGGTCAACAAATCCATCGTGCGCCTACTCGCATCATACTACATCATCATAATGTATTTAGAAAAGACAACTATCAAAATTGTAAATATATAATTAACTTTATAATTAATATAGTTAATACAATAAACACAGCGTAATGTATAAGTAATCTCCAATAAATATATATCTTTTGACGATGAAACGCTTTGTCATTGAATTAATTTTTCCGACGCATCCCATGTGTATGCAGTACTGTAAAAATAAGTGTGTTTCTTCTACACACTTTGAGTGGGTAAATGGCTGCAGACACTTTTTACACGTTTTAACGTGCGTAAGAAAATAACACTCGTAAGTGTGTTGCTTAAACGCACATAGCCGTGTTATTTTTACACCGTCATTTTTTTACACACGTTAAAACGTGTTAAACGTGTCTACAGCCATTTATACACGTAAAGTGGATAAAAATAACACACTTGTTTTTGCAGTGTAGTGCGAATAGTTCTAGCCTTGATCTCGTTCTTCGGCCAGCCGACATTAGGAACATGCGGCAGTTTCGACGCCGATTGATTGAAAAGTAAAACCTCCACTGCCGATACCGGTATCGGTCTCTTCGTATAATTGCAGTCGAACTTGACCGGGTTCGAAGAAAAATAGCTACTGAATTGAATATAAATTTGACTAGAGAATAGAAGAAAGAAAGGCTCGAATTATCGAATATTCGTGTTCCATACGATGGTAACTTTTCAGTATTCAGTTCGGAGTTATACGAACCGGGAGGAGCGGTGCAAAGTGGTTTGGAGACTCGGATGTTAGAGCGTCCCGGAGTGCAGGGTTTCATTATTACACCGATAGTCGGTTGTATGTATAATGAAGGGTATAATGAAGGGTCCACTTGGTGCCAGTGGCAGTGCCACACGGTTTATTCCTCCTCGTCGCCGCCGCCACCACCACCACCACCACCACCACCACCCTCTTTACTCGCGCGCACTATGAACTTTGAGTCTCCGTGCCCTGTTGGCGTCGGGGCTCCCATCGTCGAAAATTACGGAACGAGCACGTTTAATTAACGATCTCGACGTTGCAGCCGTGAATTCCGCCACGCATCATTAACAGACGATCGGGTTTTTCTTAACTCGTGTCATTTTTACAAAACGGTACCTCGCAGGCGTGATGCGATATTGAAAACCGCTTTTCTTATTGTTTTCCGAAACCAATTAATTTACAGTATTGCAAAAGGATGATTTTACTCGAGAGTACTTGCCGAGTGCTATTTTTATGAATTATTGTAAATGTTTAATCGAAAGGGTTGAAAAAATTAGGGGGTTGGGAGGCACCCTGCTGCTACGGACGGACGAACCCGACGAAGGTCGCGAAATTACGAGAGTTCCCAGTGGCTACGAAAATCTAGAAATGAGGCAGTTGAATTATCAGTGTTAAGGGGTCTTCTCACTTTAGACGCTAAAAACGCTATTTTCATGAATTTTTTGATAGATTTATATTATAGATATTAATATAAAAGGTGTTACACTTTCGAAGTACATTTTGAAAATTTTTGTTATGTATTTATGTAACCCAAACAAACTTTAAACGCGTTTTTCTCGAAACAACGTTTTTCGACGGCTTGTCGATAACATCTTCGAAACTACTGAACCAATCCTTATGAAATTTTAACCATATATTATTTACTTAACTATAGCGCATATCAAAGATTTTTTTAAATTTTGATATTTACTATTTTTTTGTCATAAATGGTGAAAAACACGTTTTTTTTGTTTTTTTTTTCGAAAAACGTCCGCCATTTAAATATTTTTGCATATATAAAAAATCGTATGATATTCGCTATGGCCATTAACATACTGAATCTGAAACCGTTTGATTTTTTGTTTCGGATGATCCATCTCCGAGATTTCATCAACAGCGCAGACCTACAATTCTTTTAGGACATTTTTTTAACTACTATTTTCGTCTATATATAGTAACTTAAATAAATACATTTTTTTTATGTATTTCGAAAGTGTACTTTCTATGTGTAACAACTTAATACACGGACAAAACAGCGGCCTCGAAGTTTAGAATTAATACTATGCTTCTAAAAAAATATCATTAAATATCAAAAAGTATTGAATGGAAGATAAAAATTGTAATTATGGTATAGTAATAATGAATAAATTTAAATTTTAACCTACGATATGGCACGTAAACTGATACAAATAATACATTTTATTCGGCATATTGTGATTTTTTATAGTATTCAAAAAATATTTTGCCCACGTGATTGGAACAATTAGTTTCCAGTATTCTACAAAAAGTACGGTATAAAGAGTCCCATATTACTAATAACTTCGTAATATTTTTCGCTATACGCCGAAGATTTATGCTATGCGTATAGTGAAATCTATACATACACAAAGATTCATGCTATACGTGTACTAAAATCCATTTGCAAATATAGCGTGTAATAAATGTTGGTATATTACAAAGCACGCATCATTTTTACTATACAGCATGTAGGACTCGCGCCTATGCGAGAATAGTTTCAAATGTAATATGAACGCATCATTTTTACTATACGGTGTGATAATCATTTGTACACTTCTATAACAACAAGTCTTAGAATTCCGAACTGGCAGTAAACTGCTATACTTTTCTAGCACTGAATATTAGAATTCTGGCAACCAGTGTTAGAATGTGAGGCCGTATTTTTCTCCGTCTACTTAATCAATGTCTATAATATGAACATATCAAAAAAATAATGAAAATAGCCTTTTTAGCGTCTAAAGTGAGAAGATCCCTTAAATGGGCAGCCCGTCGCGTCGTCGTATCGACATATCTGGTCCGACATTGTTCGAAGCGATGTGCATGTCGTGTCAACGCTCGTGAATAAGAAATATTTATGATGCGATATAATAATGAAACTACCGTTACGTAACGCGATGCAGAACACGCAGTCCCAACAACGTTTTGTTGAACGAAAGTAAAATCTATAGTGTAACGGGGATCACGGCGAGTCGTTAAGATCGGCGATCGGGATAAAAACGGTGTCATCGTGCACGTGCCTTTTTACCGTCGTGTACGAGCTCGCACGGCGGGGGCGTATACGCGAGATGATCGCCGACGATATGACGTTTTCGTGCGTGACTTTTGTTTGAGCCTTTTCGATAACGAAGAAAAAAAAACGAGTCGCCGGTAATGGCCAAACGTTACGCGTCGATTTTCGTTTCCAACTTCCGTTGAGGCGTAACCCTACGGTACTACTTCGTTTCGCCGAATCTTCGTTGGATTTGATCCAATCGCGCTGTATTTAGAGCATGGGTATCGGTTTTTCGATAATATCGAAACATCGGCATAACGGACCAAAAATTTGATATCGAAATACCGATACTGGACTCGAATAATACCGATATTTCGATATCAGAGTTAAAAAAAAATCATTATAATTATTATTATTTCGATTTAAGTTACTTTTACTTGTTTTTTACCACGTTAAACATCCTTGAAATATAATTACCTACATTAAATGTTTCCGGAGGGTCAACTTGTTTATCCACGAGTGTGGAATCGGGGAGGGCATTTTTTTCCGCAGCTTAGGGGAAAGGGGCCCAAAGCGGGCATCTTCCATACTATTATACTCACGTTTTTTAACTTACCACGGTTTCGCGACGTGGGGCTGTTGCCCCCGTCCCGCGCGACCTGCCGCAGTCGTGAAGCTCAACTGCGACCGACCGTATGGCTCGTATGGCAAAAACAAAATTTCACGGGCTTTGAGCAAAAAATCACGGTATGTACATCGTGTTGTGTCTATTCGTGAGTAAAATAGACCAATACTAAAATGTGACTATTGTTTTATGCCTATTTCACTATTTTTTAGTCATTTTCGCGTCGATGTATTCCAATAATTTGTTTGGTTCAATTTGATGAAAACGTCAAGTAACACAAAAGGGCAAAGCGGGCACGTGCCGTAGTATGTTAAAATATGTTTACTGAATGTTTAAAATGTTAAAATATGTAAAAAAAAACGTTAAAAGTGTTAAAAATGTTAATAGATGTAAAACTTGTTAAAAATATTTAAATGTGTTTACTGAATGTTAAGAAGAAACATAAAGAAGAATAAAGTTTACTGAATGTTGAGAAGAAACGACCAAAATCAAATGCCAAAAAAATTAAGTACATTGACTGTTAAGAAAATAAGGTCAAGTTTTTGTTCGTTTACGATAATAATAATGATTTGTGTGCAATAAAATATGTAGGCACATTCATAGTTTTTTCCCCAATGATTCCTTATTTTATTCTTATTCAAGCTTAATCTCGAGGGAAAAAACAGGGTGCTCGCTTTACCCTCTGCATGTCCGCTTTGCCCAACAGCCGTGCCCGCTTTAGGCCACCCCCTGGGCAAAGCGGGCATTCGTTACACTTTTTATATTGCTTCACTCTTTGTATATTGAAGATTTAATGGAAATGTGTGAATGTACTTTTAAAGTACGATAAATTTAGCACGCGATAGCAAAAAAAATGTTTGGATATGACATTTTATGACGGCTTTTTTCTTAACTTCCCTCAGAGTGCCTGCTTTGGGTCCCCTTCCCTACACCTGCTATAAGGTAAGGTCGTCTCTGAAAGACGAAACTTCCGAGGCCCTCTGTTTTTTGCGGTTATTGTTGCAACAATCTCAATCGGGTTCATTGAAGTGACCATGCCTGCCTGCCACAAGCTATGCCATTTGCTTGCATTCTGGTAGCTATACTACTGTGTTGACTTTCATAAAACTTTCTAATTTCAATTTTGCTTGTTGACTAATTTTTTATGTGCACAAAACTTCCTATTTTTTTGTTTGTTCATTTATCTTCTGTTGGGCTGCATACGTTTGAGACCATAGCATAGTACGTTTGGAAATGTTTAATAAATGAAAATCTCAATAAAAGACGGTGATTTTTAATAAATACTGTGGTGTCACTTACAAGGAAACGTTGCGAGGTCGCTCTCTCCGATTGCGATGAAATTTGGCATGCTTGTAGAATGGGTAAAAATAGGCGACACGTATTTTTTTATATCTGTGGAACTGGATTTTTAAGGGGTGAAACGCACCCCTGAAAATAGGGGTGTTTTCGTTTTGGATCGATATCGTTATCGTTCTCATCTGCAATGCATAGTACATGAAAAAAATAAACATTGTTGCAATTTGAATTTTTTTCATATCTCGAACCGTTAAAGCGTTATCGGCAAAAAACGAAAAACATCCCAATTTTTAAGGGTGCGTTTCAACCCTTAAAAATCGAGTTCCGCAGATATAAAAGAAATACGTGTCGCCTATTCCCGTGAAAGAATTCAGCCAGGGCTTTGACTAGGCCCCGATTATTTATCCCTTACTCTGCAAGGGCCCTAACATGGCTCCCGACCGGGTCCCTTTGAGGCCGGTCACACTTTGTCGACGAGGGCCTTAAGAGGCGTTTGAATCAGGGCCCGACTGTTAATTCAGCCAGGGCTTTGACTAGGCCCCGATTATTTTTCCCTTACTCTGAAAGGGTCCTAAAATGGCACCCGACCGGGTCCCTTTAAGGCCGCTCACACTTTGACGACGAGGGCCTAAAGAGGCTTATAAATCAGGGCCCGACTGGTTGCCTCAACAGAACCCAATCGAAGCCATGAAGCAACCCTATTACCGCCATATAATGATCAATTTTATTAGTGGATACATAGCAAGCGAGGTGTTTAGCAATAATGAAAACTATTTTCTTCAAATAAAGGATTATTTATTATTCACCTCGAAATTAGAAAATAAAAAACAAGTTCAGTTTTACAGTTTATATTGTATGCCCTGTAACAACCACTCCCCTGATGAATCACGTCTGGGCCCTTTATCATTTTACTCGCTACGACCTTTTTAAAATAAATTACCCAATCCTGTTATTTTCCTGTCGGGGCCTAGTCCGATTGTGTTGTGGAAAGCCCTAGTAGGGAATCCATATTCAAACCCTCACGGAGCCTGATCTTTTTTATGGCTGCCCTTCTAATTTCTTTCACGGGTGCCCTATAATGATTAACTTTATTAGTGGATACATAGCAAGCGAGGTGTTTAGCAATAATGAAAACTATTTTCTTCAAATAAAGGTTTATTTATTATTCACCTCGAAATTAGAAATTAAAAAACAAGTTCAGTTTTACAGTTTGTATGGTATGCCCTGTAACAACCACTCCTCTGATGAATCCCGTCTGGGCCCTTTACCATTTTACTCGCTACGACCTTTTTTAAATAAATTGCCCAACCCTGTTTTTTTCCTGTCGGGGCCTAGTCCGATTGTGTTGGGGAAAGCCCTAGTAGGGAATCCATATTCAAACCCTACGGGGCCCGATTTTTTTTATGGTTGCCCTCCTAATTTCTTTCACGGGTTTTTACCCATTCTACATGCATGCCAAATTTCATCGAAATCGGAAAGATCGACCTTGCAACCTTTCCTTGTTAGCTATATACTATTATTTCTACAACTTCCATCTTCCCATTAAAGCTTCTAACGTTGTTAATCAAGGTTTCGCATGAATATCGGAAAATATCGAAATACCTCTATCCCGATATTGTTGATATCTAAATAATACCGGTAGTGGAAAAAGCTCCGATAGTCCAAGCTCTAGCTGAATTCTTTGCTGTTTTATTTAATAATAATTCACATGAGAACCTTTTTCGGTGAATATGCTCCAGCGAATTTTTAGGTTGACTTTCGTAATAATATTCACGAAAGTTTTGGTTTTTACAGAATGTTGATATTAAGGCCTTAGGCCACAGTAACGGGTATAAAATCATGTGCGAGCTTAACAATTTTTTTCCTATGAAAAAGTGATTCACTCATAAAATTAGTTACACATCTATTTAGTATGAATATCGGGTTGTTAGAATTTTTTTTTTGATGTACAAAATGGCCTACTACTCGAAATTTCTCGAAACAGCTTTTTTCTAATTTGCGTGACAAATAACTTCAACACTTTTCACTCGATTTACTTCACATTTAAAAGTTATGTTCCTATTTGCATTTCGCAGAGAAATACGTGCGAAATTTCTGATTAATCGAAAACTTTTCATTTTATGAGCAGTTTTTCAGCAGTTATAACGAAATTTTCCACTGAAAATTCATTTCTTAAGTTCAAATACCTACACCTTTTGAATACAACTATTCTAATGTAGATTGGCGAGAATTTTTGTTTTTTGTTCTAGGTCCAAAATTGTGGATGCTAAATGTCACGCAGCGGAAGCGCCTAAAAAAAGATAACAAAAGAAAATATTAGTAGTCAGCCATTTTGCACATCGAAAAAAAAAAATTCTAACACCTTGATATCCATACTAAATAGATGTGTAATTAATTTTATGAGTGAATCACTTTTTCATACGAAAAAAAATTGTTCAATTCGCACATGATTTTATACCCGTTACTGTGGCCTAAAGCCTCAAACAAAAATGCTGATGATCATAGAATTCAAAAAAAGGTCGAAATATGAAACTGAAGAACGTTCGTAAATCAAGCAAAATGTGAAAACGATTAAAAATTCGGAAGCTCGTAATAACGCCTTCGAAATTCTGTTTCGCGTTCTTATTTCCATCTCTGTTATTTGTGAATAATTAACAAAAGTGAACGCGTGCTATCCGCGCAAGAAAACAAAATCGTGGAACTCTATTGCAAGCAAGGCAAAAGAGGGATACCCAAATAACTGCTAATTTTGAAAAAAAAGCTAGATACCAAGAAATTATTATACCAACAAAGTGCCTGAGGTGTGGGCCACACGAAGCTCCCAATGTTCTCAAAAAGACGGAACGGTACGGTAAGTACATGAGTCGAAAGAGTATAGAAAAGAAGGAAGACCAGTGACCGAATGCCGCAGTTGAATCGGTCGATTCGTCGAACGGCACGTTCCTCTCGAGTTCTGGTTGGGCTCGATATCGCCGAAAATATCTTCTTTCAGAGGAGAGAAAAGCTAGTACGAAGCTCTGCTGGGAACGAGGAGCGGAGTGGGGGGTGCGCGGATTTGAGGATCGCTTGAGAACGTCCCGTGCCGGATACCCCCGGAGGAGCACAGAAGGAGCGAGAAAGAGGCTTGATTCGTGAGGATATCGGAAGGAGGTTGATCCGAGAGAAAGGGGCTGATATGGATCTCAACACGAGTGAAAGCTTCGTACGTATGTATGAATGGATTCGTGTTGGTGTGTATACGTCGGAAGATAAAGAGCTAGGAGTAATCCCGAGAGAAAGAGAAAACGCCGAGACGGATTGGGGAGAGCTTATTTCAACAATACATCCTCCTTCGAAGGAACGCCTGAAGGTACTCTTTTACACGATATCCGTTCCGCGAACGAGTGGAAGAGACGAACTGACAGACAGCTCCTGTCTACTCGATATCCAAGCAAAACTGCAAACCAACCCCCTTGCTGATGTATATCCTGTATGGTACACCAATTCCTACCATCTGGATGA
Source organism: Ophion costatus (assembly GCA_951751655.1). Taxonomy (NCBI): domain Eukaryota; kingdom Metazoa; phylum Arthropoda; class Insecta; order Hymenoptera; family Ichneumonidae; genus Ophion; species Ophion costatus. The sequence continues at coordinate 18,172,946 of OX632357.1, read as the reverse complement.
CGGCTATCAGTCTTCGATTTTTTATGCAGTATACCAAAGTCGGAAACTTCCCCCCGGTGGGAGATACGGGGGGTGGGGGCTTGTAAGGATTATTATACTCCGCGCAAGCTCGCCTCGTCGTTATATAGACTCTCTGCAGCTCGGTATGTATATCAACATGACAAAATGAGAATGTTTCGATGTTGGACTTCTCCCGAGCATTTTGATATTCCAGCGGCTTGCACGGGAAACCGTATTGGTACGGTGAACACAAATTGTCCAAATATTTCTTCGATCTCTACAGAAAATACCGGATGCATTTTTTTCTCGTAGCTTGACATCTTTTTTGGGAACAGTCACACTGCAAAAAGGCGTGTGTTATTTTACGGGATTTGAGTGTGTAAATGGTTGAAGACACTTTTTACACGTTATGCGGCACTGTGGAAATAAACAACGCATGTAGGTGTATTGCTTCAAGGAATCATCATAGTGTAATATTTTCAAAAAATCGATTTTTTTGTTGTATTTTCCGGTAGTATAGACGGTTATAAACATGGACCTGGCATCGCCGATTGATCGTATGTAGACGATTTATATGAAAATTCCACACCCAAAACTTTAAACGCGTTTTTCTTGAAATGTCGTTTTTCAAAACGGTGTACACTCTCACAAGATGCGTTTGCAAGCTATTCGTCTCAAATTTTGGCACAACATTCTTCACGCCATTATTTATCTTGCTATGGAAGCTTTTTTAAATCTTTATATTTTTTTAAATGAAAAACTGTGGAAAAATAGGCTAAATTCGATACTTTTTTTCAAACCGTCGGCATTTTGTCAATTTTTATTTTTAAAAAACCTCCGTAGCGCGATAGCGAGTTTCATACTGATTAATAATCTTTTTACAAATTTTGTTTCAGATAATATTTACCGCCACAACCGTATACACCGTGAGGACTCCTTTTTTTCGAAGACATTTCCAACTGTTGGAAAAAATGTAAAAAAATAAAAATAAACTTTCAAAAAAGTATTTCCTGTTCTTCATGAGGGTTTTGATTTGGCATTTAAAAAACCAGACTGATTAGCGTACTAACCATCGAAAAAAAATCGCGAAAATCAGTTAATTTTCGACCCGTTACACTGTGATGGTCCCTCAAGACACTTTTGATATCTGAACGCACTAAAATCTGCAATCGCGCACATGTTGCATGTTTTGAACAAGACGTGAATAAAATGTTGAAATTTTACGCGACCCGAGTGTTTGAAAATACACATCAAATGTGTGTAAATTTCCTGTACCACACGTAATCGCGTTGTTTCAAGTTACATATGGCATTTACCCGTGTTAATTCCTACAATCACACGCCTCACGTGTGATAAATGATACACCCCGATTTGCAGTGCGACGAGAGTCGACAAACAGAAAAATTTAACGAGAATCTCGTGTATACTCGATAAACCAAAACGGCGTACGTTCATATTTCAAATAAAATTCCAAGTGTTTTTTCGAATACCATTACTGCAACCTGCATCGAATCACACATTTCGCAATAGTGAATAATTCTGTGCCAAAGTCCGCTCCACTTGTAGTCCAGTAAAAGAGACGAAAACCCAGCACTTTTTGGCGTAGAATATGAATTTTTGACTGAAGGTAGACGGCTGCATGCTGCAAGTAACCCCACCAAAATGTTGCTCCTCAACTCGCCCCAACCCTAAGAAATACGGGTTGAAAGCTTCAAACCGCCGTATCTCGATAATTAATAGCCCAATCGAAAAATGTTTCAGACAAAAGCTGTTTGGAATAATAAAATGTGTACAACGTTATTCAACGTCCAACCCCCTATCTTTGAAAATAACGGCTAAAAAACGATTACAAAATTCGGTAACTACTGCTCTCGCGTTTTTCTGCCGCTATTTCCGAAGATAGGCGATTGGACGTTACATAACTTTATACGTATTTTATTACTCCAAACAACTTTTGTTCGAATTTTTTTTCGATTGGACTATTAATTATCGAGATACATCAATTTTTAAGTTTTCAACCCTTATTTTTTAGGATTCGGGCGAGTTGAGGGGCAGCATTTTATAAGGGTTACTTTCAGTATGCAACCATCTACCTTCAGTAAAGAAATTCATATTCTACGCTCAAAAAGTGCTGGGCTTTCTTTTACTTGACTATTTAGCACTATTCGGATCGTCTGAAAGTTCTCAGCTTCTTCTTCTGTCCGATGCTTCATCCCTCCCGATCGGAGCACAGGAGCAATCGCTGAGCCACGATAGCGAGATCGAATCTGATGTCGTGCAATAGCCTCTGAATCGGAGTTCTCCAAAGCGCCTTATTCATACGATATACAGGACTGGATACACATGGGTGCTCCGTTCCCGAATTCCACGCTTGTTGTCACGCGAAAAGTTTGATCCATTACCGTGTTATAACATCCGCGTCAGTCGCGACACCGTGTACTAATGCACTCAAGGGACCCGCCGGCGCCGAGTGGCAGACTGCGAAAAACGACGAGAGAAAAAGCAGAAGAAAAAAAACGGAAAAAAAGAAGGGTGGGAAATTGTTCAGAGATCGTCGAGCGTGTGGTTTGCTGCTGCGTCATGAGAGTCGAGGGTTCCGCGTATAGTGTAGAGGGAAGATACTATATGGGAAAAGTCGAAAAGCCCGACGTATCGTTGTTACGCACACACATACATACAGATAGAAAGGTACGTGTACATCAGTATAGGAGCGATATAGAAAACGAAACGTCGGCTAGTGGCGAGAGACCGTAGGAGAACGCGACGACGCGCTTTGCGGTGACAGAGCGTGTCTGATGGAGGGTTGTCACGGTGCGGGAGCACCCCCCAAAGCTCGTGCTCCCCGGCGATCTATACAGTAGTACTTCTGCCATCAGAACCTTCTCATCCCGCTCCTCTCGCTTTTTCTCTCTCCCCTATTGCCAAGCTCTCGGACTTCTATATTAAAGCTCTTCTAATATCAGAGCGAAAGCTTTGATATATATATATATATATTTGAAGAGAAAGGGAGGATGTGTGCATACCACCCTTCACTTGGATAGTATTTCGGTCCAAGTGGAGACCAAAGCGTCATGGGTCTCTAATCCACCAACATTTTCGTTCCCTCAAATTTTTTACCAGGTGTAGAAGTATGAAACCGGAATTTCCCTATAGATGGTGCTAGCCATCAGTTTAGGGACCGTAAGACCGCTTCTGCAGCGCCATCATCTCCCTCTAACAGCTGACGAAGATTTTCAACACACAACAACCCAAGTTTCCTACACCGGTATATTTTTCTATAACCTTGAACATGTCGAGTTTTGTGCCTACGAACTACGATTTGCGGACAGCATTGGTTTTCTGTTATCATTTGAAGAAAACTGCTGCAGAATCGCATCGAATGCTTGTCGAAGCTTACGGTGAACATGCTCTTGGTGAAACAGTGTTTCGAGTGGTTCAAAAAATTCAAAAGTGGTGATTTTCACGTGAGAAACGAAGAGCGTGGGAAACCACCGAAAAAGTTCGCAGACAACGAATTGCAAGCCTTCTTGGATGAAAATGATACTCAAAATCAACAAGAACTCGCGGATCAATTGAATGTGACGCAGAAAGTCGTCTCCGTTAGTTTTTATCATTTTCAAACAAGAGACGTGTAATTTTTACAAAAAAATTCCGGTTTCATATTTCTATACGCGTATGTACCATATTACTTTCTCGAAAGTATAAGATTTTCCGCAAGAGTAACAAAAAATCGGCTCGCAATGCAAAAAAAAGTGAACTTTCGATTCGAATTATTGAAAAATATGACTTATTGAGAATCATTTGTGAAGGAAGATGTTGTGTTCTTTGTCATCAATATGTTTCCGGTGAAAGCATTCGGCCAGGGCTTTCTCTAGGCCCCGATTACTTTTCCCTTACTCTGTAAGGGCCCTAACATGGCCCCCGACCGGGTCCCTTTGAGGCCGGTCACACTTTGTCGACGAGGGCCTTAAGAGGCTTATAAATCAGGGCCCGACTGGTTGCCTCAACAGAACCCAATCGAAGCCATGAAGCAACCCTATTACTGCCATATAATGATCAACTTTATTAGTGGATACATAGCAAGCGAGGTGTTTAGCAATAATAAAAACTATTTTCTTCAAATAAAGGATTATTTATTATTCACCCGAAATTAGAAAATAAAAAACGAGTTCAGTTTTATAGTTTATATTGTATGCCCTGTAACAACCACTCCCCTGATAAATCACGTTTGGGCCCTTTATCATTTTACTCGCTACGACCTTTTTTAAATAAATTACCCAACCCTGTTATTTTCCTGTCGGGGCCTAGTCCGATTGTGTTGTGGAAAGCCCTAGTAGGGAATCCATATTCAAACCCTCACGGAGCCTGATCTTTTTTTATGGCTGCCCTTCTAATTTCTTTCACGGGTGCCCTATAATGATCAACTTTATTAGTGGATACATAGCAAGCGAGGTGTTTAGCAATAATGAAAACTATTTTCTGGAAATAAAGGATTATTTATTATTCACCTCGAAATTAGAAAATGAAAAACAAGTTCAGTTTTACAGTTTGTATTGTATGCCCTGTAACAACCACTCCCCTGATGAATCCCGTCTGGGCCCTTTACCATTTTACTCGCTACGACCTTTTTTAAATAAATTGCCCAACGCTTTTTTTTTCCTGTCAGGGCCTAGTCCGATTGTGTTGGGGAAAGCCCTAGTAGGGAATCTATATTCAAACCCTCACGGGGCCCGATTTTTTTTATGGCTGCCCTCCTAATTTCTTTCACGGATTATCAACCTTTTTTCATACATGGAGTTGAAGTTTGCATCGTTGGAATGTAACGAGAATTCTTCTTTACTTTTTCATTGCTTTTTTTTTATTTTTAAGTTAGTACCGTAAAACGGGGTTAAATGACATTAAGGGTAACTTTAAGTTTTTGGGGGTACTTGAACAGAGCGCCAAAATACGGTTTTATCTTCTATTTGTATTATTTTCTGTTGTTGCTCAAATTTGTTGTTCAAGTTTATTATAATGTTGCACAAGTTGATTTTGATCTCAATGATAATTATAAGACGGATAAAGTGCCTATAACAGTGCTCAAGGTACTCGATATTTTTATGTAAAATGTTTCCTTAATACAGATGATAATTTGGCTGTAGAAAGTCGTTGTTTTTCATTTAATTCCACGTATAATGCATAAAATATTACATTTTTTTATCACCATGATGTCAAAGTAACCCTCAATCGTTTGCATAAGTTGCCGTCAATGCCATGTCAAAGAAACCCCACTCTCGAGGTTACTTTAACACTTAAAAAAAATATATAAAAACCTGCGGGGTGTCGAATTTAGTTTGTTAAAAAAGTTACCTACCAAAAGCTTCCAAAACCTCTTCAAAGTAGCCCCATTTTACGGTACTACCTCAATTCTTTTTAGTGTAGGTGTATGTTATGCATACCTAATGAGGATCTTTAGAAATGTTCCAACGACTTTTATAGCCTAAGTGTGGCAAAAAAATTGGTCAATACGAAAAAGAATATTTTCGTCGCATTCCAACGATGCAAGAGCTTTAATACGATTGTCAAGCCTTTTTCTACGTGTATGTTTTTTGCGAAACTTTATACTGGGCCGATGGGGACATTTTCAGAAATCTCCAACGGGTGTTTCGAGATCGAATGATAGAGGTGGGGGCTATGATTTACTTTTGGGAGTTATGCTTTGCATTTTGGGGCCATTGACCATGCTTGTTCCATGGCTCTCGTGAACCCACGAATATTCTTGGTCCCACGGAAGCTACGAGAGAGAGAGAGAGAGAGAGAGAGAGAGGGAGGGAGGGAGAGAGAAAAAGAGAGAGAAGCAAACTGGTAAAAAGCCCAGAGGGAATGACGGTTTGAATAGAAAGGCCCGCATGGATTGGCCACACAAATATAAAGTGATGGGTCTGTTCTCTGGTGCATGATGATCTCTTTCTCTCTCTCTCTCTCTTTTCCTGTCTTTCGCCTTCGGTATCCATCCTACACGCACCATTGACCACGAATGCACGTCCGATAGTGGCAGCGGGCGGTCCGATTCGAGCTCCGGGTGTCCGCCGTGCTCGTACTATTTTTATCCTCTTCCTCCCCCCCCCCCCATCTCTCTCCACATCGTCTAGTCTCCTCTCCAAAAATCTAGTTATCTCGATCACGGGAAGTTCGAGGGATGGAGCACACCAAGGGGGTGTGGACTTGGTGGCTTCGCACACCCAATGAACTTTATCGAATCGGAAACTTGATTAATAATTCTACCTTCATAATTGAATCACTGACTATTTCGCCAAGTAACACTCCCTCTTATTTCCATCTTTCATTCGTGGGGGCTATTATGCTGTACTCACGGTGAACCTTCGACAATAAACGCTCAGCCACTTGATGTCACGTATCCTCTTCTCGTGTGGCAATCTGAGTATGATGTCCTTGTTGTTGTAAGCTTTCAGGGCCGGTGGATCTCTGCGCGAAAGATATTGAAGAACGATGAAAGATCGTGACATTCTTCGTAGATATTGGGATGCTTAAGGCGTTTTCGCTGTTTTTTCGTGAAAATTAATTCTTTATTTTTTAAATCACTTTTAATGCTTTTAAACGTTTCGTAACTGTTGTGTGATCAATTCCTAATGGTTTTGCAGGTTCAGCTGGTGTCTGACATCAGTATTCATGGAGTGATGCCTCCAACTCAACACGTCGAAATCATTACTTTTTAAGCGTCTAAACCAATATCTGCATGTTGTTTTCGACGGAGCATGGTCGCCGTATGTCTCAACAAGAATTCTGTCTGCTTTAGCAGCAGATTTTTTTAAATTAGGAGGCGTGCATAAATTACGTAACGCAAAATTTCCCAATTTTTGCCCCCCCCCCCTCTGCACGTAACAGAACCGTAACGCCTGGCCTGAACCCCCTCCTCTGTTCCGTTACGTAACGGGTGCTTTGTCGTCAATCATTGCGTTTTTTTCCCAAAGAAATTACTAATTATGAAAGGATCGAGTTTATGGTCATTTCATGAAGTATATGTTCATCCAGTTTTATACCAATTTTTATGAAATTTTGTTTAAAAATAACTCTGATTTGGTGACGAAAAAAAATTCTCTTCATTGTCCCATCGATATCTTTATGAAACGTTACCTGTAAATAAAAAGTCAACAATTTATCGACATCTATACAAATGTAGCTATCGTTATGTCCAGACGTTTTTTTTTTGGTTTTTTTTTTTTTACAAAATGCCGACAGTTTGGACTTTTTTTTCTATCTTCAAGGCCCTTTTTTGTACTCAAGCAATCTTTAAAAATACGGTTGATAAGTTTTTGAGTATTCGCTGAGACAAGGTCGAAAAAGGTAGTTTCGAGAAAATCGCGATCAAAGTTTGCGTTCCGTTTGTCTTGATATAAAGTTATGTTTTTTTCTAGAATATTGATACTTACATTAAAGTATAAAGTCGCGGGCGATATGACGGTTTTTCATCTTCATTATATTTCTCAAAATAATAAGAGCTTGCACTTCATCTATTCTGAACGATGCGTTTTAAATTAAAAAAACTTGAACATGAAGAAATGTTGCTATTTCTGGCAGTTCTAAAATCGTGACGTAATGCAAATCTCGACCCCCCCCCCCCCCCCCCCCCGTACGTAGACCGTAGCGTCAGGCCGAGCCCTCCCCCTAATTGCGTTACGTAATTTATGTACGCCCCCCTAGTGCATTACAATTCGCCACAAATACTCTTTTTTGACACAAAACTTGACATGTTTAACACTATGAAGAAAAAAGTTGTTTACACTTCGGCGCAATGATATACACTGAATTTCAAGCTTGCTTATAGGGTAAACCAACCAGCGAATGGACAGGGACCAGTGAATGGACGAAAGCTGATTTATATTCAAAACCAGCAAAGCATATGAATTCTCGATAAAAACTCGAATTACAATAATTGGGGAAAAAAATCACAGCTATTGTTAAAACCGATTTCTTAGTTTAATATCGAATTTTGACACTACATGGAATTTTAGTAGTTTGTGGTACTTGCATAACACGCAAATTAGTTACAATACGGGTGTGCACAGTAGGTGTTAAAAACGCGAAAGCAATAGTTTGTATACCTATACAAACTATTGCTTTCGCGTTTGTATAAGTATACAAACTATTGCTTTCGCGTTTGTATAAGTATACAAACTTAAACTAATCCTTACCCTCAAAACTTTTGAGGGTAAGGATTATATCGTTACTTGAGAAAAAATCGATTTTTTGCAAATTTTTAAAATAAATTCGTAATAGTAGGTCAGAATTAGGCATGTTTATTCACTGGTGCTGAATTCTAACCTCTTTCCAGTGAATGGACATATGGGCTCTGTTCGGATCATTATCAAAGTAGAGTAAAAAATTTAGCTTCCCAGCTGAAAATTGCTGACTTAAATATTAAGATATGACAATGTACTTTTCCTTAAATGTCGTCACAAAATCAATTCATTCGTTTTTTTTATTTTTGGAAAAATCATCTTTCTATTGCTCGGCCGAAGCAAACTTTGGTAGTTTTTTTTTGAGAATGAAGATGCAGAAAAGCTTCATGTATTTTGTACAAAATCGTAATAACGAATATAATACTCGTATCTATAAGAATATTATCATTATTGTGCAACACAGTGATCTCCGAATCTAGTAGTTAATAAAAATAAATCGTTTTGCTTGACAGCGTTTGTCTACACTAGACGTCCATTTACTAACGGTTGAGCGTCCATTTACTGGTCATTCCGTTCATTTACTGGCAATTTAGTAATCTCGCTACTTGTATATCAATTCCTTCAATATTATTTGTTGCCATTACTTCGAATTTTTTCCCCCACTGTCAGAATAATATCATTTCGTAGCTACAGCCATTGAAAAATTCGTTTTGATAATATTTCCATTTTACAGTCCATCTGATTGTGAGTCCTACAGTGTCGTGATTCGTCTATTTACTGGTCTGTTTACCCTAGTACTTCTTTACTGATGCGTTACCATCTTAAACTACACGCAGTTCTGATAACGTCACCTGTTGGAAAACAGCGGGAACTTGTTCAACGTCCAAATATGAATATTCGATCCACGAAAAATAGAGACATCACTAGAATCGGTGCTGACAATATTATCAAGTCGGGCATTTCAATATGTTTGGTACTACGAAGACGTAACTGTAGGAAAACCGAGGAGAAACGAAAAAAGAGGAAAAGGGATCTAACTCGGGGATGAGATGAGCGACTAGCATGTACCCTATATATTCGTATATGTGTACACTCGCCAA
>OX632357.1:18156166-18158666 GCA_951751655.1 Ophion costatus | reverse complement strand
TGCGTGCGTGCGTGCGTGCGTGCGTGCGTGCGTGCGTGCGTGCGTGCGTGCGTGCGTGCGTGCGTGCGTGCGTGCGTGCGTGCGTGCGTGCGTGCGTGCGTGCGTGCGTGCGTGCGTGCGTGCGTGCGTGCGTGCGTGCGTGCGTGCGTGCGTGCGTGCGTGCGTGCGTGCGTGCGTGCGTGCGTGCGTGCGTGCGTGCGTGCGTGCGTGCGTGCGTGCGTGCGTGCGTGCGTGCGTGCGTGCGTGCGTGCGTGCGTGCGTGCGTGCGTGCGTGCGTGCGTGCGTGCGTGCGTGCGTGCGTGCGTGCGTGCGTGCGTGCGTGCGTGCGTGCGTGCGTGCGTGCGTGCGTGCGTGCGTGCGTGCGTGCGTGCGTGCGTGCGTGCGTGCGTGCGTGCGTGCGTGCGTGCGTGCGTGCGTGCGTGCGTGCGTGCGTGCGTGCGTGCGTGCGTGCGTGCGTGCGTGCGTGCGTGCGTGCGTGCGTGCGTGCGTGCGTGCGTGCGTGCGTGCGTGCGTGCGTGCGTGCGTGCGTGCGTGCGTGCGTGCGTGCGTGCGTGCGTGCGTGCGTGCGTGCGTGCGTGCGTGCGTGCGTGCGTGCGTGCGTGCGTGCGTGCGTGCGTGCGTGCGTGCGTGCGTGCGTGCGTGCGTGCGTGCGTGCGTGCGTGCGTGCGTGCGTGCGTGCGTGCGTGCGTGCGTGCGTGCGTGCGTGCGTGCGTGCGTGCGTGCGTGCGTGCGTGCGTGCGTGCGTGCGTGCGTGCGTGCGTGCGTGCGTGCGTGCGTGCGTGCGTGCGTGCGTGCGTGCGTGCGTGCGTGCGTGCGTGCGTGCGTGCGTGCGTGCGTGCGTGCGTGCGTGCGTGCGTGCGTGCGTGCGTGCGTGCGTGCGTGCGTGCGTGCGTGCGTGCGTGCGTGCGTGCGTGCGTGCGTGCGTGCGTGCGTGCGTGCGTGCGTGCGTGCGTGCGTGCGTGCGTGCGTGCGTGCGTGCGTGCGTGCGTGCGTGCGTGCGTGCGTGCGTGCGTGCGTGCGTGCGTGCGTGCGTGCGTGCGTGCGTGCGTGCGTGCGTGCGTGCGTGCGTGCGTGCGTGCGTGCGTGCGTGCGTGCGTGCGTGCGTGCGTGCGTGCGTGCGTGCGTGCGTGCGTGCGTGCGTGCGTGCGTGCGTGCGTGCGTGCGTGCGTGCGTGCGTGCGTGCGTGCGTGCGTGCGTGCGTGCGTGCGTGCGTGCGTGCGTGCGTGCGTGCGTGCGTGCGTGCGTGCGTGCGTGCGTGCGTGCGTGCGTGCGTGCGTGCGTGCGTGCGTGCGTGCGTGCGTGCGTGCGTGCGTGCGTGCGTGCGTGCGTGCGTGCGTGCGTGCGTGCGTGCGTGCGTGCGTGCGTGCGTGCGTGCGTGCGTGCGTGCGTGCGTGCGTGCGTGCGTGCGTGCGTGCGTGCGTGCGTGCGTGCGTGCGTGCGTGCGTGCGTGCGTGCGTGCGTGCGTGCGTGCGTGCGTGCGTGCGTGCGTGCGTGCGTGCGTGCGTGCGTGCGTGCGTGCGTGCGTGCGTGCGTGCGTGCGTGCGTGCGTGCGTGCGTGCGTGCGTGCGTGCGTGCGTGCGTGCGTGCGTGCGTGCGTGCGTGCGTGCGTGCGTGCGTGCGTGCGTGCGTGCGTGCGTGCGTGCGTGCGTGCGTGCGTGCGTGCGTGCGTGCGTGCGTGCGTGCGTGCGTGCGTGCGTGCGTGCGTGCGTGCGTGCGTGCGTGCGTGCGTGCGTGCGTGCGTGCGTGCGTGCGTGCGTGCGTGCGTGCGTGCGTGCGTGCGTGCGTGCGTGCGTGCGTGCGTGCGTGCGTGCGTGCGTGCGTGCGTGCGTGCGTGCGTGCGTGCGTGCGTGCGTGCGTGCGTGCGTGCGTGCGTGCGTGCGTGCGTGCGTGCGTGCGTGCGTGCGTGCGTGCGTGCGTGCGTGCGTGCGTGCGTGCGTGCGTGCGTGCGTGCGTGCGTGCGTGCGTGCGTGCGTGCGTGCGTGCGTGCGTGCGTGCGTGCGTGCGTGCGTGCGTGCGTGCGTGCGTGCGTGCGTGCGTGCGTGCGTGCGTGCGTGCGTGCGTGCGTGCGTGCGTGCGTGCGTGCGTGCGTGCGTGCGTGCGTGCGTGCGTGCGTGCGTGCGTGCGTGCGTGCGTGCGTGCGTGCGTGCGTGCGTGCGTGCGTGCGTGCGTGCGTGCGTGCGTGCGTGCGTGCGTGCGTGCGTGCGTGCGTGCGTGCGTGCGTGCGTGCGTGCGTGCGTGCGTGCGTGCGTGCGTGCGTGCGTGCGTGCGTGCGTGCGTGCGTGCGTGCGTGCGTGCGTGCGTGCGTGCGTGCGTGCGTGCGTGCGTGCGTGCGTGCGTGCGTGCGTGCGTGCGTGCGTGCGTGCGTGCGTGCGTGCGTGCGTGCGTGCGTGCGGTGCGTGCGTGCGTGCGTGCGTGCGTGCGTGCGTGCGTGCGTGCGTGCGTGCGTGCGTGCGTGCGTGCGTGCGTGCGTGCGTGCGTGCGTGCGTGCGTGCGTGCGTGC
>OX632357.1:18103666-18151166 GCA_951751655.1 Ophion costatus | reverse complement strand
CGCGTATAGGATGCGAAAATTTCGTATCCTCGTCAAGGATGAAGAAAAAGTGCGAGGGGAAAACAGAGAGAGAGCCACTGAGGGTAAACTCCTTGCCAGATCCGAATAGATCGTAATTAAATAGGCTGTGTGATCATCTTTTTCACGTGTCCGTTTTCACGCCGGCAAAGAAATTCGCGAGGCTCAAGTCTCTGGAATGCGAGCCTCCGAATTTCTTTTCAGGTCGCTGAGAATGACTAGAAAAACGAGATTCACGTTTCACAAAAGTCAGTTTCAGGTTATCTCCGAATAACATTAAACATATCGTTATTTCGAGAAAAGCTCATTTTTGTTCTTACCCTCTTGAAGTAATTGCATCGAGCGTTTGCTCTATAACGTTGGCACATATATACAAGTGAAATACTTCCCCGCCCAACATTCGTAGCTTTCGGGCTTTTACGATCCCTTTCACTCTTCCCCCACACTAGTCGATTTTTCTGGTTCTCGCGGGAAGCCCTGAGGTGTTGACCAATTATACCTCGTGCACTGTATCGCAATGTTACGAGGGCACAGGGAAAGTGCGGAGAACCTGTCGACGGACGACACCCCTTCGTTGGCAGAGAGGATTCGACAAAAAGTGTCCAAAATGGCAGGCACATTTTTTTATCCTGACAACTTGTACCCTGGGGTTTTTGCGGGTGTTGATTACAAATCTGAACTCAAAATTCAGGAATTCAGAATGACGAACAAATATGGCGAATGAAAATATAAATAATAGAAATTGATTTACATGGAACTCGGTACTCATCGGTTTTGTAGGTCACTGATTATGAGTCTGAACATAAAATTTGCAAATTCAGTTTGCGGATACAATAGCAGTCTGTATGAAGTTGAACAAAAATTTGAGTTTTGTGTTCAGATTCGTAATATGCGACCTCGAAAATCCCAGGATACCAATTTTTATCTAAATCGAGTAAAATTTTTTATTTCGGTCCGCCATTCTAGCGCCGCCATTTTGAATTTCCAAATTTTCGCTTCAAATTAGCATTCAACGAGCCCAAAAACCTCCGAGTGAGGCTCCGATTTCAAATCCGAGCAAGTTAAATATGGAAATAAAGGTTGACGCACTATTGCGTCAATGCCTCACAGGGCACGGAATTATTTGACGCATTATTGCGTCAATGCCAACGAAGGGGTTAAGGCGAGAAATCCCTTTAGGAGCGTGAAAGATAGATATTTTTTGGGAATTTTTTTAGAGGGGATAAAATAATCTAATCATTTTCAAATTTGGACATAACCATCAAGTTTGATAAAAAAATTTTTTTTTGGTTCGACCAACAAAATGGCGGCGTTAATAAGGGTCTTCGGACGCCTGTTTTCCGCGACATCGAAAAGTGCTGCCGTTGTCACTCTTTTTCTGTTGATCTGAAAAAGATTTAGTAAGTGTCATTCGTTTACTGACATATTAAGGGGAAGGATATACCTAAAAAATGATGAAATACTGCCAAATTGAGTTTTGGAACCTTTTTACTCCAAAGCTCGCATTTTCGACCATTTTTTCGACATATTTGACTCCAAAGAATTTATACACGCTACCTTTCAAACTTTAGGTATATCCATCCGATAATATTACTGAGAGTAACCTCGCAAAATTTCATCCAAATCGGTCGATAACGTTTTAAGCTACAACACGAGCAGTTTTTGAAAAAATAATTTCGGGATAATCGCGTTTAATGTTTCAACATGTGAAAACTATTGATTGTAGTGCCTTACACCGCACTCGGGGTGAGTCACTACAGTTAGTCACTACAATAGACTATATGCGTTAACTCCGCAAATATTCAATATTTCGAGTTTTCCTTTGGTCAGTATATTCCTTGGGTATCACTTTCGAAATATGTATTGAAAAATCGATTTTTTTTTAATTCTAAAGGGATTTCTCGCTTTAAACATATTTACGGTTTACGCCTACGGAACCTCAACTGCTCCTCGGGCACTGACTTGCGCGAGACAAAACGGGCCACCCATCCAAGTATCGTCCCAGGCCAACGCTGCCGCTTCGAGCACGCTATTCCTTATTGTCCTCCGAAAACAACACCCCAAAGTATAAAAGTTGTATGCCCTCTGCTCCCACTCCTACTGAGCTCACTCTTCCAGGTCCACTACGATCACGCAAATAGTGCTACACTGCGACCTCTATTATAGCGACCTTCGCATATGTAACAGCCCCCACTATGTGCCGAATATCGATCGGTGTTGCGCATGGTGGAAGAAGCAGCGGGCCCTAGCGTGAGGTCGAAGCATGCTAGACAATAAGAGAAGGCTTTGACGGCGAACTTCTATCAGCTACGTCAGCTGCCAATAATAGAGGTCGCAGTATGTTTGGATCGCTTGGGAAAAAAAGCAGGTTAGTTCCAAAACCATCCCTTTTCAGAAAGTGTCGTAGGGATCCAATCGGATTCCCATACATGTCCCCACTTCCTGATAGGTATCCAATGGGTCATCGCATTCGACCCCTGTACAAAAACATCACGCTCGTACGTTGGATTCGAATTGAAATTCCCCTTTGGAATCCAATGTACGAATACAGTTTAGATCCTAAAGAATTCCCAGATTATCGAACAGAATCCGATGCCTTTCGTGATGGCTCGCTGCCGAATGTAGACTAGCTGAAATATCTAGAAGTGCACCTATCAGAAGATTAATTAACATGGGCCGAACACATCAAAGCCAACAGACGTGAACTGGATCTAAGGGTCAGAAAAATGTATTGGCTTATCGGTAAAAACTCAAAACTGTCGTTGCACAACAAATTATCGACCTGTAAAACAATACTCAAGCCAATATGGACTTATGGCATACAGTTACGGGGTACAGCTAGCAACTCAAACATTGTTAAACTGCAGAGGCTGCAATCAAAAACCCTACAAATAATAACCAACGCCCCCTGGTGCGTGTCCAATAATAATATACACGGAGACCTCAAAATCGACAGAGTCAAAAAAGAAATCCAACGCCAATACTACGAAACGCGGATCGAAAACCACCCCAAAGAACTAGCTTCAGGCCTACTAACAGAAGACGCAATTACAGGAAGACTCAAGAAATATAAACCGAGGGACCTACAAAATCGATTCCCAGTGTGAAATAGATAGTGAACAAGCATTATGAACTGCGTGAGTTGAGTAACACTGAATACCCACCACGACCTTGCCAAAGAAATCTCACATCAACGCAATTGCCCAATGTTAGAAAGTAATAGATTGCAATATAGAGAAAAAAAAATCTTGGCGTATCCCATCGCATTCTGTACGTTGTATTTTCTAATCCATACATATAAATATAAAAATTGCGTAGATCTTTAAAAAGTATGAATCCTATATAAAAAAAAAAATAAATCGCTATGTGTTAAGAATTCTCAAAAGGCGTTCATCGGGAATCAATGCAAAATCCAATATGATCCCAATGACGGATCCCCATGTGTGGTGTTCCATCGTAAATCTCCCCAACAAATATGTGCACAGGATCACGAAAGCATATTTCTCTTAAGATCCAACAAATTCCGGTTGAAAATAGCAAATAAAAAATTATCAAACAGTGACGTCAATCAGGAAATGGCGCGGAATCCACTTGTATTCCAATGTGGACTCTCAACGTGCGGCATCCCTATCAAATCCCTATAGGAATGTGGCAGGATCTGGGGACTCCCCAATGAATTTCTGCACGGGATGTTGGATGCGTATGGTTGACTACGCTCCAGTAGATATCTTAGTTCTTCGCGCCCTTTGCGATTGCGTCAAACGCTTACCCGTCGCTCATTGCTGATCAACCCTCGATCAGGGACGGATCGCGCACTCCCCTCTTTTCATTCCTCTTTTCCCTACCGCTATTTTTCTTCTTATGTTTGTCGCTCTGCGCTGTAGAGATGAGACATCGAATAATCGCTATATATATATTATCCACCGGATCGCGGCGATTTGGACTGGTCGTCAGTTTCAGTCGACGAACTTTACGCGCATGTGTGTGTGTGTGCGTGCGAGCGTCCGTACGTGCGTGTGCGCGCGCGTGTGTGTGAGTGTTTTGTGTGTGTGTGTGTGTGTGTGTGTGTGTGTGTGTGTGTGTGTGTGTGTGTGTGTGTGTGTGTGTGTGTGTGTGTGTGTGTGTGTGTGTGTGTGTGTGTGTGTGTGTGTGGGTGTGGGTGTGGGTGTGGGTGTGGGTGTGTGTGTGTGTGTGTGTGTGTGTGTGTGTGTGTGTGTGTGTGTGTGTGTGTGTGTGTGTGTGTGTGTGTGTGTGTGTGTGTGTGTGTGTGGGTGTGTGTGTGTGTGTGTGTGTGTGTGTGTGTGTGTGTGTGTGTGTGTGTGTGTGTGTGTGTGTGTGTGCGTGCGTGTGTGTGTGTGTGTGTGGGTGTGTGTAAAGTTCGTCGACTGAAACTGACGACCAGCCCAAATCACCGCGATCTGGTGGAAAATATATATAGAGATGTGATGTGTATAGGTATGGGTGTGTGTATATTCGATTTTTACTCTCCGCATTCACGAATAAGTATGTGTGAACGATTGTACAGCGGTATAGACGTTAAAGCAGGCGGACGACGAATACGCGGCACAAAATTCTATATCTCGTCGTTGCAGCAAAGCGAGCGGCAGTTAAAGTGTATAAAGGGGGAGGCGATAGTGGCACAGTACACCACAACGGGGATGATGTCGTTGTGTGCGGGACCCCGAAGAATCCACCCCTCGCTCAACACGGTAAAGTCCCTTTTATATATTACGTAGCCGGTGGACGGTTATTGGATTGTACCGTGCTATTTGTTGCCTGCCACGCTAATGGATCCATAATCACCGGGACGAATTAACGCGAGTAAAGCGGACGGGCGGGAGCGATTTCCATCGACGATGAGAGCGCGTACGCTCACTTTCGTCGCGAGTTATTCTCGCTTCCCTCTCTGCGACAATATTTTCCGTTTATCGCTGCGACGGCTCCCACTCTCTCTCTCTCTCTCTCTCTCTCTCTCTCTCTCTCTCTCTCTCTCTCTCTCTCTCTCTCTCTCTCTCTCTCTCTCTCTCTCTCTCTCCCTCTCTCTTTCTATCTTCTATCATTCGCTTCCAAATTGTGAAAAACATAGGTGAACCAGACTCGATCGAAAATAACAGTATGCGTACTTTCTAGGCTTTTTTCTTCTTATACACGATCTGTCGCAATTTATTGCAGATGTTGCTTATCTCCGTAAACGTTAGAATACGCCACGATGTGGTCGTTTTTCGTCGCTTATTTTCGGGAACTTGCTTTGTTGACCCAAGGCGTAGTGAGGATGAGTGCGTGGGAGAGATTGCCGGCTTTACACCGACGCGCGCGCACACACACACACACACACACACACACACTTGATTTATTTAACATAAATTATCCGTAACATTTATTTTTCAGCTATAAAATTACGGACAACACGCGCCTCATTGTCAATTTTTGTTAATTACTTCAGATGGTTTTTTGCTTGTAGTTTTTTGTCTTCATTTTTTATATATATTTCTTATTGAGAATGATAACGAATGGCAAAGACCATTTACGAAGATTAAAAAATAACACAGAATTCACGCTTATTCGTGAATTTTTGTTTCCCTGATCGTTTAAATTTGTTTGTTCCTTTGCATTGATTTTTTAAAACCTCTGACTGCAAGTGAGGTCGATCGAATCCCAGACGTTTTTCAGATCGTTGTATTTCGGTGAATATGCATTACTCTTCGTAGAGACGTTTTTTGTAGTGAATGATTTGATGGCCCAAAATACGTTTTTTAAGAACAACAAATATAAAGTGCCCAAGCATTTGTTCAAAGTGGAAGATGCGTTGAAAAGTACGTCCTGCACGAAGAAGAAAATGGGGTCGGAACGATCCAGTGCGCAGTCGAAGAGGTAACCACACCGCGCAATGCCCGTTAGGCTAAATCCTGTTCCAAACTTCAAACAGTGTTTCTGTCAAACATTCATCGAAATCGTTTCAGTAGTTCTCGAGTTATTAGGTCATTAGGTATGAACTGTCCGGTTACTTTAAGCACCAACTTTGATACCCGATATCTCTGATAATTCACTTTGACAGTTCTTGCTTTTTCTATTGTAAAGGTACGTTATCGACATTGCATATGCACGTTTTGGTTTGTGATTATCCGGCGAACTGCCTTTTTTAAATTCAATTTTGTAAACCATTGACAAGTAAAAAATTCGCGTTAATTTCGAATGTGCGTTCCGTCGTGGAACTAATGCAGCGCAGAAAATTCAAAGTGTCAACGAAGTGTTTGCCAAGGATGTGGCTAATAAACGCACAGTACGATGATGGTTTGAGAAGTGCCGATCCGGCAATTTCGATCTTCAAAATGAACCACGCTGAAAATCCAGCATATAGTAGGACATGATCGGACCTATCGACAGTTCCAGGATTATTCACTTATAACAGGATATCCTATATATATATATATATATACGTGTGTGTGTGTGTGTGTGTATAATGAACAAGATCCGGCAAATATGAAAAGGAAGAGGATAGAAACAATAACAGGAACAAAATTGGAGCTGTAGCTGTGGATGAGCAAATTAATATATATATATTAATTTGCTCATCCACACAGATCCAGCCCTATCTACAGCTCCAATTTTGTTCCTGTTATTGTTTCTATCCTTTTCCTTTTCATCTTTGCCGGATCTTGTTCATCCATTTGTAAAACTATCCTTTTTATTGCTCGAGTAAAAAAAGGCTCCCTATAGAAATTGTCTGCTACTGTAGAAAAGGGCGCATGTCCCGACGAATTTACCAGGCGAAGGGCGCTATTATCGTGACCTTAGCTCGGCTCCACCATCGACGAACATCCTACGGGATCCATAGTGGAAAGCTCACCGACGAAACGGAGAGTATGGTTGCGCGTATTTCATTTGAACAGAAGTTCTCGAGTGTGTGTACTTTAGTGTCGCGAATCGGGCGTATATGGCCGTTGAATAAGGGCCAAGCACGAAAGTAGCGAAGGAGACCGCTGGTCAACATTTGATCAGGGCAAACAACTGGCAGAGTTTGCCAGTTGTTTGCCCTGTCCGCGATCCGTCCGCGAGGGCGAGATTTTCGGTTTTTCCCGTGCTCAGCACGATCCAGCAGGACTTCGGAACGTCGTCGTCGCATCTTTCGTCGGCTCTCTTCTGTCTCCCTTCGGCTCATCGCAACCTTCTCACGGAGGGTGCAGTCGATACTCGTAGTGAGAGTGACCAGAATAAACTTACTGGTTACACTCGTATATATTCGTACTATGAAGCATTTTGCTTATGTCATCGTGTGCAGTCAAGTGAACCGGGGTCTCTTCTGAAAGTGACGTTTGATGAGAAACTTTACTCATATTGTAAAAGTGTAATGTCTGTACACTCTTTTTTTTGTTCAGGCTGAAATTCAACTGGTCAAGTTGGAATACGATGTCGAGAGGTTGTCTACCATTTTTGAGCGATTCGTCTGTCTGAACGAAGTTGGCGAGAAAACGACTGAAGACTTTTTCCTCAATGTGTGGTATGCGGAAAAAAACACATCCAGAATTTCTCTGCACTTTGTCTAGATCCGTCCAACAGGACCGGAGAAAATGGAATACTCTTTGGCACTTGCGAGAAAACTCTTCAACTAATACTCAATGTCAAACACTTCATTAGCTTCAATCATTATCTGATTCAATTTTCTAATTATTTTGGGACGTGCTGAGTATGTATTAGCCCGTGAAGAAATTGTCGTCGGGATCCAATTGGACTCCCATACTTGTCCCTACTTCGTGATGCTGATCCAACTGGTCATCGCATTGGATCCCTATACTATAATAATATCATCATCAGCTCGTACATTGCTCCATTGCTCCATTGAATCCGATACGATTCTTGATGGGACCCATTGCACGGGTAAACGATATAGAAAAGCTTGGGTTTGTTTGGACTGCGCATGAACCAGATTTCCGGCAAACACGCGAACCAGTTTGTATAGAACCTACTAAAATGTCAACGTGCAACAAATCCGTACAACGGTCTCTCCCAACATCATCGTACCCGCTCTAAAGGTTTCCGCAACTTTGCAGTACCCCGACAACTTCATCTGTACAATTTTCGTACGAAGAAGCCATATATCTTACTTGTTTGCATTTGCGTCAGGGCCAATAAAGGAAGAAAGTTGCGAGACGCGAAGGGAGCGAGAAAGTTCCACCGTCGAAGAGGGTTCTCTGCTTCGTCTGCCAAGAAGGGCAACGGTAAGCGCCGAAAATGACAGCCGAGCGATATATGAAGAGCCGAGAAGAGTGGGCGGGCAGTGCGAGCCCGCCGATATGAGCGCGAAACTCGTCTCCTCCACTGGGGAACTTGTCTTGGACAGTAACGAGACTAATTCAATTCATCGGTGAAGACGGAGGATGCAAAGCAGGAAAGGGACGAAAAGTAAGGCAAAAGTAGCGGAAGAAGCGGAGGAGGAGGAGGAAAAAGAAAGAGAGAACGAGGCAAAGGTGTGAGAATCTCACATTGGTAGGGATGAAAAAAAAGGGCGTTGAAGGTACGAGGCGGAGCTGATGAGAAGGAGCTGAATGGCAATGAACGACGAAGACGAGAGCTTCGAAGAAGGGTTGGTGATGCACGGGGAGCAAGCTACGTGGGAAATGGCGAAAAAGGGAGACGAGTGGTGGCACTGATTTTAATCAAGATATGGCCTGGCAGCGGCGGAACCAGCAACGAGAGCGCCCAACGCTACGTCGTCGTTGCCGGATCAAGTGAGCCGGGGGTATATCGATTTTCCTAAGTGCTCGCGAACAAGCAGCCTCGAAATGGCACAACTCGGACGTTAACGCACGATATCGAATCGCACCATTACTCAATTTGTTTAACGCTCATCGACGTTGCTTTTTTCTTTCTCGCACTATGTATACGTGTTTTGTGGATCTGACGACAGCACGTACCACAGACCCTCGTACATATTCGTATGCGTTAATATTGCACTGGCGTCTCCGTGAACGTGCCGGAGATTGTTTCTCGCGCTGGATATTCTCGCGTGAGAGGCTACTTCCGATATTCAACGATCGATGGAACTCAAAAGAATTTTGGACGTGCCCAACATCGTGCCAATGTGACAACGATGTTCCCGGAGCAAATGTTGGCACGCTGAACTTACTAATTACTCGCGTACAAGCTCGTTGATACAACGGACTTGCACTAAATTGGAAAATTGATTGTAAAATAATACTACTTGTAAAAAAATACGTTTCATCGATTCTTGCAAATATTGCAAATGAAATGTCGTTGACGTTTGACATTGGGCAAAATTTCTTCCACTGCGGTAGTTTCGTGTCAAATTTTACCCGCAGTCCATCGATGTGAGTAAAAACCGGCTGTCTCATCATTTGACAGATCGCAAAGCATACACGGAGAAAAATACAGCCTCACATTCTAATACTGGTTTCCAGAATTCTAATATTCAGTGCTAGAAAGTATAGCAGTTTACTGCCAGTTCGGAATTCTAAGACTTGTTGTTATAGAAGTGTAAAAATGATTCTCACACCGTATAGTAAAAATGATGCGTGCATATTACATTTGAAACTATTCTCGCATAAGCGCGAGTCCTATATACTGTATAGTAAAAATAATGCGTGCTTTGTAAAATACCAACTTTTATCACACGCCATATTTTCATATGGATTTTACTATACGTATAGCATGAATCTTCGTGTATGTATAGATTTCACTATACGCACTATTCTTCATTATCACTATACCATAATTACAATTTTTATCTTCCATTCAATACTTTTTGATATTTAATGATATTTTTTTTAGAAGCATAGTATTAATTCTAAACTTCGAGGCCCCTGTTTTCTTCGTGTAGAAAGTCATTTTATACGCACGTAAAAGTTATACTTCAAGCGTTATATCTGAGGGGAAAAAATCTTTTTACGATTTGTATCTATTGACTTAAATTATGTATAATCATCACAAGAATGATATGCAAAAGGAATTATACACGACGATTTTAAATAAATTTTTGGAGCTCATTTTTCGAAGCACCTTAGAGAACTCCGCAACTTACAGCTTAGATAGTGAAAGTAGCAATTAGGAGTCATAAAGTCTAGTCGTTGTACAGAACATGAACAATGACCTAACAACTGAAAATCTACTATCAAAATGCCTCGATGGGTGCACCCAGAATTCAAAAGACAGCTTCAATTCCGTCGTGTGGGCGATAACTCCTAAATCAGTTTCGAACACCTTAATGATTGCATGAAATAAAATGAAAAAAATTACCAGAGATGTAGGAAAATGTGAATAAATTATTGTCAGAGTTGCAGATATTTCCGTTTTTTTTTCACAGTAAAAAAACTTCAAAAAATCATCTAATTTTCGGTCTCCTAAAGTGGTTGCCCGCCACGAACGCGTTTTTCTCGAAACCTCGTTTTAAGAAATCGGGAAAACGCATAATTCGTGCAGTTTTCATCCAATTGACTATTAACTTTAACTGTAGCTTCTCACATGATTTTCTAAGTAAGTAAACACAATTTTTACGATTCATCAACAATTCTCGTTTTTATGAACAAATTGAGGCGGTTTTTCCCACGGAAAAAAAAAATTATTCAAAATGATGCTACTTTGCGGAAAACCTATTAATTTTATCAATCGTGTATACTTTCATAGAAAAACTAATGTAAATGACGAAGTTTTTTTTGTGCCAGTTGCTGTTTCATAAAAGCTGCGCGGGCTCTCGCGGAGTGCCTAAAAAAGCTAACAGTGTAGTTACGACGGAGCCGCCATTGTGTATATTTTTCCAAAATACATTCCTGTTTGTATATGACAACACATGTAGAATAAACCTTCTAAACCTCATTATGATTGTTTTTTTAGTATTCTTTTTAAAAAAACTCAAAAATCTCATTTTTTCAATGGCCTACATGGGCCTGTATAGCACAACGATTTGTTCGGTATCGAAATAGGGGGTAATCAAACATTATCACAGTGACAGTCTGCTTTCGAATAGCCGGCGTACATGCCTTACAGAGCGTCTACCGATCATTCACAAAGCATCCATTCGCGCGTTGCCAACATTTTCCAAAAATGACAATAATCCCGCTTTCGTGTAAAGATCCGTGACCATTCCCCCAATCGTATAAAAAACAGGGTAATTATGCAGTATGAGGACTTGTCCGAAAAACCATGGTAACATTTTTTTTTCACCGTGAACTTGGGGAGAAATTGGGAAGTATGAAGTATTATACAATTCTACTACGTTGGTAATTCTTATGGCCCTAATAAGGGCCGATGAAAATCTTGACAAAGATAGATGTGGAAAAGCGTCGAAATTTCTATTATTCCTTCATGGCTCCGATGACTTCGAAAATCATGTGAAATCGATCACGATGGTCTGGATATTGACGCTTGAAGAAAAATTCACGGAAATCAAAACATATTTCACGATCACGAAATCCAAACATATCTCATCGTTCCAAAATATATACATTGTTACCTTCATAATACACTATCTATAAGGAAACGCGTAGCTGTTTAGCGACAAACAAGAGGCGTCGAAATACTACCTGTTTCCGAAAACAGGACAGTTGTGGTCACCGAAATCAAAACATTTACATTGTTACCTTCACAATAAAGAAACACGTAGCTGTTCAGTGAGGCGTCGAAATATTGCCTGTTTCTGGAAACTCCAATACCCCATAACATGTGGAATTAATGGCAAATGTCAGCCTCCTCCGACGGAATATCACTTACTATAACGGAATAAACAACATCATGGCGAAATAAAAAAAATCCCCTCGTTTTTAGGAAAAGTCCTCATGCTGCACAATTACCAAAAACAGAGACCAACTTAAAATGACTAAAATGTTATTGGAACTCTCCTCGTTTATAATCGCGAGCACTCGCCGAGCTCCCGAGTCATTTCAAAATATATGATGACTGATGTATTTTTTTTTCGTCGTTTCGGGACCCGTTAAGAGATTAAAGCTGCGCAAACGGAGGGATCCGGAGTTTCGTTTCAGTCTCATTATTATATTTTGTCGCAACAGGGAGAGGAGGAGAGAGCGGGGCGAGTGAGAGGGAGAGAGAGAGGAGGAACGTACGGTGGTGGTTTAGGGCGGCGAAAAGTGGAGTGGGAATGCTGAGCTTGCGAAAAGGGTGGCTGGTGATGCGTATACCATAAAGCAGAGTAGCGTATCGTAGCAGCAACACTTCTTCCCATATCTCTAGCTATATCTATAACTTCACGTACACGCATACGCGTATACAACAATGAGTACAGGACGCCGAATGCATTAAGAGCGATCCCCGGCAGTTCGCCCGGTAGGGCCGACTAGGCTGGCAACCCCTTCTCGCAATATCGAACTGTCCCGTCTGGCTCGACCAACTACGCCGCCCGCCTCCATACCCTTTCGCCGAGTGTCCCATTTTACTGTACACCACATAGGCAACTCCGATCCCCGCAAAGGCACACTTATATTCATATTTCGAGCGGAAAAGCGTAATAGTTTTCAAAGCGGCTATTTCACTACCGGGAACCTTTCAACTTCAAGCCTACAATCTTCGACAACATTCCGGCCCACCGGCACCGTTCTTACGTTTGGCCCATTTGCTGCACTTTGGCAAATCTGCAATTTGCCACCACGACTGCGAAGCGTGCCAAAGTGACCGCGGAGCTTTACGTGGAAAATATCGAATGAGGGAGACTTCTCAGAGTCTCCCTCTGCCCTCGCGGAAATTCGGTACGGTAGCCCATGCTCCTTCAGCCCCGTTGAATATCCATACACTTGATTTCCATCAGTGAACGAAAAAAACAAATTTTCAATAAAAGGAATGAGCACGTCGCGACGTAAGACAAAGAGAAATTCCAGGCCGATGAACCTCGAGGTAAAGTACGGGAATCCATTATCAACCCCAACAGACATTTGTCACGCATTCACCTAACGCGTAATGATGCATTATGGCCCCAGAGCACTATTCAACGTGGCGACTACGCGTCCCTCTTTGTCAACGAGAACGACGCCGGTTCGCAACCCCCATCTCCTATAACCTCACTTTCTTTCTCGCCGTGCTCGTCTCCTCTCTAATACCTTTGTACTTGGATACGATTGTTACGGGCATTCGCCACTGCACGGTATCTTCGTCCGCGAGACGAGATTCGGCGATCAGGCTTCGAGATTTTCCGCTCGTGCTCGTTCGTACGAATTGAAAATCGCCCCAAGGAGCAGCAGCCCTCTCGGCAATGTGCACATGACGAAAGTACTTTGTACCGCGGAAACGATACTGTACACGGTCTCTAACGTCGAAGCAGATACGGAGCGAATTTCCCGACAATGGTTAACAAAAAAAAAGAGAAAGAAAAATCCGAAGAAAACGAACAAAGGGGGCGGCGGGCAAAGAATGGAAGGTGGGGGCAGATAGGACGATCGTGTGCATTACATCGGGCGTACGTGAGAGAGAAAGAGAGAAATCTGGAGAATAGGGAGAGGCCGAGAAGCCTGTTGGGAATTCCGAAGGCAATATACTCTTCCATTAGTTAAATTGTTTCCCCCAATATACCCGAGCGTTCACGTGTTCTTTGATTCTTCTCACTCCCTTGATTTTCCGCTTCTTTTCTCCTTCACCGGTCGAGTCTCAGCCCTCTATACGCGCAACGTAGAGTCCTCCATCGGTCCGCTAAGAGCTCTGGAGGATCTGGAAAAAGATATCCCGGCTACGAGACGTCATTCGCTTCAACGATATCCAGAGGAAAATTGTAAAAGCAGTGTGTGACGTTTTGTACAACGACGCGGGATTGAGCCACGCTTTTACCGCTGCCGTATCACTGTAATATCACTTAGGCAGTGCAATGTTGAGTAATTGTACCCAAGGCTGCTAGTGGACTGCCTTGCTCGACCCGCAAGCACCAACCAATTGGGTGCTCAAGCAGCAGTTTTGGCGCAATCGATTTGGTACAGCTGCCATTACAATTTATCCTCGTACTGTTTATCCAATGGATGCGTATGGCAGTCATCGAGGTAGTGGACGCGGAATCGCTTGCTGCAAACCTGAGGCAGTAGTCCGATGGGTGACCACTGCTCTGCTGGTGGTCACCCGCAGCAGCTTGCGCGCTGACTACACTGCAAAACTAGGCGTGTTTGACGTGTGTTCAAAGTATATAGAAGTGACACAACATAAAGGCGAGATACGCGTTCCCATATTGATTCTACACACTTATGCATTTGGTAACACACACAAAGTGTGTGTTACCAAAGTATTGGAACACACACAAAGTGTGTAGAATCAACATAGAAGACGCATATTTACACACATTGAACTAAACAATACACGTTGATAGCAACACACGAGCAAAAATAACACGGAAAAAAGCAACACAGTTTACGTGTGTTAATTGCGAGTTATTGATCATATGTTCTTAAAAATACCTTGGTTACGCCATCACGTGAAACTCGTCAGTTGATTTGACATTTATTGATTGACCGGTTAACAAGACCACATTTAATCTTCAATTAACTAAAAAATTGTGGTAGCAGATCGCAATATGCGGGTTAAAATATCGGAACCCATGGTCAACAAATCCACCGTGTGCCTACTCGCATCATACTACATCATCATAATGTATTTAGAAAAGACAACTATCAAAACTGTAAATATATAATTAACTTTATAATTAATATAATTAATACAATCAGCACAGCGTGATGTATAAGTAATCTCCAATAAATACATATATTTTGACGATGAAAAGCTTTGTCATTGAAATAATTTTTCCGACGCATCCCATGTGTATGCAGTACTGCAAAAATAAGTGTGTTGTTTCTACACACTTCGAGTGTGTAAATGGCTGCAGACACTTTTTACACGTTTTAACGTGCGTAAGGAAATAACACACGTAAGTGTGTTGTTTGAACGCATATATCCGTGTTATTTTTACACCGTCATTTTTTTACACACGTTAAAACGTGTAAAAAATGTCTACAGCCATTTACACACGTAAAGCATCATGTAAAGTGTATAAAAACAACACACTTGTTTTTGCCGTGTAGTCTTGACGAAACGCGATGACTTAGGAAATAATCGCTGCGGGTGGCGCAGACTACAAAGCCCCGTGCGGTTTTTTTTTGCCGATTCCCCAGCTTATACCACGTTGGGATTTGATAGGTCGTCCACATTGGAATCCTAGTGGATTCCGCGCTATTTACCCATTGACGTTGTTTGAGAATAATTTTGTTCAAATGTCAGCTGGAGTTTGTTGGATCTCAAAAAAAATATCCTATCGTGATTCCCCTATAGAGGTTTGTTAGGGACACTGCACATAAAGAGTCCTCATCCGGATCCGATCGGATTTTGCACAGTTTCCTGATGGAGGCCGTTTGGGAATTCTTACCACGTTCGTGGATATTGTTTAATTATATGAAATATTACGTAGATATTGGTAATTACAGTGGATTTTCAATGGTGTGATTTAAATCGATTTTTGAGATTTAGCTTTGATATCTTCTTTGAGATAAGACTTGTACTTTTTTTAAGATCCACTTATATCTATACATTTCGTTTAGAAAATGGAGCTTACAGAATGCGATGGAATCCATCCAGAATTGTATCGGATTCTATACGGCAATGTGGAAATCCTTTGGATTCAAAATGGATTCGTAGATTGGATTCCAATGGAGAAACCCGATCAGAATCCTATGTATGAGGGTGACTGTTTGGTGTAGGAATCCAATGTAACGACCCTTGGATCCCTATCACGAAGTAGCGGCAAGCATGGGAATCCAGTTGGATCCCTACGACAATTTCTACACGGGGAGCGGCAAAAGTAGAAGGATATCTTAAATGCATGTAAGAGCTGAGGAACATTAGGAAAGAAAGCAAGAAATACAATGTCGCCATGACTGTGTTGCGAATGAAGAAAAATGGTGTTGAATCGTTGCGTATATGATGCAGAGGGCGCATAACCTGAGCGTATATTTAACGGCAAAGTGCGTAGCTTCATTTCATGAATTTTCCAACGTTCGTTACGGAGCTCCGAAACTTGGAGCGCAACGGTATCCGTGTAAGTAGGTATTTAGATATTACCTGCCCATCCGGCCGACTAATACCGGTGTTACCTACTCGCACGATATTCCGCAGGGATGAAACAGCGAAAGACTGTAATCCGTATGATATATTGAACACAAAACTCGACGGGGTCGTTCCACGTTTAAAATGTATATACGTATAGGAAAAGTTTTGTATGTCGAAGCAAACCGAAGCCTTCAACATCGGATTCAGCGAACCTAAAGTAATCCCTCGACTCCCAAAGAGGATAGGCATGCACTTTCTCTCTCTCTCTCTCTCTTTCTCTCTCCTTCGCTCTATCCTTCTCCTGCTTTCCATCACCGTCTAGCCTACAAGAGTATTTTTCTCCAGGTACGCACAGGTCCATTTTTTAAATCCATTCCTGCATTAATCCTCAACAGGACTTTCAAGAACACATATACAAGGTATCATTATAATACATATTTGTTGACTATATGTATTGAGTATGTACTGATAATTCTACAGAGCTTCACTACACAGACTGACGAGAATTTTGTAAAAAAAGTAAAAGATCAACACGTATTCGGGGCAACATCGAGAATTATTTTTTCCCGCGATTATCATCGCTCAGAATAGTTTTATTTTTGCTGTTCAATGGAACAATTCGACGCAAATCTGGAGTTGATGGAAACTGCAGAATTTGTACGTGAATAATAAATACTTGTATTATTTTAGAGGTATTTTTAAAATTGCTGTAAGCTGTAACAGGAATGATTATGGCCTTCAAAGGAATGTCATCGCGAGAATTGATGCGATCGTAATTGACAGTTGTGAATCGCAGAATCTCGAAGAGAAAGCACCCGGGGGAAACAATTACGCGATTTATTTTTTCGTACAGTAATGGCACGGAATCTCAGCCAATAAAGTGCTCTCGAAATCCAGCACAATTATACCTGTTAGGATCGTTATTAGGTCATAATTGGTGTAGAAGATTTTTATATCATTTTTTGCAACACGAGGCTCATTCAACCGAAGGGGAGAGGGGAGGGGGGTGCTCCGAGCTCGAATGGTAGACTGAACATGGCTGCATTACCTCGGGCTATAATCTGGCGTTAGGTGGGATTCTTACGGCTCCACGAGAGGTGGATGCCCGCTATGGTCCGTCCTGTACTACCCGGTACTACTTCTACTACCTGAAAGCTCATTCACACACGATGCTCCTATGATCTCTTCATGCGCCGTTCGTCTGTGCACTACCTCAACGCAATTATGAGATGGGAACGAGGACAGCATCGCAGAGTAAGAGATCGTACGTTTCGAGAACAGCTATAACCACTGCAAATATTTATATCCTCGAGCTGTGCATTATGTAATATATATATTATATATATATATATATATATATATATATATATATATATATATGTATATGTATATATTAGTAAGAATAAAACGCGTGCTCCACGTCGAAACAAATTTGACCTCAATACCTTCATCGATTCTTCTTGGAGCGCATTGAAATCAGCAATGGCCATTTTTATAGTATAAATAAGGCTCCACGTCGAAACAAATTTGACCTCAATACCTTCATCGATTCTTCTTGGAGCGCATTGAAATCAGCAATGGCCATTTTTATAGTAGACAGAAGTTTGCATCGTTAAAAGTAAACGAAAATTATTATTTTGAAATTTTCCACATTTCTTTTGGCAGATCTTCGCTACGAAAATCCCCAAACAATTTTTTAACTTGCTCTTTCAGAGATCGGTAAACTGAATCTGCGAAAGTTGATTTTGTAGAATGAAAAAAGACGAGTGAGAATATAAAAAAGAATTTTCGTTGGAGTCGGACGATGCAAACTTCAAATACATATTTTTATCATTTGTGAAAACAAATGGGATCATTTCTCAGACGTGAAAATGCATGAGAACGTTGTAATTTGTGACGTCGCTCTTCACATTATACATCAACAATGTTTTAACTCGCTCTTTCAACGATCGATGATCGAAATCTCCAAACAAATATTTTCTAGAATAAAAACAGGGGGAGTGAGAATGTAAAAAAGAATAAGGCTTTAGGCCACTATAGAGGCCCGAAAAATACGTTTTTTTGGGATTTTTTTTTAGAAGAACTACAAAATAAATCGAGATTACAAAAAGGGTGCTTATCATACATATCAGTGACTGTATACAATCATTTTTTTGAAGCAACTAATGTCAAAATGGCGGCTGTGCAGCGTTTTTGCGATGACGTCTCCGTTTTTCCAGGGTCCACGGCCGGACAAACAGCTCCGGTAACTTTTTAATTACATATAATCAGCCAATGATTTTTTTTCGATTATATATAATAACTGCTATAAAAGTACGTACGATTTTTTCGATACATTGATTTTTGGCCGAATGGCGTACTTCTAAAGTAGAAAGTGAAGAATTTGCCTAAAAAATCGTCAGATAATTGTTAATAAGAAATGAACTATGCAATATAAAAAAAATCCTACGTACTTCCATAGATAATGTATTCTTCAAGATATATTCAACATTTCAAGTGAATCGGTTGAAAATTGTCTGAGTTATGTTTCCGGCCAACGTCAAACGGAGACGTCATCGCAAAAACGCTGCACAGCTGCCAATTTGAAATTAATCGCTTCAAAAAGATTATTGTATAAAGTCACCGATATGTATGATAAACACCCTTTTTGTAATCTCGATTTATTTTGTAGTTTTTGTGAGAAAAAAAATCCCCAAAAAGCTTATTTTTTCGGCGTCTAGAGTGCCCTAAGGCCTTAAAATACATATTTTCATCATACTTGTTCTTGCTTGTAAAAGAAATGGGGCTATTTATCGGACTTGAAGATGAATGTATTTTGACAGTCTTGTTGCCACCAAAGAACATCGTAATTGGTAGCATCGCTTTTTTCATTACAAATCAACAACTTTTGAACTTTCTCTTTCAAAGATCGGTAATCAAAGTCTACTAAAAAAATATTTTATGGAATGAAAAAAGGGAAGTAAGAATACACAAACGAATTTTCGTTGAAGTCGGAAAATGCAAACTTCAAATACACATTTTTATCATACTTTGTCTCGTTTGTGGAGAAAATGGGATTATTTCTTAGACTTGAAACTGCATCAGTTTTATCAGTATTGCTGCCACCAAAGAACGTCATAATTTCCATAAATTCCATGCAGGCACATGGCAATTTTTATCCAAAAAGTTGCGTTTTTCCAAATCATTATAAAGAAATTTGTATTGAAAAAAAAATTCGTCAAGTTCCCATTATTTGCAATCACATTTTCCAGGAATTGAAAATATTTCGATTAGCAATAAAATTGATGATTAACTTCCATCTTGCAGTTTTACATCGATGCGTAATTTATATATGGTGCCATTTATTATTTTCATTTTGCATACAAGGTTATCTGTTCAATATTCTACGTCCGCTGGACTGCAAAAGTAACGATATCGCATTCGACAATAAGTTCCATCGTGGAGTCGCGTCTCGATCTGTTCTGTATCAGTATGCCGTAGTAGAAACGTGCTCGCCATGTACTACCGGGATATACAGCTCTCGTGCTCGTAGAGAGGGGTGTAGTAGGTACGGTAATCCAGATAAGCCGGTAAATGCGAGCAATTCGAGCGCCACGGGAATCTCGCTCTCCCCGAGAAACAATATTCCCTACTCGAAGCCGACAAATGCCGAGTTCAGCCTCTCCGCATTCTCCTCCAACGGGGGGTGGATCAACGAAAATAAAAATAAAATAAAAAGAAACTCCGTCCACCGAAAACTTCGCGCGAAGCAGTTTTATCCTACACCCAAGAAATTGCCAGCGAGGCGAAAGTTTTTTTTCCGATTCTTTACTCTGATTTTTATACTCTTATCGTGAAGTCAAATCCTAATCATTATTAGCCGTAAAATGGAAATTGCCAGGTTATTTCAACAAATACATTTTTAGCTTTTCAAGCACTGCGATTTAGAAAATAAAATATAAATTCACCACATTGATAATAATTTTTTTTAGTAAAAATAATAATAGTAGTTGTAGCTAACGAGCAAAACGTTTTTCCCTTCGCATAGCCAACATTAGTTCCCTCATTTAAATACTTAAATTCCCAGTTTCAGTAACCTTCGTGGTATTTCAATTTTTTTTCACAAGTTGATGAAATTCTAATTATCTCTCGATACCGGCTGCGATGAAAAAAAATGTTACCAGCCTCGTATTACGCGGACAACGGCCAAAGAGGTTCTGATAAATGATTATTGCGCACCACGAAGCCGATCCGAGGGCCCAATGCTACTTCAAATATTTCCGTGGTCTGTAGGATGTGTTCGAACCTTAGGGAGTTTGACTACGAGCCAGTAAAGCTCAAAAAAATTATATTAATTCAGCATATATCAACCCTAGAAGGAGCATGCGGGGGTCGTATGGACCCCACGCCCATTGCAAAGTACGCTCCTGAAATAGTAAACGGCTCTTTCGGGTTCGAACGAATACGAATGAATCTTTATCGATATTACTTGCAAGAAAATTCTTTCACTAAATTATCTTTAACTTTACCCATTTCCGAATCTTGTGAAAAATGATACAATTTTTTTCTAACAGCATATTGTGTCTATTCCAAAGCCCCGTTCGATTTTTTAAATTCGTTAATTAGAAAAAATGCAAGGTGTGGATCGTCTGGGGATGTGAAGTGGAGAAAAATGGCGAGAAATGTAACAAGGGGAAAATCCCCCGTACATGGAAGCTATAATAAGCGAAGCGTTCGCCGTAGCAGAGACAATAAAAAAAAATACAAAAAAAATGATTTTTTTTTGTTTGGAAAGTCATTTTTGTATATTTATACATTTTCTTTCGTTTAAGGAACTTTTTTACGACTTTCGGTTTTTGAAAATTGACTTTAATACACACCATTCTCTTCCTTGTTAAAAAAACGAAGAGATTCATGCTATATAAACCCAATCTCTGTTTATAGGAAGCGATCTAAACCAAGAAGACGCGTGGGGTCCGAACGAACCCCACATGCTCCGTAGAAGGCACTAGCAATGGGATGCCTCGTCTGGGTTCAAAATTATAAAAATGACAACAATCATAGATATATTAAAATTATATAGAAATAAATTATTAATATATGTGCTCTGGTACGCGAGTGCAACGTACAGGAAAAGCACCGAGAGAAAGTACAGTGATGCTGTACGTATATATAATTCTACATACGTGATCGTAAAAAGTAGGCCACGGCTGGATCGTATTTCAACGAGTACACGTACCGTACAAAACTCGCGCACTGAGACCGGCCATTATGGAATTATCGGTCGGTCAAACGCGAGTGCTCGCAACATCTTTCACACGCGCGAATACACATAACTTTGCAAACAATTAAACATATATTTTAGGAGACCGCGGTCGAAGCCGCGCTCGTCCACTGGGCTACAAGCTGAGAACATTTATGTAGGATAGTTCATTGAATATACAGGATGCCCCAGAACCGAAGGTAGTCCCAGAAATGGGCGATTGGGGGTGAAATTCTGAGTCGATTGATATAAGTATGTATGGGTCTCAGATCAAGCCCTGAATGTTTATTAATTTTTCAACGCGGACCTGATTGGCCCGTCTTAAAAAATGAATAATAATTCACGGCTTGATCTGAGACCTATACATACTTACAACCGCTCACTTAAGGAACTACCTTCAGTTCTGGGACGTCCTGTATATTTTAGGTCATTAAGGCGGGACACCACTGTGACGAGTCAACAATATCGATTTTTTGCATTTTCTCAAAATATACATATTCAAGAATATGTGAGAACATATTCAAGTTGAAATATTGAAAATTGACCGAGTTACAGACGGTTTAGCGAGAGCAGGTGGCGCAACGATTTACGTGTACTAAAACTTTCAATCGCGTTCTTCTCGAAACGACTTTTCTCGACCAAGTCGAAATTATAACTCTAGCTATGATTGTCCGATTGTTAATTTGAAGAAAAAAATCCACAATGTCCGTAATTGCAGTAGCTATCGTTGTACGTGGCCGTTTTTTGTTGCTGTTTGCAATGTAGTATTTTGTTAACATTTAATTGAATTTAGAATTTCATCATTTAATGGTGTTAACATTTTGTTAGCACCAGCCATTTTGTGATTAAAACAACGGCTACGTACAACGAGAACTACATTTATATAGATTATAAAATTTTCATATTTTTCCTTTTCAGACCAAACATTGTCACGTTATCATTCCACATTTTTTTATACAGAGGCTTTCAATAGCGGCATATATATATATATATATATAATTGTGGGGTTGTGGTGGTGCTTGACGTTCTTATACACTTGATAGCCAAAGGACACACTATTGGAGCGAAAGAACTGGAATTTAGGATGTTGAAAAAGTTAACTACAAAAAACTTCCAAAACATGTTCAAAGTAGCCCCATTTTACCGAACATCTGCATGAGCCTTGTCAAGTTAAATAATTCGTGGTGACCGTACGCGAGTGGAATTAGCGTGCGCATAAAATATTTACCGTTCACCAAAATACTACGTTCACTCGTGTTAAGTCTCCGTAAATTCCTCTCGGTACTTTCAAAGTTTGGCAATATTTGCCGGAGCTATTACAGAGTGTGTTGCGACAAGTTTGGCCACTACTCGTAAGCGTATCTTCTTATATTTCTAGGTCTCGGGTCGTTCACAGCAATTAGGTTGTCGCTATAACTTAAACTATAAAGAAATCATAAGGGGCAACGTATTTAGAAGAAAGGACAAAGATTTTCTCGGTACTTTCACGGGAGTCGAAAAAAAGAATTATACTAAAATGTCAATTTGAAAGGGAGTTACGAGGATAAATGTGGCCTCGCCCACGACGCCACTAGCTGGAGGACGAGTAGGTTTATAATCGCGTTTTTCTCGAAATTACATTTTGCGAGACCCTCGGCACGATACCTTAGACAATTTTAAATATTTTTTTATGCAGTTTTTTCTAATCTTTGGTAATAGATTCTCTATGGAGAATCTTTGCAACAACATTAGAAAAAAACTGCATAAAAAAGATTTAATAATAATATAAATAAATAAAAATAAATAAAAAATACAATCTTTGGAAATAGATTCTCTAGACAGAGTTGTAGTCTCGCAAAATGTAGTTTCGAAAAAAAACGCGATTGTAAAAAAGTAAAAAACTAGCAAATAACAGACTGTAGTCTGTCGTTTTTATTTTTTTGTTTCGAACGTTTTATATAAACATTGAAAGTGCAACATTTGACACGAAAAAAATGTTTTCACTTCAAAATATGATAATTTGGTTTTTTTTCCAGAGAAAAAAGTATCGCTCGGCCGAGTATGGATACAACATTACAAGAATCTCTTTGGATTTTTCAGATCCGTCAATCCATGGGCCAATTATCATACAAACCATGGGAACGTGCATTTTCGACAGAAGCCTGAACACCATACATGAACATGAATGATTTTTCTTTCAATACCTTTTTTGTCATCATGAAGTCAAAATACCAATAAATAATATATAATGGATATAGCGAATTTTTACGATGTATCCTTTGAAAAATGGTATAATCCTTTTTATCTTTAATTTATTCTTCAAAATTTATTTCGCAACATGCGGAAGCTCAATGGTATTGAAAGTTGCGTCGATGGACTACAGCGAAAGTTAATTTTTCTTCATCGCTCACATTTCTTTTGCCGAATTAGGATACGAAAATCACCCAAATGATTTTTCTTATACTCGTTACAGGTCCAGGACCAAAATCGACAAAAAACCATTATAGATAGTAATAAAAATGAAGAAACAAAAAAATAGGAAAGAACTTTCGTTGCATACCAACGATGCAAACTTCAACGCTATGAAACTCAAGCGTTTAGAATCTGATTGCCTTATATATATATGAGACGTTCCATACAATTTCGAACGGTCAAAAAGTTGTCCACTCTCAAAAAAATTGAAATTTTGTCAAATTATTTAATTACATGAAAAAAAACAGTGTAAATTTTTTCACAATTTTTGGATCGTACTTTCGCGGGTTTTTCAAAATTTCAAAAATTTCAAAATACCGTTATATCTCGTGAGCATTAAATTTAACAGAAAAATGTTTAAGACAAAAAAGTTGCAATTTTACATGAACTTTGTGAAAAAATGTTGTTTTGAATTTTTCGAGTTTAAAAAATGCCCACTTTCACCAAAATTATACAAAAATATTTTTGTTCGGTCGGTATGTCACTTTCGATTTTTCTCAAAAAATGCCGGAAAATACTCTGAAGTGTGTACAGTAACACCTATTTTTTCAGAATGGCTCGATTCGTTGTTCCAAAGCTGTGCTTTGTTTTATCATTATGATATATATATATATATATATATATATATATATATATATATATATATATATTTAGAAAAATCAATTATTCTGGAAAATCATACTCTCCCAAATTGTTTCTATGAAATTTTTAGATAAAAGAACGTCTATAATAAGAATATTGATGTTTTGGAGCTTGTTGGAGCATAGTTCATCGGTAACGTAGATGGAACTCCATGGAACTCGTTCGAAAGCTACGCACTATAATCACTCACGCAAAACTTCAATGATGAAATTAATAAATTTCTGTCCTATCATTATATTTTTTTCTTATTGTTGTTAACATTAATCACAATGTAGGAACTGAGAAAAAGAATATAAACAGATCGTTTCAAGTTATTTATTTTTTTAGACTCGGTGAGTTAAGAAGTCCGCGGCGAGCGAATATCTTTTGCATTGTAGAATCCCATCCGGTCCTGATATAATACAATGGTGTTTTTGAGTCTTCGGTACACCTTGCACTTGCTTAAATCTCGACTCCAACTTTTTTTTTGAGCATTGTAATCATCAGTAGATGTATAGCGAACGGTGATAGCAGGAACATTCGCGGGTTGAGCTGCCCATTCGTAAAGATCTCGAGGAGTTAGAATCTGTTGATCCACCGGCAATTGCATTGAAGCTCGAGCCGCAAGTCTCTTCAATGTACCCCCCACGCCGTCACATGGCCCCTTGCCATGAGCACTCGCAAAGAAATGCCATTCTGCTGGAAACCCAAAATCCTTTACGTGAAGAGACAGATTGCCAAAATTTTTGAAACTTTTATATTGCTGTGGAGCTCCATCAAAAAAGTATTACGTTCGTATTGGGCTCTCACAGATCGACTTGATGAAGTCTTGAATAACTCTGGTGTAAGTGTAAACTATGAATGATGTGAAACTATGAATGTTGACAAACTGAAGGATGTAGAAGGCATTTGACGGCGCACATTACTTTGTATGACAATGTTTATATTGGGCGGTCAACGATACTTTGTATCAAATTTTCCATATTGCACGACGACGTTACTTTGTATCACAATTTTCATGTTGGACGACGAACGTTACTTTGTATGGGAAGGTTAACTTTGTATACCTTACCGATAATTTATGATTAAGCTCAAAAAAATTATTACTGTTATGAATGTTTATTACCTGAAAAATGTGAGAAAAATTTGTTTGGGGAATAATAAAACAAAGCAGCTTTGGAACAACGAATCGAGCCACTCTGAAAAAATAGGTGTTACTGTACACAGTTCAGAATATTTTCTGGAATTTTTTGAGAAAAATCAAAAGTGACATACCGACCGAAAAAAAATATTTTTGTATAATTTTGGTGAAAATGGGTATTTTTTAAACTCGAAAAATTCTAAACGAAATTTTTTCACAAAGTTCATGTAAAATTGCAACTTTTTTGTCTTAAACATTTTTCTGTTAAATCAAATGCTCACGAGATATAACGGTATTTTGAAAATTTTGAAATTTTGAAAAACTCGAGAAAATGCGTTCCAAAAATTTTGAAAAAATTTACACTGTTTTTTTTCATAGCATTGAATAAATTGACAAAATTTCAATTTTTTTGAGAGTGGACAACTTTTTGACCGTTCGAAATGGTATGGAACGCCTGATATGTATATATATATATTTATTTATTTATTTATTTAATTATTTATATATAGTTTTTCGTGAGGATTAGAAATTGACCTATATCTAGATATTTCTGCCAAGATTAGCAACGTGTATACAGTTCTAATCCATTTTTATTCATTTTATGCAACGAAAACCGGGTTAGTTCCTCGTGGTGTCGTGTGTACGCGGCGTTGATGTATCGAACATTACATCCCCGAGGCGCGGGTGTCGAATGTACTCGGGACGATTTGCCTCATTGGATGACGGCACGAGAGTCTGTTCTTGATGATTATTTGTTCTTCCTTATTCTTCAGTTGTTTGCATTTACAGTGTGTCGCTATGGCTTTGTGATCCTCAAGATCTTATCACATGTGTGATAGGATCTTGAGTGACTTATTATCATATATTTATTTTACGATTTTTGTTGACTTGCATTATTTGTCGTTCTTGACTAGCACGTGCTTGTATAGTTCGACGTTTCGCGACTCTAAAGTGTCCGTTAGCAATGTGAAAGTTTCATACTCAGAATTTTCAGCGCGTCACATTGGCAAATCCTCCTATCACTCTCCGCTGACAGTCATGAATCGTATCTACGGTTGCTCAAACGGAAAATTGTTTCTTTACGTAACGGACAATCATTCGATATCGTTTAGAGTCACTTATAAAGAGCCTGTTGTGTGACTGTCGCTCGCGGTTGTTCGGACTCATCCGAAAGTTCGGGCGGATGGACAGGGCAATGTCCCGGTCAGGGAGAATTTATAGAAAAATTGGTGTTATACGAAACCTTGTCTTCTTTGAAGCTTGTCCACACTACGTAAAAATTTTCTTATTTTTATTTTTCGTATTTTTCAAGCATACTTTTGTCGGCTCCCGAAATATTTTGAATCAAAGCCGGCGATGGAGACCTCAACATTTGTTAAAAACTGAGTTTACAAGTGAAAAGACGGTTTTGAGGCACACCAAAAATAAAATAAATAAAAAAAAAAATTTAACGTAGTTTCGGCAAGCCCGATTTTGTTCGCCAGCTCTTCAATTACAACAAAAAGTCGTAAGGATCTAGTCTCCATAGCAAGAGTCTAAACGTG
Organism: Ophion costatus; assembly: GCA_951751655.1. Lineage (NCBI taxonomy): Eukaryota > Metazoa > Arthropoda > Insecta > Hymenoptera > Ichneumonidae > Ophion > Ophion costatus. The sequence goes on along the minus strand of OX632357.1, from coordinate 18,124,114 downwards.
GCATTTCAAACCGTCCCCAGAATTGTGAATATTAAAGGCTCTTCTCACTTTAGACGCTAAAAATGCTATTTTCATGTATTTTTTTGATAGGTTTATATTATAGATATCTATATAAAAGTTGTTGCATTTAATAAATACACTTTCGAAATACATTTTAAAAAAACATTTACTCATTTCCGTCACTATGAATAGACGAAAATAGTAGTTAAAAAATGTCCTAAAAAGTTGCTGGTCTGCACTGTTGATGAAATGTCGGAGATGGATCATCCGAAACAACAAAATTAAACGGTTTCAGATTCAATATGTTAATGGCTATAGCGCAAATCATACGATTTTCCATATATGCAAAAATAACAAAATAGCAGACATTTATCGAAAAAAAACGTGCTTCTTCACCGTTTTCGGTCATGAAAATTAGTGAATATAAAAATTTAAAGAATCCTTGATATGCGCTATAGCTATAGTTGTAAAGAATATGTTTCAAAGATTTTATCAACAAGACGTCGAAAAACGTATTTTCGAGAAAAAACGCATTCAAAGTTTGTTCGGATTACATGAATCCGTAAAAGAATTTTTTCCGTATTTCGAAAGTGTATTTATTAAGTGTAACAATTTTTATATACATATCTATAATATAAACCTATCGAAAATTCATGAAAATCGTTTTTTAGCGTCTAAACTGGGAAGACCCCTTAAGGGTGGTGCTGCGGTCTCTCGAAGGTAACATGATATATATATTTCATACGTATATAAAATATCGGCTCTGATCGTAAGACAGATGACTGTCTATATAACCTTAAGGTTGTTGCTAAATCATTACTGAAGAGTGGGGGGAGAAACGAAACTCCTATGCTACTATATTCTGTGACGTTACGAGTGCCAAACGTACTGTAGCAAAATATTAATGATGTGCACGAATAAATATCGTGAAAATTATCAAATGTACAGTAGATAATCGTAATGATTATCATATATGTTAATTTGAAGGAGTTAGGATTATCAGAAAATTAATTTTCGATGTTTAAAAATGCTATTAAAATGGACACGAGCTTTGGCAACGTCACAGCTATGTTACGCGCGTTTTGTGCTAGTCGGCGTTTTCAGAGGTTATGTCGGAGCAAAAGGAGGCAACAAATGATTCAGAAAAAAGATTAGTGCACCGCAAAGCTTTAGATGGAAAATACGATTTGTCAGTGCTCGTGCCCACAAACATTGTTGTATTCTCACCGAAACTAAACAAAAGGGATACATCATAATGAATAAATAAATAAGTTCCCCTTACTCGAATTTAACTTTAACGTATTTGAAATTGGCGCGCTACGTCGTCGATTGATTCTGCTATTCCCGTATTTCCGACGTTGCCACATTTCAATACGTGGGTGATTCTCCCGAAATTATCATTTTGCAGGGAACGAAATTTATAAACACAAAATATTGCATTTTTTCATGTAAAAATTGCAATTGACTTCAGTTCTAATGGATATATGGATCACAATGATTTTTCAGTTTTGAGAGATTTATCATGATCGAAAGAAATGGTAAGGCCCGAGGAATGATGCAAACCTTTTCCTATCAAGTTTTTATCGGTTCATGAACGTGTTCTCCTTTTTCTTTGAATATTGATCAAGCTCTTTTTGCTTCAACTTCTTTCTTTCTACAGGATCCTGTTTAAGCCTTTCGTATCTCTGTTTTTCAACTTCTCTTTTTTAACGAAAAACTGTCGAACAAATAGGTTAAATTCGATACTTTCTTTCAAACCGCCACAATTTTGTCAATTTTGTTGACAAAAAAACCGCCATAGCAAGATAGCGACTTTCATACTGATTAATAATCTTTTTCACCGTGATGACTCCTTTTTTTCGAAGGCATTTGTTTAACTGTTAAGATATGTAAAAAAAAAATAAAAATAAACGTTTCAAAATTTATTTTTTGTTCTTCATGAGCGCTTTGATTTGACATAAAAAAATCAGACTGATTAGCGTATTTTAACGATCGAAGAAAAAATCGCGAAAATCAGTTATTTTTCGACCCGTTACACAGTGATGCTCCCTTAAAATTCTCATTTGGAAATTTTAATAATAATGAATAAAGTCGTTCAAAGTAGTATACTCTCACGACCGGTCTGTTGTGAGGTTAGAACCTCATCCGATCACTTTCACCTCATCGACCGATTTATTACTATAGATATGAGTCCGTTCGATCGACGCGCCATCTCTATTACTCGCATTTTCACGTACTCTTTATTCGCTTTCTCCCCATTGAAGTTTCACCTCCTGTATCTACTGCACGGAAAAAACCCCACGCAATTGGGCCTTGGGGAATGATTGATTTACACCGAATAACTTTTCATTTGATTTCGGATGACTGATACATTTTCTTCAACGAAATATTTGTATTCATTGCAGCCGCGACGAAAAAACAAAACCGTTCATTTGACTTGATCAAAATGTTATCTGTTCAATAGACTTTTATTCACTAAAATTGTACTTTGACTTAAAAAAATGTTTAATTTTGTCAAAAAAGTAAATTGCTTGCCAGAATAATGTCGAATTTACTCTAATAGGATTTTATCCAAGTCTCAACCTTGTTCTTTCCGTCAACAACTCTATTTTCTTTCGGTTTTGATACACGAAATTATGGAGTTGAAGTTTGCAGCGATGGAATGCAGCGGTTGATTTTTGTAAGATTAATTTCTCCTGATTCTTCATTTTTAATTATTATACAAAACTTTTTCCTGCACACTTAATAAGGATACACAAAAACGTTTGAGGGATTTTCATAGCCGAGTTTGGGTAATGGAGGAAATTCATTTGCGTTGCATTTTAATCATGCAAACTTCAGCGATCTTTCAGACCCTGTCAGCAATGCCAAGTCCAGAATGACGACTAGAAATTCAAATTGAGTTGGATATTAAAGATTAATAGGAAGGTTAGACTCAGAGGTAATCTGTAATGCGGTCAATGAACAACGCGAAAGCTCCGTTCGGAGTGTGGCTCTGAGGGCATTCTTATTAAGGCGGTCATCTCATGTGACAGGTTCAAAAAATCAAAAAATGTTATTTTGCACAAATTACGAAAAACGTGTGCGTGTTATATGGACCTGGCATAGCAGACAAATGGTGTGTCGCGTTTTTCTTTGTGTAAATCGTACTTGAACTTTTAACCGCGTTTTTCTCAAAATTATATTTTTCAAATTGGCTTCCATGACATTTCAAAAACTATTGAACGGATTTTGCTTAAATTTGTATGGTATAGTCAGCACATCTATAGTTCTCACCCGAACTGAAATATTTCTGATATCTGCCATAGTTATTTTATTTTAAGCTGAAAATCGATAATGAATTACGAAACTTAGACCTTAACTTTTAAAACCGTGCCGAAAGTGCAATTTTCGATATCTTTACGGTACTCTAGTTGTTCCGGCGATAGCCTCAGGTCTACAAATTAAAATGCTGTTTCATTTTTCAATTTCAGATGAGCGAAACCTCCTGAATTTGATTTGATAAAATTCCGAGGTACTGTAAAAATGTTAACAAATGTGTGGTATAAATTCAAAGATAGTATGTTTCAATAGCGCATAAAACAACATCCCAAAAAAAGCGAAACAATATAGCTGCCACGTGGAATTACCCCCTTAAGCCGACTCAACGTGTATTTGAATTTAACAAATCATCTACTAAATGTACAAATAAATACTTCTACCAAAAGATCTATCTTGAATAAATTGACCTACAAAAATGAATTCATCGAAAATTACTGGTACCCTTCAAACCAAAAAACAATCAAATATTTTCGTACAATTCAAAATCTACTCTCTTCAAGCAAACAATTCCTCTCATCGCTCAGCTCCCCAACGCTCGTTCGGTTCGTTTTCATCTCCTGTCAAATTACAAACGATTTTTCCCAATCGCTTACATCGACGTCGTTCGCTCGAAAGCTTATTTTTTCTCTCGATTGGCACGAGCGCGCAGAGAGGAGATTTTTCACCCGCGCGATTCGACAGAAAATTCACGAATACTGAATGGCCCGAGTAGACCTCGCTCGCGTTATCGTAGGAACAAAATGCTGACTTACCGAAATTCGGCAACAGGAAGTTGCACAATATGAGGGCTAATGTGACTTGACGAAGCTCGATTGACTCCATTTTCGTGTGGCTGTGGATCGTTTGCGAAGCGTCGAACGCGGCTGCCGGTGCGTTTAACGGGATGTCCGGAGAGCCGAGTCCCTCGTTGATTTTGTGTTTGCTTGATCAGCAACGAGAGCGCCCGCGATTTTTTCTTCTCGCTGCAGCTGTTGCGATGCACGCTTAGTGTACGACGCGACTACACAGGCCCGCGATGCAATACATATTCGTGAAATAAAACTTATGTATATGTATATATATATATAATTTCACTTTTCTCTTTATATAAATATATATATATGTATATCTGCATATACGTGTAATTTTGCCGTGACAGTACCGTAAAAGCACGCCGTGCACAAAATCGGCACTCGTAGCACCCTCACCGACCACCCCCGCACTACTTCTCCCTTATTTACAACACACTTTTATCGGCGCACCGCTATCACCCGCAACCCCGCTGGCTACATCAGAATTCTGCGAATACAAAAAAACAGACCTTGATTCTCCGTTATTCTCTCTCTCTCTCCTTTTCCTCAAAATGCAAGGTCCTAGTTTTTATTTTTCCCGTGTCTTTTTTTTGCCCGTCGTTTGCGCAACGTGCGAGTTAAAATGAACGTGGCGAATGGATTGGAGGATACGAAACGGGGTGAGATGCAACGCGAAGCGCGTATAGACGAGAACGCCGGCGGGTTTTTTTCGGGCCGATGGAGAGTCACCAGGAGCCGCGACGATCAGCGATCGTGACCGAGGGCAGAGGGACTTTCGTTGGATATACTTGTCGGGCCCGCCCGCGCGGTTCTATGCTCGTCTCGCGTGGATGGCAAGCGTGACTGGACAGGAGGACAAGAAGGGGGGAAGTGCACGGGAAAGGATGAACGTCTTTCGGGATGGGTAGGAAAAAACGTGTGACGGGAGAAGGTGATCGCGAGATGCCGAAAAGTTCGTGTACACCGCATTGGCAAATTGGGGTGAACGCTTCTCTCTCTCTCTCTCGCTCTCTCTCTTTCTTAAAGTTCCTGCTGGTCGTGATCGGCTCTTAAATGCATCGCCTTCACTTCAGCATGTATCCGAATAGTAAGCTCAACGTGAAATTTTCACGGGCCGTCGACATCGCGTTGAACGCCGATTTTTTTTTGTTTTTTTTTAAATTTATTAATTTTCTTCTCGTTTGTTACGCGAGTGTAAATTGGGCCAAACGTCAAATTGTGGCAGATTTAAGGAGCGTGCGCAATGTGACAGGAGAGAGCTCCATCGAAGATGCGATCGTGTGTAGAAGTTGTGCATGCGAATATTTTTCGTACTCTCTCTCTCTCCCTCTCTCTCTCTCTCTCTCTCTCTCTCTCTCTCTCTCTCTCTCTCTCTCCCTCTCTGTGTCCCGAAATCAGGGCGGCTTTGGGGCGAAAGATGATGGCCGAATTTTTTCCTCCAATTTTCCTCGTTATCCCAATTCAAGCCACTGCATTGACAATAAAACTGGTCGGAAGATCTTGAAAGTTCTCCTAGACCAAAAATGTCCTGATGGAGTTACACCAGTGACCCAGGTATTTTATCCAGCCAATAATCGAAACTCTGAACATATCTTTCCGCACGCTTTACCAACGAGTCCCAGGGACAAAAATAAAGCTCTCAAAGCTCTGACAGTGAGTTGGATTTATTTCGAGTTTCGTGCTATGCCAAAAATTCCACCCTCGATATCTTTTTTCGCACAATATATCCCCGTCGTAATCTCGCCGAGATCGACCTCCGATCGCGCCGCATCAACGAAAATTTCGCACACCTTCGAGATTGGACGAAAATTAGATGACCGCGTTCGCTAAACGGGACGATGGGAAATGGAGATGAGAGGCTCAAACCCAGGACAACGTTGAACTTGTTACGCCAGACTGCAGAATCCCGAACCTCGCAACGGCGGTGACGCCTTCTTTTTCTTCGTTTATCATTTTGACTCGTTGGAGCTACAAGGGACCGCGAATTCGTCCGAATGTCGCGCCATGCACGTACGAATTTCCCCCAAAGTTCTTCATCGTCCTCACAATTTTAACGTCGCACCGATTTACACGAGACGGGACCAAGTTCAGTCACATAGCCAATATTACAATAATCATTTTAAATGTATTCATTATTTGGAGGACGTTGGTGATAGTTAGTATTGTCGATGTTACTTAATTTCATGAATTATTATTATTGTTGTTGTTATTATTATCCTCGTTATAACTATTCTTCTTCTTATTATTCTTATTATTATTAGTAGTATTATTAGTATTACATGGGTACGTACGCGCGCAAAATTAGGGGATATATTATTTTTGAGGCGCACAGGAGTGCAGCGGCGATTGGGGTGCAGTGAGCGGCACGCACGGGCGTGCGTCGAGCGCGTTACGAGGGTAAAAAGGACTGAGCAAAACTCGACCGGATATGTATTGTCGAGGAGATGGCTTGGGAAAGCTCCACCCACGGGTAGCCTAGGAGTGGGAGTTTACGGGACGACCTCGAGCTTGCGCCCTTCACAATGTTCTACCCTGGTCTCCCTCTGCCTTCGACGGCACCAACCCCTTCCATTCCCTCATATCCTTTCTCTCTCTCTCTCTCTCTCTCTCCCCTCCCTTTTGCCGCCCTATATGGTCAGATACCCATATATATATATATATACCCATCAGATACCCATATATATATATATATATATATATATATATATATATATATATATATATATATATATATATATATGGGTATCTGACATTGCTTGCCTGCCTTGCGAGGGAGCTTCGCTGCTTGGCTCTTTTCCAAAGTTTCTTCTCGATGGCGAGCTTTTCTCTCTCTCACTCTCTGTCTCTTGGGGCTTGCGCTACGTTCGCAACTCTATTTGACCAGATTTCCTCGGTTTTCCAGCGACCGCGACCACAATGAATGTTCGTCTCGGCCTTGAAGCACCATCGGCCGTTTCGAAGTTCGCGCTTTTCCGCATTCGTTGCCTAGCTTTCATTACGTTTGTGCGAAAGGTGCACCTTAATGTCGACTATCTCGGCCGATGGAATTTCCCTGGCGTAGAAATTATCCGCGTTTCCCTACTGCAGCCAGTCTCTCGCTGATCCGCGTCGATAGAAAATAAGTGGCTTCGCTAAAACGTCGATCATTCCTGTTCTGCTACAATTTGGAAGTACGTCATAGGCTCGTGCTTCATCATCGTTTGCAAATCCAAGGGTGTTTGATTTATCGAGGTGAGATTTTTTTTTTTTGCAGAATTTAAAAAATGGAATAGAGGTAAACGAAAAAGTGGCAGAGCTAAAAAGCTTTGCCTCTTTTTCGGTCATTTTCTGGAGTGGACTTTCCGGGAAAAGGTGTTAAGGTATCGAAATAAATCAAGAGGGATCCTCTAAGTATATTCAAATTCTTTTGAAAAATTCTTGATAAGTCGCTGCGACTCGAATAGGACTGCCGCTACGGCTGTTTGAAAGTTACGAACTTTGGCGACTGCGAAATAGTGGCGGATAGGGGTGGATATTTTTTTCTTTAACGTTTACAACATTCCGAGGTTCTATCGGATGGGAAATTTTTCATCGATTGAAAATAACACGGAGTTTTTGTCGAAAGCTCGAAATTACGCCGGATAATAGGAGAAACGTGTTTCCACAAACATTGCACGTTTTTAAATAGGAATTGACGTTTTTGGGGAAATTAATGGTGCATTCGTATTCGGGGAATAAAAATACATCGACGTAGGGTGATGAAAAAAAAATCATCCAATTTTTTTCCACTCCCCGTGAAAGTATTCAGCCAGGGCGTCGACTAGGCCCCGATTGTTTTTCCCTTACTCTGCAAGGGTCCTAACATGGCACCCGACCAGGTCCCTAGGAGGCCGGTCACACTCTGTCGACGAGGACCTGAAGAGGCTTACGAATCAGGGCCTGACTGGTTGCCTCAACAGAACCCGATCGAAGCCATGAAGCAACCCTATTAATACCCTATAATTATCAGCTTTATTAGTGGATACATATCAAGCGAGGTGTTTTGCAATAATGAAAACTATTTTCTTCAAATGAAGGATTATTTATTATTCACCTCGAAATTAGAAAATAAAAAATAAGTTCAGTTTTACAGTTTATATCGTATGCCCTATAACAACCACTGCCCTGATGAATCCCGCCCGGGCCCTTTATCATTTCCCTCGCCACGACCTTTTTTGAATAAATTGCCCAACTCTGTTATTTTCCTGGCGGGGCCTATTCCGATTGTGTCGTGGAAAGCCCTAGTAGGGAATCCATATTCAAACCCTCATGGGCCCCGAATTTTGTATGGCTGCCCTCCTAATTTCTTTCACGGGTAACAGAAAAAAATTGTTTTTTCAATTTCACATGAAGCTATCATGAGTTATCTTGCCCACCACCAGGACATTTTTTTACGGGTCTCCGGGATCCAGGTCCCACCGGCCGAATCAGCCAAATTTTTTTATGAAATTTTTCAAATTATTGTCGAAATGCTGCTCTTCTATGTGCTCAACATTTCGAATAAAATAATTTATATATTTTTTTCAATAGAAAAAATATGCTTCTTTTGGCTTCGAAATCCACGTAACCCCTTAAGGGATTTCGATCAGCGGCAATCAATCAGTTAATCAATAACTCGAATAATAATGTTAATCAATTCAATCGGCCAAGTTATAACGCGAATCATCATCGTCATCATTGTATGATAAGAACATTCATCAATCACGCGTAGCATCCTATAGTAAATATCTTGAACTTTCTTCCGAGTACATGCAGAGTTTTGATCATTGATTATTTTTTTTCTAAGGCTTCTATTGCATTTATACATAAGAATGTTATATGACATTCCGCCGAGACTGTACATAAGCTGTCATCGCTATAGTTTCGAAGCCTGACTCGAGCGTTTGATCGGCAAAGTCGTGCAGTCCCGGGAGATGGAAGAGCTTTTGAGGCTCACTCGCTAGCTTCTTCACAGTGACATACACAACGAGCTAACTCGTGAAAGTAGAAAGAGCTTTTACCAGGGGCTCTTGTGGCCCGGAGCCGGGATGCCTAGGCATCAAGAAAACGACCGTATCGGGGACTGAAGATTCGTGAATGCCTGAACTGGCGGAACCGCGAGCAGGTCTTATCTGGACATACTATACACATAGACGCGACGTTATACCTATAGTTACACACGTATCAGCGCACGGTAGCGCTTTGAGTCGAAAAGTCAAAGTTTCTAACAACCTCATCGGTGGTTCACCGGGCAAATTATCCGCTGCCGGAGTATCTACGGTTCCACAGACCGGCTCACGTTTACCCCTCAAGTGTACCGAGCGGCACCGCAGTCTGCATGATCCGAGCCACATAAATGCCCAATGTCACGAAGGCTCGTTGGGTTTGTGTGCGATATTAATCGTTGGCGCCCCTGATGTGTAAGCTCACAGAGGCGAAGCCTTTGCAAGGCTCTGATTAATGGCAGTACACGCTGAAAGGAACATTTTCCTACGTCAAAGGGTCTCGCGGTTTTGCAATTTTGGACGTGCGTCGCAATGCCAAAGTCTGGAACGTATTGCGGCGGACATGGCACATTTCGCCGATTAATGTTGAAAAATGTTGTTTTTGTGGACACGAATGCGATGAGGATTGGACTTTGAAGTTTCCGCGGCCAACGAAGTATTGGATTGGGGTAGAATATCCATAAGTCGAATATCCATAAATGCCAATATCCATAAGTGGATATCCATAAGTCGAATTTCCATAACCGAATATCCATAAGTGCCAATATCCATAAGTGAATATCCATAAGTCGAATATCCTTAAGTGATTATAGAGTAGAGTAGAGTGCGAGTGCCAGAAATGGCGGAAGGTAGAGGAAAAGTGAGTACAGAGGGTGGATATAGAGTAGAAATGAGCGCCAAAAACAAACGCAAACAAACATACAAACATATTTCTACTCTATACTTACTTATGGATATTTGATTTATGGATTTTCGACTTATGGATATTTGTACTCGTGGATATTCGTACTTATGGATATTCGACTAATGGATATTCGACGATAGTAGAAGTATTGAGATGAAACACTGAAATCTTTGATGATGTTGAAGCATCGTTGGAATCGTTGAAATACAACAAAAATTAATTATTTTTTATTGTTCGCGTCATTTCTGTCTGTGGAAATCACCCAGGCATTTTTACGGATTCGTATCGAAAATTCGCGACCTCAATTTGCAAAAAAAACTTCGGATAAGCATAAGAATAAGGAAATGAACAATGAAAAAAAATTGTTTCATTCTAACTATGCCAACTTCAACTTCATAATATTTGATTATTTCGGGTATTGACTAGTTCCATAGAATTATCAAAAATTGCAAAAAACAATTTCCAAAAATATTTTTATTCCTTACAAGGAACATCCTTCAGGTGTCCGCCTCCGATTTTGTTGAAACTCATATATGTGATAGAGCATCAAAAATTTTGAGACACGTATTTTTTTTTATCGGCGGAAAAACGGTTTTGAGGTGTGAAACGCACCCTCGAAAATGGGGATGTTTTTCGTTTTTCGTCGATAACGTTTTAACGGTATGAGATATAAAAAAAATTCAAATTGCAACAATGTTTATTTTTTCGTGTACTATATATTGGAGATGAGAACGATACCATTATCGACGAAAAACGAAAAACACCCCTATTTTCGAGGGCGCGTTTCACCCCTTAAAACCGTTTTTCCGCCGATAAAAAAAAATACGTGTCTCAAAATTTTTGATGCTCTATCACATCTATGAGTTTCAACAAAATCGGAGGCGGACACCTGAGGGATGTTCCTTGTTAGTACCACCTTCTAGCTATATTCCCTGAAAATTTCAGTGAAATATTCCTAACATTGAATGAGCTACAGCTTCTGACAGTCAGCCGAACGAGCGGTAGCAGTACCGTTCTACCAACTTTAACCGCGTTTTTCTGGAAACACATTTTTTTAATTCGGTGGACATGATACTTCGAGAACCACTGGATGGATTGTTTTCAAATTTACAGGAGATACGACGAGAAACATTTAAAGGTCGTTGACGATCTTACTTTTTTTTATCCATCTTCATTTTTTTTATAGTTACGTAAAAATAACTACTTTTTTCATAGTTTTTGTATGCTCGAGTTTCAATTCGCCGCCACGTTGTTACAAAAATTGATTGGTAAAATCAACGATCGTCAACGATTCGTATTTATCGTTAACTCAAATAACCAGTTTGATTTTTATATTTCGGATGGACCGTTTAGCCTGGAGGGTGTCCACTGCCAAACCTCGCGAAAAAAATCTCTCCATCTGTCGGCGGCCATCTTTTCGTTGTTTTGGTGTATTTTTCGGTGATTTTTTCCAAAGGCTTTCGATATATGTATCTTTGTGTTAAAACAAAAACCGTTTCTTTTTCACCAACAGTTTCCCAGAAAAAATTGGAATTTGGCAACTTTCTTCGGGCCTCTATATGTAGATGTAGCCCCTTAATTCCTTAACAAACTCAATAAACAATTCATTGCCATTCTCCAATTTTGTCAGCCCAGGCCATTTTTTTCAGTGCGTGAGACTCTTTTTGTGTTCCTTTGTACGAGGACAATAAAGGGAATTGATAACTCTAACTTGAAACATCCAGGCATAGTTCGAATTTTTGCGGTTCGCTTTCTCAGTTATTGGCATTTCAAAGCACGAACCATTTTGAACCCCTCAACCGAGACCAATACGAAACCTAGTATACGACTCATTGATGGCCGTTTCGCATTTTTTTTGTATAAAGCTATATTCGTCTCTTTCAAGCACGTTCTCATTTTCCTGCAACATTTTTACGACCTGCGCCGTTTCCATCGTATGTCCAAGCATCCTCGACGATGCGTAACGTAACCGAATGCCCAAAAGTACGTGTCGCGCAATAAAACCTCGGACTGCTCCGCGTCCGCGAAATTGAATAAAAACTTTAGACATTGTTCCGGGGATTCTTCGATCGACTCGAGTACGCAAACTCGTCGTACGCGATCACGAAATATATGATGCGATTTTATAGATCGTACGTATAAAATTAGGTTTTTTATCCTCTTTCCCAAAAGATTCCGCTACTTCGGTACGTTTCCAACTACTCGCGGTATTATATATATATATATATGGGACATTCCACGCCACTTCACCTACCGCGTGAACCTGGGTATTTTTTATTTTCCTGATTTTTTTTTGTAAAACTGTACCCCATGAACGGAATATCCACACCAATTCTTATATTTTTTCCTCTTCTCTTTTAGGAGTTATAATTTTCCAAAAAATGTCGATTTCGGAAGTTTTGGGAACGTTTAAACGCTGATAACTCCGAAACTAATTACGATATCGACAAATATCAATATGTAACTTTTTTTCATTTCAAAGCACACTTTCGTTAAAAAATATGAAAGAATTATCAAATATTAATGTGAACGTTTTTTTTGCTTCTAAAGTAAAAACTTTTTTTTTTAAAGATGATTACCATTTTTTATTTTTTTCGAAAAATTCTTCGTAATAGAGTGACCCATTCTATGATTTTTAAGACTAGTTTCATCATGGGCCCATTTTTCCTCCTATTTTTTTTAAATTAATCATATTTTTTTAGTCAATTTTAATCTCTAATAATGCTATTAATGATTTTGTGATTTCCAATTCGGCTTCGACAGGCCTGAAACGGTTTATTTTTAATTTCTGCCGAATTTAACGATAAATATTATTTTTTATTCAAAATAATTTTTTTCCGTTAAGTTCAGCACAAATGAGAAATAAACCGTTTGAGGCCTGTCGAAGCCGAATATATCATACTCCTTTCAAGGGGTACAATTTGACAAAAAAAATGAGGAACATAAAAAATTGTCGGTGTTACGGGCTAGGTGGAATAGCGTATATATGGCGTGACCTATATATAATGGCGTATATATATCGCATATATATACGCTCGCAGTGCAAATCTCATTGTTCGATCATGCGACGAAAATTCCGCCGTGCGCTGGCTGCCCGAATATTCCATCGAATTCCGTTGTCAGACCGAGACGTGGACCGCTTCTTCCTCCACGGTTGCTTTTTCTTTCTCGCCCCTCCGCGGTTCGATTTCTCGCACCCACGCGCCCGCACGGGTAAACTCATCCGTGCGCGACACCGCACGCAGAACCGAGATTCGAGAACTGAATTTCAAATCGAATCTCGCTTTTCCGCTCCCTCTGTCTCCCTCCGTTTCTCTTTTCTTTATTGCCAATCGGGAAACCAAGAGTCTTAGTGGGGAAGAATATACCGAGTATCGTTCTACGAGAGTTTCGATATCCTGTTGGCGGAGGCGAAGAAAACGAACATTTTGCGTGTACTCATAAATCACGCACAATAATATGGTGGAGAGAGAAAAATCCTCCGTAAAGGGATGTGGAAGATGCACCGTGTGCGAGTGCGAGAGAGATAGCTGAAAATCCGTCCAGTTTTCTCCGAGACGACTGAGATTTCGGAAAAAAGTCTCATTTCGCGCTCTATTGGAAGGAGAACGGAGTGAGTTGGTTCTTTTTCGTGAAATATCTCGAAGAAAAGTACAGGGCGGGATTATCAACTGGGTGGTGATCCCGAGATGAAATGATGTCTACGCAGATGGAGAGACAGAGGTGTTTTATTCGGTTCGGGTTTACATTTCCAGTCGGGTCAATTTGCGGAAGCCAGAAATGTTATCGAATTCTAGATGCCTGGCAGATAAAAAAATATACGAGTCTAAGAGTTTTCAACAAGGCCTGTCTAAACCGCACGAATTCGCCGCAGTGGAACAATTTGTAGCTTGAACCCTCAGCTACATTTCTGTCCACAGCACCAAACTCGTATCTCTTCATGTTCTGTCAAAAGTTTTCCGAGAATTTCATTTTGAATTTTCAACCCCCGCGAGAGGTTGGAATATCAAAATTCAAGGGTGGTTCACAGAAACGAAAATATAGAGACAGTTATAGTCTACATTTCGTACATTTAAACCATCCCCGAAAAATGGGTTTTTTTCAGTTATTTGATAAACCGCTTTTTTATACTTCAACAATTTTTTTGGGGGCGTAGATATTATTGGAGAGGGATGATCAAATATGAGATCGACGCATCCTTTCAAGGGTTACAACGTTCCTATTTGAGCAAAAATTGTCTGAATTTTTTTCTAAAGAGTTATCGAATTAAAAATGATTTTTCAAAATTTCACCTGTCACAAAATTAGCCTACTTTTAATTTTTTTCCGATTCCAATATACAACACGACTGTACTAAATCATTTTCCTCCTCCTTTCCTGCCCTTCCTATGTTTCCGCGTCTTAAGGCGGGATTCTACTTTGAAACCATGAAAAAAACGCTATTTTCGTGATTTTATTCTGAGAATACTATTAAAGATATCGATATGGGGTTTAGACTGTTCAATAAATACACTCTTTAAGTACATAAAAAAAAAAATTTTAAATGTATTTTATTCATTTTTTGTACACGTAAAATATGTTTAAAGCCAACGCCTCGAAAAGCAGGTACCGTTGCCGTGGTCGTGAAATCTTCCCGACGGATGGTCTGAAACAAAAAAATCAAATAGTTTCACGTTCAGTATGTCTTCAGGAACCGACCTAACTAGAATATTTTATATACGTGCAAAATTAACAAAATGGTGGCTAAAATACGAAAAAAAAAATGCGTTTTTTTTCGGTCTTTTTTTGCAATAAAAAAATAGTTCTAATCAAAATTTTAAATTGATTGTAGTTAGGTCGGTTGGTACACACATATCGAATATGTGTTCCAAATTTCATAAGGATCGGTTCAGTACTTTTTGAGTTATCACGACCACGGTACTTGAAAATGTCGTCTCGAGAAAAACGCGTTTAAAGTTTTGGTGAGTGATAAATCGTAGAAAAAATTATCTTACCCTCAATCAGCGATGCCTGGGCCATATAATATGCCTTCGACGTGTTCCAAGTGGGTGTTTTCATCCAATTTAGCCTTTTCAAAGGTTCAAAGTAGAATCCCGCCTTAATCTCGCCCACGTGTCCTTATCCCTTTAAAGCAGCTTATTATTATATTCGCATTGTTATGCTAAAACGATAACGACAAGACTCAAAACATTTCGCATCTCAGGCACTGCGCTTTTTTCACGTACTTGTCACACATAAATCATTTTCATCGTTAGAAGCTCGAATTTGGGTAGATCGACAGATGTGCAACACTCTGCTGTCCTTCCATAACACTTCGAATTTTGAAAAATTACCGTTTGATGAATCAATGGAGTTCAATAAATTCGTTTCACGCATGTTATTTTTATCCGGCAACTAAAACGGTAGTCCATATATGCTAAACACTCCTTCCTAAACGAAACTGAAACGAGAGAGAGATATTGATTGATTGATTGATTCCTGGTCGATTATATGCCTTGGCATAAACCTTTAAGGCCTTAGGCTACAGTAACGGGTATAAAATCATGTGCAAATCTAACCATTTTTTTTCGTATGAAAAAGTGATTCACCCATAAAATTAATTACACATGTATTTAGTATGATTATCAAACTGTTAAAAAAAAATGTCCATGTACAAAATGGCCGACTACTAATATTTTCTTGTGTTATCTTTTTTTAAGGCGCTCCGCGGCGTGACATTTAGCATCCACAATTTTTTACCTAGAACAAGAAACAAAAAATCTCGCCACTCTACATTAGAATACCTAGAGAAGTACGTACGGAATTTAAAAAATATAGTTTTATTCAAAAGTTGCAGGTATGTGAACTTAAGAAATTGATTGATTGATTGATTAGCAGTGAAAAATTTCGTTATAACTGCTCATAAACTGCTCATAAAATGAAAAGTTTTCGATTAATCAGAAATTCCGTACGTACTTCTCTGCAAAATGCAATTAGGAACATAACTTTTAAATTTGAAGTAAATCGAGTCAAAATTGTTGAAGTTAGATGTCACGCTAATTGAAAAAAAGCTGTTTCGAGAAGTTTCGAGTAGTCGGACAATTTGTACATCGAGAAAAAAAATGGTAACAGCTTGATATTCATACTAAATAGATGTGTAATTAATTTGATGAGTGAATCACTTTTTCATGCGGAAAAAAAATTGTTATATTCGCACATAATTTTATACCCGTTACTGTGGCCTAAGGCCTTAAGGAACAAAATATATATAAAGGATAAGAATGAAAGTATAAAATTGAACAATAATTAAATAAAAATAAAGAAGAAAGCATAGAACTGAAAATCAACTAAATAAATCGAAGAATGCCATACCCTAAACAAACCCAAACATAAGCAGAAAAGCTATATAGATAAAAATCAAGAGAGAGCGAGAGAAGGGGAGAGAGCTAGAGCGAGAGAGAGAGAGAGAGAGAGAGAAAGAGAGAGAGAGTGAGAGCGCTATACGCAATTAAAAAATCCCCGGCAGACCTCTTCGCGAAGCTTTTGTTCATCGAAAAATACCGCGATGCCTAGACCTCTGGCTCGCAACAAGCCCGCGCACCAGCATCAACAGGACACGCCAGTAATGGGGAGGAAGCACCAACGGGAAAGAGGACAGAAGAGTTTTTAAAACGCAGTTGCTCGTTTGGACGGTGGGATATCGCACTGGTTGCACTCGCGAAAGGTCGTCTATCCTTGCCTCGCCCTCATCCTCATCTCCCGCAAAAAAACCCTACCATTTTTTACCTCTCGCGTCATCATCGTCATCGCCCATTGTCTTATTTATCTCTTGTTGTTCCTATATATCCCCGCGTCGTATTCCACGCGCACTGTAACCATTTTTCGCTTCCGTTCAACTGTTTATCCAAAAAAAAAACAATTACACTCGAAATATATTACTCCGCGGCGGAGGTAGAGAAGGTTTCCTGCCAACTAGGAATAATTCGTGGGAATCTACCAGGTGTAGAAGTATGCAACCGGAATTTCCCTATAGATGGTGCTAGCCATCAGTTTAGGGACCGTAAGACCGCTTCTGCAGCGCCATCATCTCCCTCCAACAGCTGACGAAGATTTTCATCCCACAACAACCCAAGTTCCCTACACCGGTATATTTTTCTATAACCTTAAACATGTCGAGTTTTGTGCCTACGAACTACAATTTGCGGACAGCATTGGTTTTCTGTTATCATTTGAAGAAAACTGATGCAGAATCGCATCTAACGCTTGTCGAAGCTTACGGTGAACATGCTCTTGGTAAAAAAACAGTGTTTCGAGTGGTTCAAAAAATTCGAAAGTGGTGATTTTCACGTGAGAAACGAAGAGCGTGGGAAACCACCGAAAAAGTTACCAGACAACGAATGAGCCTTATTGGATGAAGATGATACTCAAAGTCAACAAGAACTCGCGGATCAATTGAATGCGACGCAGAAAGCCATCTCCATTCATTTTTTGTCATTTAAAAAAAACATACGTGTAATTTTTACAAAAAAAAATCCGGTTTCATACTTCTACGCCTGGTATGTGTTCAATTAAATAAAAATCCGGCCTAAAGTACTTTACTGGCGTTTGGTATTTGCACCATCGGCGAAAAGAATGGACACATTTTCTGAATTTTCAACGAGAAAGTTGGAGATCTCGGGTAAACAAAAACGAATTGAGATATAAATTGAGGTGAAAACAAAAACAAGCTGTATTATGCGTTTCTCTTATTCTTAACCAAGGCCTTACATCCACCTGAGACGGTTAAAAGTAAGGTTATGTTTGAGAACTATTTTTGTGTATTTAACTGAACTTTATTGAACGAGCATGATATATATTTTAAAGTACGACATTTTATCTACATTGTGTGAAAATTTGGTTAAAAATTACAAACGATGAAAAGTTACAGTCGTTTTCCTGGGACGTGTTTTGGTCCCACTGTTTGCTGCACCAGACGCGCCTCTGGCATTTTTTATCTACAAAAATATATGTTTTTGAGAGTAGATAGATAAGCAAATAGATAAAACTAGTACTTATCGAGCCGTAATTGAAAAATTTAATTTTTCGGGTCATGGCAGTCACCGAAATAAAACAAAGGATTTTTCGCCTCAAAATTGTTCAGTACTTGTGACGAAAAATAAAAACTATGCCAGTTATCGAAAAAACGGCTCGATAAGTACTAGATTATTGTGTGAAGCATAACTGTGCAAAACTTGATCCCGAACGGTCCAGTAAGTTGCAGAGATATTTTTGGTGCCGATTTTGAAAACACTGTTTCGAGTATACGCGTTTAAAGATGTTGAGTCCCTATGAACCATGTTAATGTTAATTGTTCAATAAAAAGCTTCTTAATCGTCATGAAATTTTTACACGACCTCTTGAATACTTCATGTAAAAACATACAAAATTTTCAGAATTCTATCATCATTACTTCGACCTCCTTAAGGGTTGAAATAAAAAATGATAAGAAAATTCTGAAAATTTGGTATGTTTTTGTATGAAGCATTTAAGAGGTCGTTTCAAAATTTCACGACGATTAGGAAGCTCGTTATTAAAAAATTAACATTTTGTTAAGAACAATTTTTAAAAGAAATAAAAAAAAATTTATGAATAAACTTTGTTTTGTTTCCGTTGCTTTCAGTATATTGTAGATATCACAAAATTGAGAGGTCAAAAAAAAAACTTATTGCAAAGTTACATCAGTTTCCATAAGACAGCATTTAATTTGTGAATGTTAATTGTTCAATAACGAGCTTCTTAATTGTCGTGAAATTTTTACACGACCTCTGAAATACTTCATACAAAAACATACCAAATTTTCAGAATTTTATCATCATTTGCGATTTGGGACTCAACATCCTTAAAGTTTTGAGTACACTTTACACCTGCGCTCCAACCGTTGGTCGTTGCTCACCCGGTCAGTTACAAAACGCTATAACTTCATCATTACTGCGAATTTCCTTGTGAAATTTGCAGGCTAGACACTCAAAGGATAGTACTTTCGAATGAGCACTTTTGAGATTTTTAAAGAATCGATCTCTTTTACCTACCCAGGTGTATGTAAGACCTTGATGACTTGTTTATGTCCTTTTCTTTACAATCGTAAAAGCACATGCCTATTTTGCAAAATTTCGCAAATGGGAATATGAATTTTTTATTTAGTCTCGAAGCAGCCAAGAAAGAAAAAAATCCAAAAGATGAGAATAACGCAAAATTGAGTTAGAAAAAAATAGATATTTTGTTCTTATGACCGCGTCCGATCGAAAAGCCGCTAAAATTGTTTCCAACCATTTCGGCGGAAGTATACCTGCGTATGACCGGCAATGTAGACAAAAAAAACCCTCGCACGTGAATTGTACTCGATTCGTGTTTTACGCGCCTAGGATCGATGTAGGGCTTATTGAGAAAGCCAAGCGAGCAAGCAGATCGTACGGTATGCGATGTAAGAAATTCCAAGCGTGCCGAGAACGTTGAACAACCCCCTTTCTATATACAACTACATGATACCTTTTTCCTCAATACCCCCGAGGATCACGTGTATGCCTCAACCTTTGCACGACATCTCAACGGAAAACACACGCTCCTTCCGAAAAAACTTCACTAATCCGTATTCGAAAGTCTTACACTCATCACTCGCGATGCACTAACAATCGGATGAAACGCAGCCGTACTGCATATTACTCTCAAACATTCGATGCCCGGAAATTCCGTTTTTCAATGACAAGAATCTCCCTTGCAACGCCAATCACTAACTCAGAAATTAATGTTTTTTTCGTCGAAATTCGTAGGCTATCGTCGGATGAAAAAATCGAAGGTTTGCTCCGTTATGGGTGCTTGGTGCAAAAATAAATAGTGCAAACGATGGGAAGTGCTCGGAAAGAAATACCGAGGGGACGGGGTCGACGGTTGCCGGAGATAAAGAGGTGAATAAAAGGAGAAAAAGCAAAAGAGCGGGAGAGAGCGAGAGGGAGGTGACGGACTGGGCGCATTGTTAGCCTCTCGAAGTTTAATATCCTTCGGCGATCGAGGGGATACGTGCGATTTCTCCCTTCTGCATATATATATATTTGCGATGACAATACAAATCCCCTACGACACGTGGCCACTGTATCTATGAGCATTATCGAAACTCTATCATATCAGCAGGCAAATCGTTACTCACTGTATAGAGTCCATGGCATTTTTTTTCTTTTCCGTCCGGCATACTTATTCGCGTACTATTTTATTATTGTTGTTGATGCTAATGCGTAAAGAAAAGTCTTGTCTGATAAATCCAGACAATTAAGTAACAATTAGTCGCAGAATAAAAGAAAGAGAGAGATAGAGAGGGTGAGAGAGAGAGAGAGGAAGAGAGAAATAAGATGAATAGTAGACTATGGTATGAAAAAAAAGTCGGAGAACAATGGTGCGCGGGACCCCCCCAATCAAAATCA